>PVHX01000308.1:270292-298518 GCA_004024805.1 Geosciurus inauris
AAGAGAGAGAGAGAGGAAGAAAGAGGGGGAGGGGCAGGGAGAGAGGGAGAGAAAGAAGGAGAGAGGGAGAGGGAGAGAAAGAGAGGGACAGAGAGAGAAAGAGGGACAGACAGTGGAAATGTTTTCTATGAATTAACAGAAACAATTTCTATGGAAAATTCACAAGCTGATAGACAATACCTCAGAGGTAGAATTTCTTTTGGGGGAAAAATTGATCTGATTTTTAATTAAAAGTATATGAAAAAAAGCCGGGCGCGGTGGCTCAAGCCTGTAATCCCAGCGCTTAGGGAGGCTGTGACAGGAGAATCGCAAGTTCAAAGCCAGCCTCAGGAATGGCGAGGTGCTAAGCAACTCAGTGAGACCCTGTCTCTACATAAAACACAAAATAGGGCTGGGGATGTGGCTCCGTGGTCGAGAGTCCCTGAGTTCAATCCCCAGTACCAAAAACAAACAAAAAAGTATGTGAAAAAAATATAAAAGGAAAAATGAGAGTTTTAATGTTCTATAAAAATGTCATAGAAGCAGGGTGTGGTGGCCACATCTGTAAAAACAGCAGCTGAGGAGGCTGAGGCAGGAGGATCACCAGTTCAAAGCCAGGTTGAAAAAAAGAAAAAAGTCATACATAAGTCATTCATGTAAAACTCTGACAATATTAAAAGTGAGATGCTTTCTTTTATAACACAGATTATTAATCATTCTCAATTACAAATGATTCCAAGTACCTCTTACTTTTCCTTTTTGTTATTTAGTATTAAGAAATCTAAATACCCCACCATCTCCTTACTCTTTACCAGAACATCTTGCTTTATTTTCTGCTTAGCAGGTACCACTCTCTGAAGACCCCTGTGACCTCTTTCCTTGTTAATCAGCAGTCGACTGGCTGGCTATACTCACAAGCACATCTCCTGTACTTATCTGGTTTGTAGGATCACAAAAATAGGACAATATGAAAATCAGAATAAAAAGGAAAGTATTGAGGGAATCTGTTTAGATCTCTGTCCTCCAAAAGGGTTTTAGATACTGTTCTTACATTTTTGTTTTTTAACTCCTATCTTTTCCTTCATTCCTTGTCTCTCTCCAGTTGGTGAAGAAGTGGAGTGTTCTATCATGAATGAAAAATGGAAAAGTTTCTTGAGCCAAAGATTTAAGAAGACGGTCACAGAACCTTGGGCTTTCACTTGTAGATTGTAGAGCCTACTAAAAATGTATATTGACACATTATCTCTAGGTGAAAAATAAAAATTACCCAACCCTGTATTAGCCAAGCCACAGAGGAAAGCTTGAGGATCTTTTTCATGAGTTTGAAATGCAAATATAAGTGCGACTACATCCACATTTTTAATAACGGCTTCTCAAGTTGGCCTCCATCTTTTCAAAGTCCAGGAGAGCCTGCAAACAGGCTGTGCAGGTCGCTGCCCAAGTCCGAACCATGGATTTTCTATTGAAAAAACTTTTCATTTAAAACTCTGAGAAATCTACACAAGCTCTTTGTAACAAGTTTCCTCATCTGTAAAATGCAGATAACGTTGGAATCTGTTCAGTATTGTTGAGTAATACATGGGTTAATACATCACAAGTCTCTGTAACAGATGTGGTATGCACAGGGTGTTTAATAAAAGCATGCGCTTTTAAGCGACGTTACATAGGTATCAGGTGGCTACTTAATATGCTAGTTAAGTGCCAGACTCTAGAACTCAATGAAGCTACACACTGCTGTTAGACCTTTGAGTGTCAGTCTAACAATCACAGAGCCGTGCAGAAGGTACGTCTTAAAGACAGCTGATCTAGCTCCGGGTTTGACTGGGTTTGACTTCAGTGTGGGCTGGTCTAGTCAAGAGGTGGAAAACATGGTGTTGTAAAGAGAGGGAGGAAAACTTACCAAAGCCCAATGGCCAGATGTACCAGGGGGCTCTGGGAGTGCCAGTAGCTAAGTCCTGGTGCAGGAGAGACTCTAGACTGTCACTGTGTAAACGGACCTTATGAGGAGAAAACAAGAACAAATAAACCCTACAGGAACCCTCATAGACCCTCACGTTCACCCACAGAGTTCAGCGTAACTGGTCAAGAGTGGTGTCCCCGAGTTGGAGTTGCAAAGCTTCCTAGGTGGTACTGACATGCAGGGTGCTCCGACAGCTCGGAGGGGGCAGCAGACCCTTGACCTGAATGGCCTTGACCCTCAGTGTGACCTTGAGGGTCTCACTTGTGGGTAAGACCGTGGACATGCACTTGGGGCTGGAGAGGCCGCTCAGGAGGCTACAGCAAAGATCCAGTCACT
Organism: Geosciurus inauris; assembly: GCA_004024805.1. Lineage (NCBI taxonomy): Eukaryota > Metazoa > Chordata > Mammalia > Rodentia > Sciuridae > Geosciurus > Geosciurus inauris. The sequence continues at coordinate 272,568 of PVHX01000308.1, forward strand.
GCCTCCTCCTTCCCTGCCTTCTCCTTGTCTCTCAATCCCAGGACCTTCCTTTCAAGAAGCACACAGGCTACCCTTAGGTGCTAAAGTCAGGGGAATCCTGAATGGCGAACTCAGGAACCGCAAGGGCGATTGTTCAAACAGAGGTTTTTCTTGCTTCAGAAGATTCCAGCAATTTATGAATACCTTGAAATTGTACACAAGAACGGTACCTGTCTACACAGTCTACTTTTCAAGCGTGAAATTCCACACCTTTATCAGATCAGCAAAAAGCTTTAAGACCCCAAGATGTCAACAGCACCTGTGTCCGTAGCACGTAAGGCTTTGTTGTGGACGAAAGGGTTTACTGAGAAATTGGGTCATGTCACCTCTAGCTACAACGTGTGGGTATTTTAAACCTTGTCTCTTAACTTGAATTCTCCAGCAGTTTCTGGTTCTGACAAAACATCAGAACCACCTAGAGATGCTGAAAAGGACTTAGTTCCAAATCTCATCTGAGCATTCTTAAATTAGGAGCTATAAAAGAGGACCAACACCCGGGGCACGGTGGCACACACCTGCAATCCCAGTGACTTGGAGTCCAAAGTAGGAGAATTACAAGTTCCAGACCAGCCTCAGCAATTTAGTGAGGCCCTAAACAACTTGATGAGAACCTGTCTCAAAATAATAAATGAATGAATGAATGAATAAATAAATAAATAAATAGATAAATAAATAAATAAATAAATAAATAAATAAATAAATAAATAAAAGGTCTGGGGGTGGCTCAGTGATTAAGGACCCCTGGGTTCAATCCCTAGTTTAAAAAAATAATAAAAATCAACATGATCTTAATTATAATCAGGTATGGGAGCCCTCAAATGACTCCTTTACTTAGAAATACTTACATTAAAAGCATTTACTTGCAGACTCTACTGTCTTATACATCTTCATTATTTTTGCCAAAAAACGAAATCCGTTCTTTCTTTTAAAATTATGCGCTATCATTAATTTGATGGCTCTCCAAGTAGAAGAATATGTTTGCAATCTGATTGGTAATTCTGGGGAATGCTTTTACTTGGGAGATTTTCTTTCTTTCTTCACCCCCCTTTCTCTGTTCCCCTCTCTCCTACAAACAATTGCCATTCTGAGCTCTTCTAATAGTGCTCTTTCCACTTAAGCTTTCTGGGCCAAGGTGAAAATCATTCTAAATTGCCTTATCTCGGCACTTGAAATGAATGGATGCTTTTTTTTTTTTTTTTTTAAGAAAGAAGCTTCCTGGTTTGGCAAATTTATTTTCATTCTCATCTGAGTCTGGCCCTCCTATGAATAGCCTTCTTATTTTCCTCTCCTTCTGTTATCTGCTCCACATCTGGTATCCAATCCAAGGCAGAAACAGCATGCCATCAACCACACGAGAAAGGAAACATAAGGCCCTTAGAAATCTTGGATCTCGTTTATTGTACCACTGAAGGCGTACTCCGGAGGATCTGAAAAGCTTTCTATGATTAAAAATGAAATATAAGAATGTGTTGTCCTCAACAATTACAAAGGAAGAAAGGAAAGCTTTTGTAGATGTCTGGGCTGCCTCTCTCGTCAAGGACAGCTTGGCAGAGCAGCCAGAAGGCCTTGCCTGCTTACGCGGGTCCGTACAGTAGTGGGTATTCTTTTCTCTTCTATCAGACTGAATAACGTAAATTGGACATAGGTCAGTATCCTAGACAACAAAATCTCAATTGCTGTTTTGATGAAGACTTTCTAAAAGAGAAACATTTCAAATGTTCCACAAAAATAATCCACATTGAGAAAATCTAATTTTTGAAAAAAATGTCTTTTTGGAGGATTGAGACTAGGGTCCTCCAGCAAGATTCTCCTGACCCTTACCTCCTCCTCATTTATGTTTTCTCTCCTGCTTCCTCTTCCTTTCCATATTTCAACCTCTTGCTGTTGTCTGCTTTTCTTTGGTCATTTATGGCAGCATCTCCTGTACACTGGCAGCTTTGTGCAGCTCCAGGGGGGTCTGGGTGGTAACCAGTGTGCACCCTGCGCAGGGACATCCAGGAAGGGGTCTGAGCCTCTGGTGAGCAGTTTCCAACCCCCTACTGCCCACAGACTGCTGTCCTGCCCTCTCATTATGGGGGGGTGCCTTTCCATTTCTTACTGTAATTTCTTATTGCTGTGGGAGTTCACTACATCTCAGGCCCTTTTAGGTGAACCTTCTGCTGACAAGCTAAAAATACTACCAGGTAAAGAAATGAAGTGTCTGCTTTCCTCAAGGCACTTAGGAGTTCCACCAAAATGATGCAGTGAATATATGATTCTGACACAGAGGAAGTACTTACTGGTAGAAGCTACGAATATATGAGTCAGTAGAAGCATAGAAGCCTGACACTTTCTTACACTTTTTCTTGTGTGTGTGTGTGTGTGTGCACGCGTGTACACAAGCACAGTGCTGGGGATGGGACCCTGTAAATGCTCTGCCATTGAACTGTATCCTCTATCCAGACATTTGACATTATTTAAATGTTCTTGAGAAGATGTCCTACCCCATGGAGCTTCACAGGGCACATCCTGTTTTCCCCTCCCACGTCTTGGATGGCAGGACACCCTACCTAAGGGAAAATGGTTTCAGGACTGTCCACTGCAAAAGGCTTTTCTTTTTTTCTTTTTTCTTTGAGACCAGGGATTGAACTCAGGGGCACTCGACCACTGAGCCACAGCCCCAGCCCTATTTTGTGTTTTATGTAAGACAGGGTGCTTAGCACCTCGCCGTTGCTGAGGCTGGCTTTGAACTCGCAACTCTCCTGTCTCAGCCTCCCTAAGTGCTGGGATTACAGGCGTAAGCCACTGTATGTGGCTTGCAAAAGGCTTTTCTTCAAAGCACTGCTTCTCAAAGGGTTGATCTTGACTCCCTTGCCCCCAGGGACGTTGGACAATATCTGAAAACATTTTTGGTGGAGGGTGTTCCTGGCATCCAGAGATGAGGGGCCCCCTCCTTCCCTCCACTTGGTCCTCTGTTGCTAAACCGAGTTTTCCACCATGGTGTCAAGAGTGCTGAGCAAATAAAGCCCTGGGCCAGATGTCTGCTGTGATCAGCTCCAGCACTCAGGAGGAGAGGTGTGTCCCTGAGACCCAAAGCTGACACACAGGTGACAGTCGTGCAGCCTTTGGGAGAGCTGGCTGTGCTTGTTAGACTTGACAGGCATCTGTGTGTCTGCCAGACACTTGATGTGCAGGAGAAAATGAAGAGGCGTCTCTGAGCAGAGGCCAGGAGGGAGCAGGATCGACTCACAGAACCCAGGCTGCATGAGTCAGCAGGTCTGGCCCGGCCTTGGCCTGGGTTCATGCATCCACCGGGGTCTGAATGAGCGCCTGCTGCCATTTGCATAACCAAACGAAATTAAAAGTGATCCCACTGTTAAATGGAGTTGTTTATCATAGTTTAGACTGGACCTCTTGGTCTCTAGTTCTTGGAACTTTTTCTCATCAAAAACAGGAATCATCTTCAAACATCTGCACTCAGATATCACACTGCACGGGCTTCTCCTCTTAGGGAGCAGGAACACCCACCGAGCGCTGCCCCCACCACACGCTCCTTGTCTAAGCACTTGATTTACTGTCTACCCGGAAGAAGGCCCACGTCTGTCTCACTACCCGACCTCACATGGCCCATGCGAAGCCGGGCTCTGTAGCCCTTTAATCATGACCGCAGTCCTTACCCTGGCCACTCCCATCTCTGAGAACACCCCGGACAGCATGGAGCACAGACCTGATTCTTCACCACCCAGAAGTTTACAAGCAGACATGAGGAAAAGAAGTGGATTGAGTAGCTGCTGGCTGCCCGGCACATGCCCGCTCTGGCAGATGGCACCTGGTCCCAGCTCTGCTAATCCCCGCTGGGGAGGGTGTCTGCTCCCTCCCTGAGACAGAGGAGCCTCGTTATTCCTCAGGGACAGAAGACCTGAATCAAGGGGGCTTCGGCAGTGACATGGACTTACTAGTTCACAAGATGCAAAGTGCAGAGGTGGAAGGCCAGGCCGAGCTCGGTCCAGGGCCTTCGGTGTCCCCTTGCCTCTCTGACTCCTCCCAGGATCCAGCCTCCCTTCCTCAGAAGCTCACAGGACACTCCTCTGCGTGGACCACAGCCAACCTGGGGTGCGCTCTTTCTATCAGGCTCTCTTCAAGTCACGTTCAGAACTGAACTCAGCGCTCGGCATTCGGGGGACCAGCGGGCACCAGGAAACCCTGACCAGCCAGGGCCCATTCCAGGTGCTGCTGGATAAAAGGTGAAAATGAGCAGTCGATTGACGTCCTCTGGCTACTGTTGGGTGGAAGAAAAAAAGTGAAGATCTAGCTGTTCAGCTGGTGACACAAACGTCCACCAGTAGCTTGGAAAATGACCAAAGGCACAAAGTTTCTAGAACAAAAGTACCTTTTAAGTAAGTTGAAAACAAATTTTAGGTTCAAATATCAGATAAACAGAAGGATGTTTGCCACAATCCAAACTACCAATCCATAATTCCCAGCCAAACTCAGGACACTCTGGAGCTTTTATGCTAGTAATTTATTATTTGGTGGTGTTTTGAAGTTGGCCTGGATAAGGCATGAAGAATAAACAAGGGTTCCACCAGCTACTGCTCATATTCTGGGCACATTTTTCTCCTTGACTGGTGGAAGTCCTCAGAGGAAGGTAACCAGGCCACACTGGGTCCCTGTATCCAGTCGTCTTGGAATGGAGTAGAGACTCTGAAAGGTCTTGGGATGTATCTATCGTCCCCACCAATCTCTCACTGATTTCTAACAATAGCTTCATTGGTGTTGAACTATGAAATATTTCTTAAGATTATATGACCATTTTGAAGAAATTTGAGTCAATTTTATATGAGTTTAAAATAATGAGGCCTAAACTAAATTTTAACAAGAAAACAACATTATTATGCCTGGTCAACGGATTTCTCTCTCTATAATATTCAAACATATTTGATTAAGAGAATTCACATGGGCCAAAATAAATTGCCTGAGCAGCAATATCTCACTTACCTTGTATAAACAAAAAATATAGAATGTGAACATTAAGTGAATTTGTCTTCAAGAAATAAAGAAACACAATGAAATTTGGTATGACATGGTAGGACTGTCTTAGTTGGATATTCTGGAATTTCTCTGTACAGATGTTTATCAGGTAAGAATAAACAGGTTTGTTTTTGTTTTGTTTTGGTACTGAGAATTTAACCCAGGGGAGCTTTACCACTGGGCCATGTCCTCAGCCCTTTTTATTTTTTATCTTGTAACAGGGTCTCAGTAAATTGCTTACGTCCTCTGTAAGTTGCTGAGGCTGGCCTCTGAGATCCTCTTGCCTTAGGCTCCCTAGTCACTGGGATTACAGGCATGGACCACCACACCAGCAAAACAGGTTTCTGATCTGGCACGTAACTACTATTATACCAAAGTAGTGTGTTTATCAACTGCCTATCTAGATAGAAAAATGAATCCCCCTTTTAAAAATTCGTTTTCTTTTCCTGTCCAGTGTCCTATGGTTGAACAAAATATTGCTTGTGAAGAAATTAGCACAAAAATTTCAAAGATTCATTTTTGATATATTTCAGGCTACTAGACCACAAAGGCAGAAGTAGTTAACAGCAAAACAAAACCACTCCTTCATGATGTTTCCTTCTAAAGCTGAAAACAACCAGCGCTCCAAGGAGGAAGCTCTGGGGGTCTGTTGAGAAGCACTGCTTGCCACCACCAGAGGTGCCAGACTTCAGTCCTGGACAGTCACCCACAGCTCTTAAGGTCACAGTGCACAGGACCAAGATGCTCCCCGCACACAGATGAGGAACTTCGGTAGTGGAAGGTCTCAAACTGTGGCCATGTTCCCCAACGACGGGGGACACATGTGTGGAAGGGACTTGGCTGTTGAAACTAGAAACCATAAGACTTTATTTCTTTTCCCAAATAAGAAGTCCAACCTGACAGGAAATGCTAAGCTTGGGATCCTGCAGCATCTTAAGGAAAGCAGAGCAGCTGCTGGGGCTGCGGGAATGGGGGCTTTGGGCCGCTGTCTGGAGAATTTCCAGACAGCCAGTGGCAGCCCAGCAGGGTGGTGAAGGGCACAGAGTACAGGGTGGGAAAGTCCCTAGTCAAGTACCTGCTCCTCCAGGTACTAATTGTGGAAGCTTGGCCTGCTGCTGCACCTCCCTGAGCCTCAGTCTCCCCGTCTGGGAAGCAAGGAGAACAGCACCCACTTGCAGGGGGTACTAATGATCAGTCCAGGGAGGCCAAGGGCTGAGTGTAGGCACCTGCGCTCGCCCACCAGCCCCCTCACTTGCCATCAACGTCCTCACAGTTACTGTTATTTGACACAAGCACCCAACGATAAACACTCGTGGCTTTGGAAACAGTAATTTTAGCCATTATTCAAAAGATTCAAGTAGCTTCTTAAGAGGTAAAGACTACAGGCTTGAAGCCTTCTGGATTTGAATTTTAGTTCTAATTCCTGCTCCGTTACTGTAAACAGGGTATTTGATTTGTTTGACCCTGACTTTTCCTGTGTAATACAGGGTAGTTAAGTCTGCCTAAATAAACAAAGCTAAGTTTGGTTTTTCCCCCTGGATAATAACATGATAGTCAAAATAAGAACAGAATTCTTAAGCATAGGTTTTGTGCCAGCACTGTTCTCAGTGTTTCGCATAAGTTTACTTATTTGATCTCTGTGATAAAACAGGTAGATCGATAGTACTCCCATTTTACAGATAAGGAAGCTGAGGCAAACACAGTCTTGTACTCAAAACTGCCCAGCGTGAAGGGGCAGAGCGGGGAGGTCAGCACAGCACGCAGCTCTTGGGCCGTGCTCGTGAGCTGTGAGGTCACGGCACAGCGCTCGGCATGGAACATGCACTTACTGTTCATCTCTTCCCCATGCACTGGACGGCCACTTAGCCATGGTATGCTGACAGCCAAGGGAAGATTCAAACTTGCCCTGAGTAGTAATTTGAGGCTCCTGACTTCTCTTAAATGCAAAGCCATGAATGAGGGCCAGATTGCAGTTAAATGAAAAATTGCTGTGAGAAGTACAAACTCCCAGGGTCCCCTTTACAAATTACAAGTGAGTCGCCTCAGGCACAGCCTAGAAATGTGCAAAGGTGCAGCTCTGCAGGGGTCTCGTTGAGCGGCTGGGGGAAGCCCCACGCTATTGTGTGAATTCACATCTTCCCACTGGGAGTTTCTAGAACCTTAGGGAAGTTTCTGAATAAAACTCGACCCTCAATCTATTCTGTCTTCCAGTTTGCAGGCACAGAGTCCTTCTTTCTCTAACTAAGGGAGAGACGTAAGATCAGTGGCATCTGCTGCTATATATGTGATACAGAAAAGCTTCACCTGCCTTTCTAGAGGGTGTGTCCTCAATGAGCGTGCCAGACCCCTCCCTGGGTGTGCCAGTTCTCTAGTAAATGGAAGAGCGAACTGAAGAAACCAAGTGAACAAGTTCAAAACCGTAGCACAGGCCCATCCCTCAGCCAGGGGATGTAATGGATACATCAATAAACACAGATGAATAAAAATGTCAGAAATGGGTGTGGAAGCCGGGCGCGGTGGTGCACACCTGTAATCCCAGCACTTAGGGAGGCTAAGACAGGATGATCGTGAGTTCAAAGCCAGCCTCAGCAACGGCGAGGTGCTAAGCAACTCAGTGAGACCCTGTCTCTACATAAAACACAAAATACGGCTGGGGCTGGGGCTCAGTGGTCGAGTACCCCTGAGTTCAATCCCTAGTACCAAGAAAAAAAATTAAAAAGAGAGAGAGAGAAAGAAATGGGTGTGGAAACCCTGCCCTTACCTCAGGCACACAGCACTGTTGCTATGTAGAAGGAGCAAGAAATGTGAAGGACCCCTGAAATGTCAGGGTCCAAGAGGGTCCAGGTTCTTTCTTTGAACAACATCCTTACTTATAGTTTGTATTTATCAAGTTTCTGCCACTGTGATAAAATACCTGAGAAAAGCAAGTTAAAGTAGGAAAGATTTATTTTGGCTCATGGTTTCAGTGGTTTCAGTCCAGGGGCGGCTGGTTCCTTTGTTTCTGGGCCTCGGTGAGAGAACATCAGGGTGGACCCGCATGGTGGAGGAAAGCTGCTAACCTGGCATCAGTCCCAAAGGAGCGAGATGAGACAGAGACAAGACGCAGCCTTCCAGGGCCTGCCCCCAGGGACCTGGTTTCTCCAGCTGGGCTCCACCTCCTCAGGGTTCCACACACCCCAGCAATGCCATCAGCTATGACCCCCCAAGGACTAATGCACTGATGAGGTCAGAGCCCAAGAGCCCCCTGGACAGTGCTGCAGCAAGACTCCAGCACAGGAGCCTTTGCAGACATTCCAGATCCAAGCAGGACACAGTCCACAGGCACAGTGAGCTGAGCAAGTGCTTGGCCCACGTCACGCACTGTGCCGGGGCCTAACTCCTGAGGACAGCCAATGGCTGGTTAGGAAAACGGATCCAACATCCTGGTTCCCGTTCTGCAAAATCTGACGCCTTCAAGGGCACTCCTCCTAGATAAGCGGCCACAAAATGGGGCAGGAGTGACAAAGAAAAGGCCACCTATCTGTGTGTGCGTCACATGCGCGTGTGAGAACTTACATGGGGACACATCGCTCACGCTCACACATGTGCCACTCTTCCCTACAAAAATGATTTCAATAAAGCATCAGTCTCTTCCTTTTGACTCCTTACATGGACAAAGGGATTTTCCTAAGTTTTAGTACATACTTTGGAAGGAGAAAAAAGGTTTTGTGATTTTTTTCTTCAGTTGGGATTTGACTTAGAACCAAAATAATTTCTAGGTTTTTTTTTTTTTCTTTTTTTTCCTTTCCCATACAGAGCTTGGGAAATGCCACATCCCTCTTCATGAGAGCGATCAGACATGTTTTGGTTCCCTAGATTTTACGTTGGTATGAACATCCAGACAAGATAGATATAAATGTTGTGAACCTCCCTGGTGCTGGGAGGCAGGGGCCGGGGCAGAATTTTCCGGATGTTCTTGGACAGCAGGTTGAGGCACAGTGCTGAGCAGAGAGGGCAGACGTGGCATTTGGTAGCTACTTCCCAGAAGGAGGGAATGAATCAAGTATTTTTAAAGAAGCAGAGCAGAGTATGTATCAGAATAAGAAAAGGCGAGACAAATAACTTTCATTACATAAGAATAGAAAATGGATCTTCCTCTATCCTAAAGGAAAGTGTTTACAAAATTGTAGCGGACTTGAAAAACTGTTCTTAGAATCATTCTGTAAGTGTCATGCTATTTCGAAAAGAAACTACATTTTTGCCTAAATAACAGAAAAATGAAGTAGAAATTGGAACAGAGACCTTGGTCCTTTTGTGCTATGAAAAGTTACTGTTCTGGTAGGTTCTCAGGGTGCCATCTAGTGCTCAAGTAGAGGAAAGCAACTCAGATGAGTTTTTTTCCCCCTAAAAAAGTTTTGCTGTTTCCTACAGAGGAAAAATTACTACAATGAGACATTTGGTATAATAAGTTTCAATGATAAGGCACTAGTTTGAAATTTATTAAGGAAATTATTGCCCACTGGTATAAACAAGTGCTTTGGAGATGGTAGGGACGTCTGCCTCAGGGTTTGCTCCACTGCCCATTTGGAGGGGCATCTAGTGTACTTATCAGCTCTATGTGGACTTGCTTGAAACAAAACAAAATAAAGGGAGAGAAAATGATAGGATTTCAAAGCCTCTGAATATCATTCTACAGATAGATCACATCTGCCGATGGTCTTTAAAAGGAAGAAACAACTTTTATGAATCATCTTAAAAACAATATTAGAATTAACCCTAAAACATCGTCCTGCTGGAGGTTTGTTAAAATCATGTTAGGAGTTCTTTGCAGAGTTGGAAATCTGTGATATTCCAGTTCTAAAATCTGTGTTATTGCATTTCATGTGTTTGTTTATTTATAGTGTACATTTACAGGGAAAGAGGGAGGAGATCAACATACATTGTATACCTCTGATGAGCTAGGTGTGTATATCAATTTGTATATTAATTTATATAATCTTCACAAAGATAAAATTAGATGGATTAAAACCCAGAAGCTTGGATATTTACTTCATATAGTTGTGAAGCCTACCCTAGCCTTCTGGCTTCAAATTCCGTAACTACTTGCAGGACATGAGTTGATTTCATTTGTTTCTATCTGTGGCATTTCCACAGCTTCATGTTGTCCATCCTCTTTCAGGACCAAAAATTGCTTTAGGGTTGGACATGTAACCAATTTCGGCCCAAAAGACAGAGATTTCTTCCAAAAAGCTTTTTATCCTGGATGAAAAGGGGCATAGTTAAGAAATGTTTGCATTTCCTGCCTGTTGATGTTGGTCTCTGGTGATATGATGCTTGGAACTGCTACAGTCATCTTGTGACCATGAGGTGAATGAACTTCATATCCAGAATCCAAAATGAGCAGTGGGCATTTCTGACATTGTTCAGATGTTAAATCAACCAACCAGACTGCCCTGCCTTGAACATATTATCATCTAGACAGTAAAATCTCCTTTTAAAACCTATTCAGATCATGTTCAAAAATATCTCAGCTAAACCATTTAGGTAGAATATAGGAAATGATCAGAAATATTAGTCTAAACACTACTGGTAAAGAGAAATAGCACAAAAAAATTTTTTTTTGAGAAATAGACTGTTGAATTTCATGAAATTGATAAACATCCTGTTGAAAAAAAATTCTAGGAAAATACACTTGGTTAATTTTAAGTTGAGAGAAATTCCATCAAAAGAATAATACAGAAAGACAACAAAACTGGAACTCTGATTCACATGTTGCAGACACCACCGTTTAATAGGCTCTTAAAAAAAACTATAGCAACTTTCTTAAATGTTTTGAGTATAAATGGAAAACATTTAGCCAAACTTCAGTATGCAGAATATGTGTAGTCTTCAACTTGCTGGCTACTTTTAGTATTCTACGTTTTTAAAAAAATTTTAAATATTAAAATACTAATAAAATAATAAAATATTAATTCAAATTAATATTTTCTGCCTCAAGGTAGCGTTATTCCAGACCAAGGTAAATTTTCCATATTGAGTTGCAAACTAGAGTGACATGATGTGTTTCTTCTATAAAGAATATGGATGTACTTTTTAGTTCTTCACCTTAACTTTCTGTTAAGCATATCAGAATAAGTAAAAACAAAACTTCAATTTGAAGTGAAAATTAAAACATTGAAACAATTTATTTTTTCATTCAAAGAAAACGTGAAAATAACGGAAACGTGTTCTCAGTCGGGGTGTTGGTTTCAGTAATTGTGAAGTGGTCTGGTATAAGTTTATGCAGAGGTTCCGTCTGCATTTCACCCCTCTCCAGTGTGGGTACAGCCACAACAGAACAGGTAGAAATGTCAGCAGCTTTGGGGTAAAAGTCAGATCACTGTAATTTCCTCTGGAATGATTTTTGATAGGCCATTTTTAAAATGCTCCTTTATTTTGCTCTTTGTTTTTCTTTCACTATTTTTTTGCCAATAGTAACTGTTGCCAGGGATTAGTGGGTAAGTTTTAACACCCTCAGTTTCCTGGCCAGCTTTCTATCCAATCAACTTTTAATAAAATTGAGTTTCCCGTGCTTCGGGCTTGTGGTAGTGTGCCTTGCAATTTGATGTAGTTCTGGGAGGCAGCTCTGTTTCATTCCTACTGTTCGTAAAACTATTGTGGCCACTGTTTCATTATCATTATTGATGTAATGAATTTCAAGTCTGAAAGCATTCATGTGTGAAACCATCTCTTTCTCATTGCTAAGAGACTTTCCCACGATCTTTTTCTTTTACAGACATTGCCAGCTGATGATAATATGGAATGTGGTGTTTCCATTAATTTCAGATATATTTATTTTTACCTCCTTATAATCATGCCATGAATAATAGCAAATCAAGCAATAAAAATTATCATGTCTTTCCCACACTCTTGTGATTTAGGTTTATTATTATTCCCACTTTATATTGAGAGAAATTGAGGCTGCATAGAATGACTTCTTAGAGATTTTATAGCTATCAAGTGAGAGAATATTATTTAAACCTAGACCAACTGAACACAAACAGCTCTACCAAATAAACAGTCTCAATTTCCTTGCTCTGTTGAGATAACAATTATATTAATTAGCTGGTTAAAAATTATGTCAGGAAGGATCACTTGTCCATTACTTGTGGGGAAGTCAAATGGTACAGACACTGGTAAAGAGTTTGATATCTGATAAACTACACATGCAATAACCATATGGCCAGGCAATGGCACTCTTGGTATTTAGCCCAGAGAAATGAAACCTGTGTTCCTGCAAAAATTTGTAGGCAAATATTCATAGTAGCTGTAATGTTGTGTTATATTATTTATAACAGCTCTTCAGTGGAATCAACCCAGATGTTTTTCAGTAGGTGAATGGTGAAGCCAACTGCGATGCCTTCATTCCATAGATAACTTTTCACTCTGTGGTGAAAAGAACGATCGGTTCATATATGCAGTAGCTTGACTAGGTCTCCAAGAAGTGACGCTGAGTGGAGTAAGTCATTCTCCAAAGGCTGGATACTATTTGGGGTTGTATAATGCTATTGAAATGACAAAGTCATAGAAATGGAAAATCTATTTTCCATTTCCATTAAGACAAATCAGTACATGTTTGTGGTTAGGAACTGGGGAAACTGGGCAGGGAGGAGGTAGATGGGATCGTAAAAGGGCAAGGCCAAGGATTCCTGTGGTGGTAGAACTGTTCTGTTATCACTATTCTGGCAGTAGATACACATATTTACACATGTGATCAATTAGATAGAGCAAATATTCACATAGACAGACACACACACACAACTAGCTATAAGTAAAACTTGAGGAATCAATATAAGACCTATGGATTATATCAGTGTCAAAATCTGGCTTGGAATATTATAGTGTATTTTCACAAGATGATATTATTGGGGAAAAAACTAAGAAATAGAGAGATTTTTTTGTATTATTTCTTACAACTGCATGTGAATCTACAATTATGTCACAATAAGAAGCTGAATTTAAAAAGATTGTGGGCATTTCTGTTTGCAGATGACATGATCTCATACATAGAAAATCTTTTAGAACTGATAAAGGAATTCAGGGATCCAACAATCAGTAGCATTTTATTTATCAATAATGAACTAACTGAAAGAGAGATCCAGAAAACAATCCCATTTACAATAGCTACAAAAATTTACTCATGAATAAATTTAACCAATAAGGTGAAAACTCTATGTTGAGAGAAATTAATACTGATGAAAGAAATTGAAAGGGGTACCAAAAAGTGGAAAGACATCTCATATTCATGGACTGAAAAAATGTAGTTAAAATGTATATATTAGCCAAAGCAATCTACAGATGCAGTCCCTATCAGAATGAAGCCAGAATTAGACAGGTAGTCAGTGTAGATAGGTAAATTGAGTCAGGTCAGATCTAGGAGGCCAATTTGGGTCTGGGAAGTTGGGGAGGTATTGAAATGCTAATGCCTTCAGAGCCCTTCCTCCATCTGCCCCTGCTCCAACCTGTTGCTAAAGTAACCTGTCCTAGGGATTGTTCCTCCCTACAGGGAGTAAATTATGCCTCCTTTCCTGCCCAGATCACTCCACCTGGGCCCTTCCCCCTGTCCATCTGCTTCTCACCTTTTGGCCATCCCACCCAGCATCTCCTGGGCCTAGTCACATACACAGGAAGGAGAGAGATAAGGGCAAGAGAGCAGGAGAACAAAGGAAGCCTAGGACATATAAAAAGGCAAAACTCCTGTCCTTGGGATACCAGGATACCAGCTATGGCCCCCTTCTTCCTCCCAAGAGAAGTCTATGTTACCCCTTTTAAATAAACCCTGCTTAAATGCTTGTCTCGGTGGCTTCTCTAATGTTCAAACTTCGACATGTGAGGAAGCAGAACTCGTCACCAGTAACTGGTGGTATCAAAAATACCAATAATACTCCTCATGGAAATAGAAGAAAAACCATAAAATTCATAGGGAATCATAGAAGACTCCAAAGCAATCCTGAGCAAAATTAACAAAACTAGGGCATCATAAGATACCTGACTTCAAAACAAAATATAAAACAATATAACCAAAACAAGATGGTACTGGCACAAAAATAGACATATGGGTGATGAGAATTGAGAACCCAGACATAAATTCATGAATTTACAGCCAACTGATTTTCGGCAAAGACACCAGGACATGCATTGGAGAAGTGACAGTTTTTTTGATAAATGTTCCACATGCAGAAGAATGAAATTAGATTCAGTTGTCTCAACACATTAAAAACTAAAAACTTTAGAAGGAAACATAGGAAATGCTTCTCAACATTGGTCGGCCAAACAGTTTTTGGATATGATTTCTAAAGCACAGGCAACAAAAGCAAAATTTGACAACTGGGATTATATCAAACTAAAAAGCTTCCAAGGAAATAATAAGCACAGTGAAGAGACAACCCACAGAACTGGAGGAAATACTTGCACACTGGCAAACGTTTAATGTGGAGTACATATTACATAAACTCATATAACTCATACAAGTCAATAGCAAATGTAGAAAATAAGCCAATCTGATGAAAGAATGGGCATATGTCCTGTTTAGACATTTCTCAAAAGAAGATATACAAATGGTCATCAAATATGTGAAAAAATGCTCAACAACATGAATCATCAGGAAAATGAAAATCAGGATCGTATCTCCTCCAGGGGTCATCTCACCTCATTTAGAATGACTGTTATCCAGAAGACAGTAACAGATGCTATGTGGATAGAGAGAAAGAGGAATTTTCATACACTGTTAGCAAGGCAAGGTACTATAAGCATCATGGAAAGCAGTGTGGAGTTTCCTAAAAAAACAAAAACAGAAACAAAAAAAACTCAAAGAAACTCACTGTATGATCCAACAATCACACTGCTGAGTGTGCATCCCAAAGTGAAATCAGTATGTCCAAGGGAGATCCGCATTCCACATTTACTGTGGCGTTATTCACAGTAGCCAAGGTACTAAGTCCACCTGCATGCCCACCAATGCATGAACGGATAAAGAAAATGGATGTATGTATTTCCACATGGAATATTACTCAGCCATAAAAACCGAATTCTGTCATTTCTAGTAATGCGGATGGAACTGGAGGACATTGCAATAAGTAAAATAAGTCAGACACAGGAATGTGCAATTTGCTCCTTATATATGCAGGCTGGATGTTGATCTCAGGAGAACAGAGGATAGAATAGAGCTTTCCAGGGTGGAAAGAGGATGGTCCATCGATACTGATCACAGTCAGACAGGAGAAATGACCTCTAACATTCTAATGCAGCTCATGTAACTCTGGTTGACAACAATTAATTGTATATTTCAAGGTGGCTGGTAAAGAGGAGTTTCATGCTCCCCATGCTAGGAAATAATAAATGCCTGAGGTGATGGATATACCAGTTAGCTAATCTGATCATTCCACATTGTATACATGTGTTGAAGGGTCACGCTGTATTACAGAAACATACGCAATTTTATGTGTCAGTTGGAAATAAAATTAAATTATTGTAGGCAAAGTGTTATCCAGATTAATCATAATTATAAATATTTTTCCACATATGTAGAAAAAAAGAACTAAAATTTCTGTACACATTTTTGTCTCTGAAAACAGGATAAAGTCTTATTCACAAAGACAGCCGTGCATAGGCCACTGATGACTTGCTTTTATTGCTAGCAGCATGTCTACAAAGGAGTGACTCGGGGAGACTGTCTCTGTGCTCTGTGGACATGCATTCTACAGTGTTTCTGGAGGTGTGAAGAGAAAGCCCTTGACAGCACAGCTCTCCTTTTGCATCAATTCATTATCTGAGCCTGTGCAGATTTGCCAGCTTTTTACTTCCTTTGTGTGACTCTTGTCAAAGGCATTGAGTTAAAAAACATGTCCTGATGTGTCAAAGCCCGCTGATTTTTAAAATACAAGTCAAATACTTAAAAAAAAATATATATATATGGTGTGATAATGTATCCCCCCTTTGATTTGAACAGAATGAGGGAAATAGCTTTCCAAATATGTCGGCAGCTCTGATGGCTGCAGTGCTGGAGTCCAGGCCCCGGGCACACAGGTGGTCTGGGCTCCTTTCTTTCCTCACTCTGTCCATTCCCACTTTCTGCTCCTCAGCCATTTGTGTCCAACCTGTCCCAGCTGATGTTGACGTCAAGCATTTGCTTTATCGTTGCCATGGAGACACAGCTTGTTGAAAAAAAGTCTTCAGAAATGAATTATCACGTTCTACATCCATCCGGGTCTGTAGACACGTTTTCATATTCTGAACTTACACATTGAATAACGAAGGCACTCTAAAATTCCATTCTAAAATTCACCTCTGCCATCTACTGTCCACTCCCGCAGCTGCACCTTTCCCAAGACACACGCCAAAGCCGTGCGAGCCTCCTTCCAGCACGATCCGATCCGTGGAGCAGCCAGGCAGGCTCCTGCCTCGGCACCACTCCTTCCCAGGTCCACACCTGCAGAGACCATTTGCACTTCCTCCTGCTCTTCCCTTCGTTCAGACTTTTGGCTGGAGGTGCTTCAGGGGTCGTCCGATGCCATGGCTCTCACGGTGGTGTGAGAGTTGGGGACTCCGGGCGAGTGCGGTCATGAGCGTTTGCACTGTCCTCGCAAGGAGTGGATCAAAGCCTGCACCACTGTCCTCTGACACCTGCACAGATCACCATCTCCTCCTGGCCCCAGAGCTCAGGGTGAATAGCTGAGCTCTCAAAGTCAGGTGCCCGCTGTGCGCCTAGGGTAGTTAAGAGCTAGCTGGGCAGCAGATGAGACCCATCTCCAGATTTTCATTTTATGTGGAGAAAAGCGGATCTACTTTATGTACCATCTTCTACCGTTTGATTAAAAACAAACACCGCCCAAGTTCTATTTTGGAGGGATTATTCATCATTGAGATCCTTTTACCACTCACACTCAATACATGGAATGGGATTTATAAGGAGAAAAGTTGAAAAGATAAGAATTACTCAGAATCAGGATCAGTGACACTGACGGGGAAGTAGCGCAGAGGAGGCAGGGCTGCTGGGCTCTGGTCCAGAGACCCGAGGTGGGGCTCTTGTGTTTCTAAGAACAGGGACCAGAACCTGTCCCTTGCTGGAATAGGAGGCTCCTAGCCCATAACAGGAAGGGAAAACAGGCCTCTGATCAACAGCGGGAGCTCTACCTCGTCTGCAGTTGCCCAACCTGGAGAAGGCTTGAGGAGAAAGCTCCTCCCACCCAGGGCCAGGACCAGCCTGTCCATCATGCAGCACCTGTGCCATGTCACCCGGCACCACCCCTGGGCAAGCTCTGGCACCTGCCATGACCTGGCTCTGGATTAGGGTGCCCAGTGTTCCCAGTGATGCATCACAGGGGGAGAGAAGAATGAAAAAAAGGGCATAAAAAATAAGTCAAAAACATGAGTGGTGGTCAGGGCCCTCCCATCAGAATAAGCTTGAAAATCACAACTTTAAAGTGCCTCAGAAATCTTGTGACTGAAAATATAACCAAGAAAATTAAAGACTGGAAAATACAATCACTTGGAGTGAAATAAAAACACCTCGCCTACCTGAAAACATTAAAACAAATGTGCTTAATAATTATAGCAAGCTTTTGCAGAGAGAAAATAGAGTGACAATCCTGAGAAAATTAAGTTTACAAAAAACAAAAGCACCTGCATATAAAAAAGAATCAAGTAAAAAAATTTGTAAATGAAGATCATTATAGAAAAAATTAATCCATAAGAGTCATCCAAGACTAAACACAGTCAATGAGAAAATTTAAAAATATTAGAGACAAGGTATTGAGAAGTGCATACATAATTCAGCACAAGGGGGAAGGAAATTGAAAAATCTGTACGAAATGGGATCAGGAGACATAGACACTCTCTGGATGCACATTCAAACCTCTGTACCAGGAATTCTTAAGAAAGAGAAGAGCAGAGCTAGCTGAGAAGTCATAAGAGCTAATGGTTAAGCATTATACAGAACTGAAAAGAAGCACATTTCATGTTGAAATACCACGATTAAAACATAGCAGGATGTATTTTACAATAAACTTATTATTTATTTCAGTGAGAAGATTGTCTCAAACAAGCCTTTTGTCTTTTATCCAAATATAAGCTTCAAAAGGTGTGGGAGACACAGCTGATTGTCTGCTTATGGAATTTCTTTAATCACACATGTATTTAAACTAAATATTACTTAAGTGTAGTCATTTAGAAATTTGCTTTTTTTTCCAGCACCACTCTTTAAAAAATTCTTCAACTTCAAGATCAGTGTCTTTGGCGTCTCTGGAGCTGTTTGCTTTTCTTTGCAGTGCTGGGGATAAAACCAGGGCCCGGTCCCTACTAGGTGGCATCCCTAACCCTGCACTACCTTTAAAAATCATCACTGCTGCCTGTGGGATTACAGGTGTGATGTGGATACTGAAGGTTTCCACTAAGAAACATTAGGGCAGTGTGACTTTCATTTCTATTCTTCCTCAAGGGTCAGATGCCCAAACCTCATAAGGCAATAACCACTATTCTTCTCTAGTGTAATCTTTAGGATCTGTTCGCACCGCTCTTCAATGCTTGAGAGTGTGATGTCCACGCCCAGGATCAGTCCTGAAGTTATTAACTTTCTGTGCTTCCTTCTACACTAACTGTAACATGATTTTTATAAACACTGAAACTAGCAGTAATTATAGAAAATGCACCACGGGACTATCTGGCTAATCTTACTCTAAATAGTGTTTCATGGCTCACGAACGTGATCTAGAATGACCAACTTTGTAAGAACTCACATGAATGTGGTTATTTCTTGCTGTGAGAATTTTGGAAAAGTCATCTTATGTCGAGTTTGTATTAGATTGTTTAGGAAGAGGGCTTCGATCACCACCACTATTTGCCACACGCTGGCGCTGGCCACGTGACAGTGAGCAAGACAGACAAGGACCCTGGTCTCCTGGAGTCAGGTCGCGCTCTGTGTCTGACTCGACATGTTTTCCCTGTGCTGTGACTCACGGAAAGAGAGGTGCATGCCTTCATTCTTCTGTCATTTGTCAAGGTTGCGTATATTTACATTTGAAAGAGACACTTTCAATGTCAACCTGTAATCCCAGCACTTAGGGAGGCTGAGACAGGAGAATCGCGAGTTCAAAGCCAGCCTCAGCAACGGTGAGGCGCTAAGCAACTCAGTGAGACCCTGTCTCTACATAAAACAGAAAATAGGGCTGGGGATGTGGCTCAGTGGTTAAGTGCCCCTGAGTTCAATCCCTGGTGCCAAAAAAAAAGAGTCCCACAATACTTCTGGTAAATTGTGTTTTGCAGTCAAATGCATCTTTTAGAAGTCTATACAATTAAAAGGTGAAAGAGAAATCTGCTATTTTCATTCAACTCCCAAAGTACACAATTCAGTACAATAATCTTTTTTGATCTTTGAAAAACCTGTTTTCCAGGCTGGCACACCAGACTGTATCTTCATCAGACACCTGATGGATGGTTTTGATTGCTTCTGAAAAGCAGGAGCATTTCATCATCTACATGAGCCCAGAGGGTGTGTAAGCAAGGTGCTCCGTGGAAAACGCCTACAGATAGGTGACGTCATGACAAGTCTTGAAGGCGTTTCTCCAGTGTGCACACACGTGCAAGCACACACACACACACACACACACACTTACTCTTGCTGTGCTTCATATGGAGCACGTCCAAGCAGCTGCTGGTGTGGGTGGAGGGACACAGCTGAAACCGCTCCTCTGTCCCACAACAGCTGCGGGTGGAGCAGACCAGCCGGCAGGTGAGGAGCCCAATTCCTCCTGCCCGGCTTTCTCCTGACAACAGAGGCAATAAGACCATGTCTGTCCCCCTTGAAGTTGAAATGACAAATGCAGGGTGAAAACTCACAGGGCTTGGACCAGGGCTCATGAGGCAGAAGAGCACACAGGACGCAAAGTTGAAGGAGGTGCTTCCTGGCAGGTACTGACCCTGCTCTTGTTGAGGGAGAGGGTGCTGACTTAAATTTTGTGCCCTGCTTGTCCCATCCAAGTCCTTGTCAACTTCTACAACTTCTGGTAAGTTGTAAGCCACCTATGAGCCATCTGAGGGATGTCAGGTGATCAGGACATCTCTCAAGGCAGCACATATTGCTTCCATCTGATGCATCTGGGAGGTATTTGATAATGGACTTGGAATTCTGAATACCTGTGGGAACTTAAGTACATTTAAAATACATTTCTCAGACATGAGCTTCCCCTCCAGGACACGAGATGAGGTCTAACATGAGGAGACTGTGCATTCTACCTTCTTGCTTATATTTTGTCCTGGATTTATATCCTGGACTGACACAAGCTAGGCAGCTTATTGATGTCATTGACTTAATCCCTGGTTGAAAAGAATTCTCTTTCTCGCTCTTCAGTTGTTCAGAGTTGGCCTCTAATAATGCATCTAGATTGACAGCTACCTGTGCTCACAGTCACACGAAGCTTCACGGGGTTCCTCCTGTCCCCGGGGCTGTTCTCAAACACTCGCTCTGGCTACTTGTTATCCTGAAGTCTCTGTGCTGCTGGGGTCCTCTAGGTCTCTGGTCCACCCCTCTCTGGGTTGTCTCATCCTGTTCTGCATGTTGACAGAACAACTTCTAGATTACTTTTAACCTGAGAGACCCTCCATTGCATAGAACTGATTACCCTGGATCTTCCTTCCTGCCTTGAAGTACAGAAAGCCCTTTGTACCCGTCCCATAGCTGGGTCCTGGCATTTATCCAGTCTGTGTTGATTATTACAGGCTCTCCACACCACCCAAGACGCCTCCTGCTCGAAGCTGTACCGGGCATGGGCGAGTCAGAGTGCAAGGGAGAGGCCCCTTCCCCATTTGTGCTTCTGACCTGGGATGCTAAAGTTCTGTTTGATGTCCTCAGAGCCAAGCTAGCTCTCCAACCATGAGCTCATTCTCCATTCAAACCACCCCTCCCCACCCCGCACTTGCCCTTCTTGCTCATTCAGAGCCTGAGGCAGGAGCCGCAGCCTCCAGGCACGAGGGCAGCCAGAGCACCCAGTGAATCACAGGTGAGGGGAGGTCTGTGGCAAGCACAGGGCCTGCAGGAACCTGAGTTCAAGTGTGGTGCAAATAAGCTGCATGAGTCACGGCTGCAAAATGGAAACACCACACGGGTGTGTACGTGCATGTATGCCTGCCCTGCTAGGAAGAGGGCTTTGTTTATGTGAAAGGATCGCTTATTACCAAGTTGTTGTGCACAGCATGAATCTCTTAATAGAATCAATTAAAAATAAAAATAAAAAATTGGGAGCAGAAGGAAACATTTCCCTAGCTGATCTAGAGGCCAAGCTGGAGGTGAGCAAGGTAAGCCGGAGTTTTCCCAGGAGACGGAATCAGCAGGTTCCACTTTCCAGGAGAATGAAACACTAAAAACCCAGTCCCTGCAGCCAGCCCAGGGGGACAAGGCAACAGCAGCACCAGGGTCTCTGTCATGTGCACAGGGAAATCAGTGAGGAGGTGCAGCCGGCTGCAACAGTGATCGCAGCACGTCAGACCCCTGAATGCCAGGTACGCCAGGCAGTGCTGAGGCAGTACCAGCACCTGGAAGCCTGAGGGCCTTGCTGTATCCGTGCCTTCCATTGATCCTGCTGTACCCCGAATTACCCAGACACCCCAAGTCTGAGAGCTAATGCCACCACAAAACTTTGCTGAAAAAGCCCCTGAATTTCACTTATTTTGAAAAGTAAAACTCAAAAGCACAAGTGTCCAGAAACCAATCTTCTAGATGAAAGGTTATAAAAGAAAAAAAATACCTTCATTCTATTTCCCAATATTAGATTTTTGGCATCATTTGTAAAAAAATACTAGATAATATAAAAACTTAAACGAACAAAGGCCACAAAAGTAAAACTGAAGACAGTAATATCAATCTTGTAAAAGTAATAATTTAATTGAATACATATCAAATGCAGTTAAATTCTCTTTAGGCCTATGTCTGGATTTATATCCTTCGATTAAAATTATACCTACCTTTAACAAAGACGTAGGAAGAAAATGCAAAACAATGAAGATAAATTTATTTGATAGTTCCATATTTGTTTGTAAAACAAACAAAAACACAGTTGTTCTCAGGCATTGCTTGAAAACAACTCTTGCCTGAAAGATGGTTTAGCACTCGGGAAATACCAGAAATGGTCTGGAGCCACCTTGTGGTCGTCCCCTGTAATTAGATGTGGTTTTTAGAACCGTGGAATGTTTCAGAGCAGCCAAACGAGATGCTTTCTGTCAGAACAGTAACTTTCCAAGCAAGAATGACACATTTTGGTTGCAGAGGTGCCAAAAAAATATATTTCAATTTAATATATTTTAATTATTATTTGATAATAATAATGATATAATAATAATTAATGGCGTGCTCCCTTGTACTGGGTGCTGGGCAGTGAATCAGTTTGCTCTCCTTCTGGTTGGGGAGGGTGAGGGACTTGGCGAGACACATTAAGACCAATTTAGTGAATTGCCCGCAGTCACATGGATTTAGGAAAGGGTGGAAGAAGATCTCAATCCAGAACGTCAGTTAGTAGCACCCTGAAGAGGCCCACTACCAACCAGCATTGTGCCAAGTCTTTACCTAGTCATGACACATGTTGGTGAGACTTAAATGAGGAGATGCAGAAAGAGCCTATAACCTGCCCAAGGTCACTTAGCTGCAGCTAACCACGCCGGGATCTGAAACCAGGAGTCCTTCATCCTACTGCCCAAACTGGCCTTACGCTGTGCTAGTGTCCACTGCACCGGCCACATCACGTGGCCTCAATGCACATCTTCTGTCACTCCCTTGCTCATGATCACGTGCAAGCGAGCACATGCATGCACACACACACATTCAGGGGGTGAGGAAAGAAAAAAGGGAATTATGAGGACACGGTTTGGTGGTTTACTGTATAAATCTACCTGGTTGTTGTGGAGATGATTCTGAGTCTGTCTCTCAATCACACGCACACCCCATTACCCTGGGTCTTCCTGCACTTTCTTCCTAACTGGACTGATACCCTCTCCTTTGACTCTTGAGTAATTCTTATTCTCCATTCAGAAACCAGCTTAGGCGTCAGTTTCCTGAGCAGCTCTTTCCCACCTCCCTGCAGCCTCCACAGCATCCCGGGCACGTCATGGGACTGTCCTCTCCTGGGCCCTCCTCCTGCTCCCAGCTCCCTGGTCTCGGCTGGTTACCATCAGTGAGCTGCAAGCATTCAACGGAACCTGCTGGCAAGGGAGTTAAGAGCCCCAAAGAAACATGGTCCAAGTCACAGAAACAAAAGCAACATGGAGCACTGGTGCAGGGTGGGAGCCTGAATAGGTAATGCAGGTGCACAGAAGGTGCATGGGGTCAACTTCATCTGGCGGAATAGATGGGGTCAGGAGAGTCTTCTTAAAGAGATGCCGTCTGCCCCATGGGAGAGTAGGTGCAAAAGGCGGAGGGCCCATCCTGTACAATAGGATGTGGGCCTCAAACCTCAACGCCCATAAAACTAAATCACATGGAAAAGGCTTAACATGCAGATCCCTGTGCTGAATGCTCAGACACTAGATGTTAGCAGGACCCTGGAATCCCAACAAGCCCCTCCGTTGGTTCCAAGGCAGATGGTCTTCAATCCATACTTGGAGGAGATCAAGGCATGGGCAGCATGGCGGGTGGAGGCCCAGCCAGGGGCCCACCATCCTGTAGGCTGTAGGGGAGGAGGGCAGGAAGGAAGGGCTCCCAGGTCAGCAAGAGCAGAGTATGGAGATCCTGAGGGTCAGAGCAGGGCATTTGAATTGTAACTCATCCTGTTAACTGTAGCACTAAAGAGATCTCCCACAGAGAGAAAGCCCAGCTCCAGAATCTCACCCTGAGTCACTTGGAAAATAGTCAAACAATTTCTAGAAAAATTAGAATCAAAGTATTTGGCAGTTTCTCTTGGCTTCTCTGAAGGGCAGCTCCCTGCACACTGGCCCCGGATGTCTGGCCCCCTTGCAGGTGGGATGATCACCCACCTGCATTCCTGGACCCCTTGCACGTCCCTCTCTACTCAGTGTTGGCAACGTGGCCTTCATGTGGAGCCCACCTGTCCCACAGCACATGCGGCGCCACTGGCCACTGAACTACAATGCCTACGGCCTCGATCCATGTGCTTTTCCTCAGATCAAACAGAACCGAACACGAACAACTCAGTCATCCCAGGCTGAAACTCTCTCAAACGCAATTGCTGTAGAAAATGCGTCTCTGTTCCAATCATTGAATGGTACTATAAAAGCCCTCTTCTAATGCGTTAGAACTCCTTCAAGCCCTCCTTCATTTAATTCAAATAGACCCTTGACAACCTGTTCCAGGAAGTCATCTCTTCCACACGGCCAGCAGCTGGAGCTCACTTAAACTCAGCTGGTCTCCAGCTTCCCAGACGCATGGCCATTGGTTGAGTGCAGACAGTATGTTTCCTTCCTCTCAGGAGCCTGGAGCTAGTCCTCTCTTCGGTTCTGTCCCTCTTTGGCTTCACCAACACCTGCATCTTTTCTGTGTGCTTCTTCACGCATGTGGTCTCTGGTGTGTGGGTTTCTACGCCCAGGTATTCTCCCCTGATAAATGACAATTAGGCGCTTTCCTTTTATTTTGAAAGGCAGTACTACACCATCATTGTGTCAATGAGGATGCTTTTGGTACCAACTATGGGAAACCTAAAACTAGGTTAAGCAATGCAAAGGATTTATCAGTTCATATAAAACAAAATCAAGAATTAGTCTTAGTGAAGACTCGATCCAGCAGCTGAGCAACTTGCAATTTGTAATTGGATCCAGCAGTTCAGTACTTTGCAATTTGGTGGGGACTCTGTTATCCTAAAGTATTTCAATAGCTTTCAAACACTTCCAGTGACCAGACTCACAGCCAGCAGTAAGGTAGAATTCCTCTTTGGATCCCCCACCCCCACCCCAAGGTCTCAAAAGAAAGCTTAGCCCGCTGGCTCATCAGTAGAAAAGGCTGCCCCTGGACAGGCCTTGGCCTCCTACTCAAACCCAGGTCTTCCAAACAGCTCGTTAGCACCTGCCTTTCACCAAGCCAAGCCACTGCATGATGTTCTTCCTGTGGTCACCTCCGCTCTGGAATGCCCTTCCATTTCCTGTCTGCTGGATGGATTCCTCACCACCCTTCAAGCTCAGCTCAAGTCCAACCCCTTCCTGGTTTATCCCCAAGCAGGCCTTCATCTTCCATGTCTACGTGGCTGCATGGTGGCTGTCAGTTGCTCTCATCATTTGGATCCAGGCATATCACCTTCCTCAGGAGGCTGTGAACCCTCAAGGGCAGAAACCATGTTCTCTTTAGGTCTATATTCCCATTAGCCTTTGGGGCAAGGGAGAAATGGCTCATAAATTATTTGCAATGTCAACTGGGTAAGGTGGGAATTTGTACTAACTGGCTTGAAAGAGCTCTCTGTAAAATGCAAGGTGCTATCGCTCTAAAAAAAATTTAATTTCCCAAGAAATAAC
Source organism: Geosciurus inauris (assembly GCA_004024805.1). Lineage (NCBI taxonomy): Eukaryota > Metazoa > Chordata > Mammalia > Rodentia > Sciuridae > Geosciurus > Geosciurus inauris. The sequence goes on from PVHX01000308.1 coordinate 298,074, forward strand.
CAAAATACTTACAATGGAATATGCCCTACTCAACAACGTGGGACTCTGTCACAAACAGCACTGGTGTGAAATTCAACATGGGAAGGACTGAAGAAAATATGCTATCATCTCCTCCAAATTATTATTTTTGCATCCTCCACTCTGCTTTTCTCTTCTCCTCCTCTCCGTTCTGTTTGTTTGCCCTCTTCACGCGCAGAGACCACCTGACTGTGCCCTCTATAAACACGATGCATGACGTGTGTCTTCACTCTCAGGCCTGGTGCACCACAACGCTGTATCTCACTGGTTAGCCCCCCTTGTGTGAGGGGCCTTCAAGAACTATCTCAGGAATCGAGTTCTGCTGGGAAGGTCTTGTGAGTCACTTGAGGGAATTCTCAGGATTTGGGAGCCACATTTCTAGGGATTTCTATGGCCTGCTTTACGAAGAGTTCTCGTGAAGGTGTTG
>PVHX01000308.1:298618-336816 GCA_004024805.1 Geosciurus inauris
CCCCCCCCCCCCCCCCCCCCGTCTGCGTCACCAGAAAGCCAAGACAGAGCTGCATGGAGAGAACTGTCAAAAGTGCGCCACCCCAGAGAAGCATCCCGCGCTGAGCATCCCATCAAGCTCTGCCATGCAGTGTTTGCAGTTCGATTCTAAGTTTTGAACCAATTTAACATTTTTTAATATGGCACACATGCAAAATACCCACCTCCTTCAATGCCAGACTCAATCTTAATGATTTTTAGCACATGTTAAATACAGGAAATTTGAAACGAACAGATAAAATGGTGCAAAGTTTATTAACTATTGGCATAAAAATAGCTTATTTTTTCGTATCAGGCAGTAGTTATTCATTTGAAAGATGCTTTTGTGTTAGAACAACGTTTTAAATGGATGTATAAAAATATTGATTGTATTAAGGCAATGAAAAGAAATTTCTAAATAGTAGTGATGCCTAATGTTTGCGGACTGTGAATCTCTTCATTGAAAGCGCGCACATTCAGTCTACAGTCAAGTTTATTCTAAACTCACAAGACAATATGTTTTATTGGGATGTTAATAGAATTGGAAAATACATAAAGACCATGAGGCCCGGACTGGCTCATCCCACACAGGGAAAATCCTAATGAAGTTTGAATTCTAGAGTTTGTGGTTTCTATACACTTCAGGTACTGGTCTCCTATATTTTCTTTACAATTAAAATACTATTTTCTTGAATTTTGAACAGGTTGCATGCTTGTATCATTCAAAAATAATAAAGAATTAAGAAGAATACCACAAGAAATGTCTAGCTTTCCTTCTACCACCCCCTGTGTTTCTCAGGTATCCTTCTAAGGAATTTTTCTAAAGTACATAAGAAAAAATATTATTTTTTTCCATTTTTTACACAAAAGGTCAGTCTCTTTACTTGACAATCTTCCTGTTGCTTTTTTGTTGTTTTGTTCTTTGTTGTGACAATATCCCTTGGAGACTCCCCCTTGGGTACCTAGACTGTCTTCATTCTCTCTGCAGGGACCCAAACCTGCTCTGTATGGAAAAAAAAAAAAAAAAAAAAAAATATATATATATATATATATATATTTATTTAAGTGGTTTCCTATTGACTGAGCACTCTAGAGGTCTGACTTGTAAGAAACTTTACAAACACATTTCACTGTGACTTTAAAAGTCAATGCCAAACTTCCACAGAAGTGGCACTAATTTGTAGTCTCACTCCCAAGGCATCCTCACAACCCTGTCAACAGACTCTTTCCCAACCATGACACTTCTGCAAACTAAAGGTGAGAACAGCATCTCAGCAAGTTTTAACTTGCATTTATTGTATTATGATTGAATTTATGAGCCTGTTTTATTTTCTCTCCTATGAGCCATCTGTTCACATTTCTTGTTCATTGTCTCCTTATTTTTCTATTGGGATATCAATCTTTGTAGATTTTACCTACTGGAGAATTAACTTTTAAAAAGGGACTTGTGTGGTGACATTTTCTTTTCTTCAGTTTGTTACATATGTGTTTTTAAAATTCAGACTTTTTTCTTATGGACCTAGAGGCTGAACCCAGGGCATTGGCACATGCCAGGCAAGCTCTTTACCCAGCTGATGCACGCTGAAGCTCAAGACCCTCGAAACTACGTCCTTGGTGCCTCTGCAGAAAGCAAGAAGCAGGGTCCCACTTTAACACCCAGATCTTCTTTCTATAATGTGAGCAAGGGACGCAGAAGCCTAGAATTCTTGATTTAGATTAGGATTCTGGACACGCAAGGTCTATGCCCCATCCTTTCCAGTCTCTGGTTACCCTGATTCTATTCTCTATTTCCAGGAGTTGACTAGTTCACTTTCATTTATAAGTGAAAACAGGTCTTGTTTGTCTTTCTGTACCTGACATTTCACTTTATGCAGTATCTTCTGTATAGTATTTCACACACACACATACTAATTCATCCCTTTGGGTATGTATAGCAGCTTTGCTGAATCACACGGTGCTTCTGTTCCTGGGTTTTGAGGAAACACCACACTGTCCTCTATAGTCACTGTGATAATTTACATTCCCACCAGCAGTAAGCGGTTCCCTTTATCTACACCCTGACGGGCACTTTTTATATCTATTTGTATTTTTGGTAAGAGCCGTTCTTCCTGGGGTGAGATGCACTCTGCTTGTGGTCTAGATGACGGGCCCGTAGCCATTTGTGTGTCTTCTTTTGAGTAGTGTCTTCAGATCACCTGCCCATTTTTCATAGAAGTGTTTGTTCTTTTAATATTGATTTGTTTGAGTTCCTTTGAGATGCTGGATGTTAATCCTTGTCAGATGAAGAGTTTGCAATAATCTCCCATTTAGTAGGATTCTCTTGACTTTTTTATTTTTTTCTTCGCTATTTAAGTGGCTATTTGGGGACAGCATACATTCCCTCATACCCCGCCCCATTAGTTAGCAAATAATTAAACTATTTTGTTGTTGCTGCTGTTGTTTTTACATTTTCATCCTGGTAGTTTTGTGATTTTTTAAAGCTTTATATTCTGCTTTATATTTTGAAATTGTTTTTCTCTTATTTTTTTCTAAACTTGTGACTTGCATGCTGTTTATTTTCACACCTCTTTTTACATTCATAATTTGCTAATATAAGTCTATAATATGCTCCCATGATTTTCTTCTAAGCTCTGCTTTGATAGTTTCCTTAGATATGCTACATATTTTTAAAATATTATTTTTAATTGTCAATGGACCTTTATTTAATTTATTTATATGTGGTGCTAAAAATCAAACTCAGTGCCTCACACATGCTAGGCAAGTGCTGTACGACTGAGCCACAACCCCAGCCCCAGATATGCTACATTTTAATTGTAAATACTTTATAGACCATCCTTATTTCTGGTTTGACTTTCTTTTCTTTCTTTTTCTTTTTCTTGCGCTACTAGGGTTTGAACCCAGGGATGCTGTACAATCGGACTACATTTCCAGTCCTTTTTTATTTTTTATTTTGAGACAGAGAGTCTTGTTAAGTTACTGTGGCTGGTTATGAACTTGATTTCTCCTGCCTCAGTCTCCTGATCCCTGGGATTACAGGTGTGGATCACTGTGTCCTGGTTCTTTTTTACCTACACCAAACATAGGTGCTTTAATTGTATTTTCTTTTTCTTTTTGCTTTTTATTACAGTGAGGTCAAAAAGTATAGGCTGTATCATTTTTAATTTCTGGAATTTATTGATTTTTTTGAAGTTATATTATAGTCAATATTTCTTAAATTCAAAGAACAATTTATTCCCTGTTTTCAACATAGTACAAATGTAACATTGGCATTTCCCTCATTAATGATGTTATTAGAACATCTCTATACCGACTTTTGCTGAAATATCACTAATACTTATTTTTAATTTCTCCTTACAACTTTTATGCATTTTCTACCTATATTGATTGTGTCAGTCAGCTTTTCATGACTGTGGTCAAATACATGACAAGAACAACTTAGAGGAGGAAAAGTTTATTTTCATTCATGGTTTTAGAGGTCTCAGACCATTGTTGGATGATTCCATTGCTCTGGGCCCGAAGTGAGGCAGAGCATCATGGCAGAAGGGCCTGGTGGGGGAAGGCTGCCAGGACACAGCAGCGAAGAAGCAGAGGGAGAGGGGAAGGTGCCAGGGACTAGATAATCCTTCCAGGGCATGCCCACTGTAGCTTACTTCCTCCAGTCAGCCCTACCTCCCAGCAGTCCATTCAGCTACCAGTGGATTAATCCAGGAATGGATTAATTCACCAATGGAGTCAGACCCTAACCATTGCCTCAAAGTCCCCCTCTGATGCACTGGGGCCCATGTTCTTAACACATGGAATTTTGAGGACATTTCAGATCCCACCCATAACATTGAAACTATGTTATTTGGTTCATACTAATTTCTAGTGTTTTAAATTCAAATATAACATATAGAGAAGATCACACTCACCATGTGTGTGCAGTTTGATGGATTATTTCAGAATAAACACACTTGAGTAACCATCACCAAAATAAACTGTGAAGTACCACCAGGCGATGCCCGGCTCCCCAGTGTTTTTCTTCAGTGGAGGTTAGTAGCTTCCCTGGGTAGAGCGTTTCCGAGTGTTGACCATTTCAGGTAAGCAGCCTCTGGCAATGGTGTACTCTTCCAATTTCACTTCAGGGATACGGGCTTGCAGTGTGTCTTCTGCCTCGGTTCTATTTATTTTCTGTTCTTCTACTCTGAGAAGTGCATTCATGGATGTGCTGGTCTCTTACCGTCTTCTGCATTATTTTCTTTCTAACTCTTTCAGCGCTTTGCTCCCACTTGGTTCCGCTCACTTGCCGTCTGTACCTCAGTGCTCCTGGCTGTTTTCTGTGGCTCTCAGCCTGTGTCTTTCCCTCCAGCTTCACCTTCTCCTCTGTTACAGTTTTTTTCTACAACTTTCCTGAAATCTATCAGATTCTATTTCTTTTCCTGCCACTTTTTGTCATTTCATTTTTGAGTTCTAGTTCTTAAATTTAAGAACCTTCACTAAGGCACTGATTCGTTAAGCCTTTAGTACAATTCACAGGGAGATTTATTATCTTGATTTTCATCTGCTGCGTCGTTTTGTGGGCGATTTCTTGGACACTGTCGTCTCTCTGCCTCGGGGTAGATGTGCGTCGCTCCTTTGCCAATGGCTGGGTTCGTGGGGTTTTCCTGGAGCTTCTGTGTGTACGGGGAACACAGAACGACATGGTGGTGGCCCATTGCCATGACCCTTGATGACAGCTGAGCTTCAGAACTCAGGGCTAGGGCAGGAAATCGTGCCACACTCTGGCGGGGACAGAAAGCAGCCCATGTCTTTGTTCCTTTTTCCTCTGCTCCCTTAGTGCGTCCTAAAGCGTGGGAAGACACCTTTGGTCTCTGTGTCGCACCTACAGGTGTGTGCGTGTGCGCGCGCATGTGTGTTTCCGTGTGTGGAAGCAGGACGAGAAGGCAGGGGCGCTTTGCCCATCTGGGTTGCTTAGAAAGAGGCAGAGACCCTCCTTTGTGGTTGCAAGACACTGAGGCAAAGGGGACAAAGGCAGGCCTTTGCCCCACCTCAAAGTCTGTGTCTCGGAGGCGCCAACACCTCGGTGGGCACGCTGAGCTTTGCGGGGTTTGAGGTAAGGTACAGTGACTGCAGTACCTGAAGCATTTGAACCAGCATGTGGTGCTCACAAGGATGGCTGGAGTGCTCCCAGAGAAGGCAGGCGGCCTTATTCATATCTGCCGCAAGCAATGATAAAATGACTATGTATTTGATTTTTATGGAATAATCGATCTGAACGAGCAGATTTGAAAGTACAACTGCCCTTGATTATGATGTGTTTTATGCTGTAAGCATAGAATCAATTATTCCAACTCAATTTTTTTTCTTATTAGTTTCCACAAGTAAGCTAAAACAAAATTATCTACTTATTAAAACAATGACCATTTAAACTTAATAAATATATGACGAATCAGATTACAGTTAACTAATTTTATCTGAGATTGTATTAATTGTAAAACACTGTTCAGTGACACAGCACCACAAATATAACAATGTATTGTCTTGTCTTTCCTGAGCTAATAATTTACTAGGGATGGTATCTAAAAATTAGTTGGATGAAGTGTAGGTAAAGGTCCATGAGAAATGAGTCCTTGTTAGGGAGTCAGAGAAGAGTTGGTTGGGACACGTGGGTGTGGAGAAGCGGGTATTGTAGAGTGGACTTAGGGAGAAAGTTCTCTTAAATGACTCTGTAGTTTGGGGTCAGCTGGGGTCAGCTGGGCTCTGGGCCGACACAGTATGGCCGGAGAGCAGGACCTGAGGGGGAGGAGCCCAGGAGACAGCTTGACAAGCAGACTCAGAATTTTTCCACTTTAACAGATAATTATGCTCATTCAGATCATTTTGCAGATGAAGAAACTGGAAGCTAGATAAAGCAATTGATTCCTGTAATGTCTCAGAGTTCCAGGAGACTGCCACGGGCACCTGACCTTGGGTTCAAGAATTTTCCCAGGCTCCACGCTCCCTCTGGAAGATAGGGGCCAAACTGAAGTAGGCCTTCATGCAGGAACAGAGCATGGAAAGGGCCTGGGAAGCGGAGATCTGTAATTCAGATATACTGGGAGAAAGGAGGCAGAAGCGAGATCAGTCAGGCAGAGTCTGGGTGACCATGGGCAGAGCCGGGTCAAGTTCATTTCACCATCTCACTAGGTCCTGGGTAGCTGGCACATTTCCTGGAGTGCTTTGCACCCTTCTGCTTGAAGGAACTGTCCCGACATACAGGAAAACAGGAGTGTTGTCCATGAGTGCTGTGTGGGGCATTAGCATCAATAAGAGGATGAAGACCTGCTTATCTGCTAGAAGGTCCAGCTTGGCCACCATGGGGCACCCTGGACATGTCCATCTGTGGCCTCTACTCTTTGGACCTTTGTCTGAATGGCTGCTGTTCCCAAGGTCACCTTGGAACAGAAATACCAATCTAAAGCAGACGAGTACTTAATTCAGACACAAAATCAACACGCGTAATTTAATAATCAGATCGAAACTCAGTGCTCCGTCTTCGTTCATTTGATATCAGCAGGTAAGTACAGTCTTTCATATTTCATCACTTTTTTCTCCCCCATCAAGAGCTGAATGTGTTTCAAGTTCATCTTTTGTCTCGGCAATCAATTCTCAAGAAAACTGGCTGTCAAGCCTACAGCTTGAAGGAAATAAAAAGAGAAGAATATCAATAAGCTCCCTGCTGCTTCATCCTTTAGAAACGGCCAGATTTATGCCTTCTGGGCCTGCTCCCCATTTTCTGAAGCTGAGCAGTCAGCCTGGAGAGGGGAGAGGAGCCCAGGAACCCTCCACTGTCAGATCTTGGCATTTACCTCAGGATGAGTTAATTGGCTTTGGGGTTTTCTCATTTGAATGAAAGGCAGATTAGAACAAAGAAGAATGATTACATTCAGGGGCACTTTATTTCTGATTTTATTGTGGCTTTGGTCTTTCTGGCTGTGGTTGACTTTAACAGTCAGGAAGCAGGATGCTCAATTAAGATGAGAGTGATTATGAGGAGGATAATTATTTCATAATTGGGTTTTTATATTCACTCCTAATTATTGTGTACCACAATGGCTATAGTTCAAAAAATAGCAAAAATAAAGTCCATAGTTAAGGCTTTCTGATTAATTTTCTATTTTTGTATTTCTATTTTGTAATTTTCTATTGGTTGTAGCTCTGTGTTGATTCTAGCCACAGTGAATTAAGCAATAATTAAAATAACTTTGCATTACAATCAAACAATTGCCTTAGGAAACTGAGACAAGCCCTTCATCCACTTGATTTTGGTCATGCTCTAAGTAAAAACTTTTCAAGTTCTTTGTAGCCAAAGAATTTACTCTTATTGAGAGATCAAAATTTGAGGCTTCAGAGAGCATATGTTTTGGTCCACCACCTAATCTGAAAGTAAATGGAGTCCTTTTGAATTTCAAAGTTTGATAAGCCTGAAAAAAAATGTGAACTCCACTTTGTGATTGGTTTCCCAGTAAATTGAATAAAAGAAAATAGATTGTTGTGACTGCATTCTCTTCATTCAGACAGTTTAAAGGCATTCAGTATGCAAATCAGATCGTTCCATAGCAGCTGCTTCTGCGGTGGATCAATCATTGAAGAAAGTTATGGAAATGTGCAGAAGAATAAATTGAGAGAGTTTGAGAAAATGTCATCTTTAAAGACTGTAGAGAATGAAATACTCCTTGAGCAAATATTCTGATTTACTAAGAGAGTCATATACTACTCTAAGGAGGTAGGTTTTGAGTAGCAAGAAGAAGGAAAGTCATGTGATTGCATCTCTAGTTCTCTCAATGTCCTCCTTTGCTTAAAATCTGTTACCTTGAGTAAGTACTTTAATTTTAAGCTGGGTATGGTGCATGCCCATATTCCCAGCTATTCGGAGGCTGAAGCAGGAGGATCCCTAGTTCACGGCCAACCTGGGCAACTTGAGGAGAGCCTGTCTCAAAGCAGAATAAAACAGACTGGGGTTATAGCTCAGGGGTGAAGTACCCCTTGGGCTCAATCATTAGTACCAAAAAAGAAATAAAAGGGGGGGGGGGGCTTGGTTTTCAAGTCTAGATCTGTCTTTATGCTTAACAGGGGAACCATGCTGCTTCTGTATGGGAGCAAAGCCAGGGGCTGTGCCCGATTCAGAGGAGGGCTTCCGTGTGAATCACAGAACTTAAACGGGCCAGGTTGTGCTCCTGATTGCGTCCAGGCTGGCTCTCTCTTGCTGCCCTCCGTGTCGAACTCTGGACTCAAGGTTCAGCTTCATCACTTTGGGGTTAGGTTGTAAGCATTAATTTTCTTTGCAACTCCTTCATTTGGGCCCAGAAATTTTGTTTTTACAGTTGTTTGGAAGCAAGAATACTTACTTTTCTATGTAGGACCGAGCAAATTGCAGCCAAAGGATTGTATCTGTCCTGAGTCTGTTACACATTTAAGGGTTACAAACAAACAAAACCAAGAAAAGAATGTGCTGCCAAGACTGTGCAAACCTCTAAACATTTACTCTCTGGCTCTTTGCAAAGTTTGCTGACCCCTGCTCTAGGCTGATGGAACCTAGACTAGGACCCTTGAGTGGGAAATACTAAATGACACCTTTTTTCTTTAAAGTGTCAAGTCTCTATTACGAAGTCCCTTCACCTCCTTCCCCTGTGGATATCAGGCTTGCAGCCACTCTAGCTTCAGGCACGCAGGTGGATGCTGTATTACAAGGGCAGCTCCCTGAGCACCAGAGGTTTCCGACTTAGGATGCTTGTCCCGGTGTGCCTTGAGCTTCCAGCTATCAGATTTGTGCAGATGCTACTGCAGATGCTCATGATTTCTTCAGTGAATTGCTAGAGTGGCAGTACAGCCAGAGACACAAAATGAACACAGCGTCAGGTGGTCTGGTTTCAGCCAGAGCTCCACCCTCCTCTGTGTGTGCTGGGCTAGTACAGCCAGCTTCTCCCAGCTCTGGGCCGCACGCTTGCCGTGCAATGTACATCCCCTTCCGGAACTGCGTGACTGTTGAATGAAAAATCATAGTTAAAAGCGCCTTGCATATTTCATAGTGTGTAGACCCTCAAAATATACCAGTGGATGCGGAGTCAGAGGTCAGGAGTCAATGTTCACAGGAGTAACTCCATTGGACCAGGAAATCTAATACCCATGATGTATTCCTCAGTCAGTAATTGAATTTTTTTTTTTTTTTGATACCAGGGATTGAACTCAGGGGTACTCGACATCCTCAGCCCTATTTTGTATTTTATTTAGAGACAGGGTCTCACTGAGTTGCTTAGTGTCTCGCCATTGCTGAGGCTGGCTTTGAACTCGTGATTCTCCTGCCTCAGCCTCTCAAAGTGCTGAGATTACAGGTGTGCACCGGGCCCAGCTTTATTCATTTTTTAGTTGATGTTAACCATTACCATTTTTCTTGTACATTTTTTAATGGGCCAAAATTTTTAGACATGCCCAATTTCCTGACTTCTATGTGGTTATCCATATTCTATACTGGCAGAATCTTTACTTCCAAATGTTAATTATTACGTAAATGGGCTGTTTCATCAGGCACGTTATTTTGAACTGAAAATTCACTCTGTGAGGTGAATATTTATGTGAATGTGTCAGTGAATATTTGTGTAATTATAATGTTTGATGCTGTTATTGAACATCTCCTAGAAAAATCTGTTTCTTTCTAGATTTTTTAAAAACATAGCTGCATTTGGGAACATGCCCAAAAGCACCGTAGCAATAATGGCTAATGGCATCCCAGTGTCTCTACTCTCTCTCTAGGAACAGAGCACTTAATTGTGCCTTGGCATATTTGTCCTTAAGGGGTGAGTTCATTCTCTACTTCACTTGACACCAGATGTGGCTGTGTGACCAAGTTCTGACCAGCATGAAGTGACTTAGTGGAGACACGGTGGCTGGTGTCCTAGCAGCTCAGGAGGACATGAGGATGCCGTTTGCGTTGTAGAGAAATGAGTCCGAGACTTCAAGGACTCTGGGTTTCTGAGTTTTTTGTTTGTTTGTTTGTCACTCTCACCTCTAGCCCCCATTTAAAATTCTGAGACAGGGTTTCCCGGGTTTCCCAGGCTGTCCTCCAACTCGCGATCCTCCTGCCTCAGCCATCTGAGCACCTGGGATGGCAGGTGTGCACCACCATGTCCAGTGATTTCTGAGGTTCTGAGAAATTTCCATAAATCCCTACTACTTCCCTCAGGCTTAGTTTCTGTGAGATGGAAATTACGTTAAATCTTGTTTTGGTTACTATTATTCATTATTTTTATGCCATAGATTGCAGAATCCAATCCTGATCCTGCTTGTATGGATGACATCAAATTAAACTCATTCATAGTAAAAGAGAAACATCAGTTTATAAAAAATGTATTGAAATTTATTTGAAAGTGGGATCTTACTGATTCTGTGACAAGAATCATAAAAATACACTTCAATTTTAATTTTGAGATAGTCTTCAAAAATATCAGGAATAACACTAAGGAAATTATTATGTCTCTGTGTATAATAGAATACCAAAACTAGAATATCTAAAATTCTCTAGAGCAATGGACTAGCTTGCCATTCTAGTATGATGTCTGGTCTTGGGCAGGACTAATTAGCCAATCAGATATGTTATATCTATGAAGCAAAAATAAACATTAGCCATGTATCTCTCTTTAACACAAAACAACTTTATCATTGAAAAGGCTAAGAAAGTCTGCCTCAAAATGTGTGAATTGTATTTTTTGAAAGAAAAGTTATGTTTTCCATTCTATTTGCCTCTTGTTCCTTTACTTATAATAGCATTTGGAAGGATAATAATAACTCAAGAACTGCCCTTTGACGACGGCAGGATGTCTTGGGCAGGTTGCGTGGTGTACTTGTGTCGCTGCAAACAAAACCCCTTCCCTGACTATACTGTAATTTTAAATATTTGTTATCTGTGAATTTTTACAACCTGGCTGGGTGGGAAGATGAGAGATCCATAAATAAAATAAGAAAAATAAACAATATAATAATGCCCAGAAAAATTTTCTCATGTTTTGTAAAGAACAATGGCTTCCTAGATGACATGCAAAATATTTATACAAACACTAAAGTAACCAAATGCCTTACAGTTATCTAAGCACATAAGTATTTGTCTCATGAAAATAGGGAGCAACTCTTCTTTAAATATCAGGAAACTGAATACAGAAAGCTTAAATGTCACATTAAGACATTTAGGAGGAAGAATCCATATTTCTTCATTCCCAAGCTGGGGCACCCTTCAATATGCTCTGAGGAGTTTTGAAATAATGAATTATTGATGGATGTCATGCTGTTGTTGACTCTTCTGAGCAAGAGATTTAAAATTCAATCCTAGCTTGTACAAAAGCTAGGTGGAATTAATTATAGACATCTGTCAATTTCTTTGCTCTGTCCTTTGCCCAAGGAGATTATCACTAAACCTCTGTCACTGCATTGCTATCACATTCTGTCCCCAACTAGGTCCCACCGCACACTTATCAGAACAGACCTATAATCCTCCCACAGGCCAGCGGCTGTGGACAACATGGAGTAAGTAGCACTTGGAGGAAAAGGATCTGAGTTTTAATGACACAACTGGTTTGGATACTTTGAATCCCCTTTTGAATCTAGTTCATTAATAGAAACCCTGTGCTGTTTGTGCAATCCTAAAGACTGTGGATACCAGAAGAGATCAAATGCTTCCCAGAAATATCAATATTATCCACTAAGAAAATTATTTACAAAGCAATCAATGATATTAAATCACAGAAAATGGAAAGAGAGAGAAGCTACTGAAAAAAAAAAGTCACAGTGCAAACCTTCTGACTGGTTGTGGCAAACTCAGAGTAAAGTACTTAGCAGGTACTTCGTGAAGAGGACTGAGGACCCGGGCAATTCCTCAGTGCTGCCTCCGCCAGGAGAACCTGCTGAGATGAGGCTCCATGATAGGTGTCCCATGGGAGGGGTCAAGGGCCACACTGAGGCCACTGGTTCTCTCGGTCCCCTCCCATCCCCCCATGCAGCTCACAGACTTCTGGACTCGGTTTCCTTGTCTCTGTTCTGGTGTTCCATATTTTCTTTTCTCCTGAGAAACAGCACTAGCCGGGCTGCCTCACTGTGAGATGGCCAGCGTGGCCAGCCATGTGGTCTCCATGCACAGAACCTGACACAGGCGAAGGGACGTGAGCCGTTGATTAGAAAGAGCCAGATAAAACCGACCGAGGGGTGTTTGGGAAACCTGCCAGGATCTAGTGCCAGGGAGGGGCACACAGATCCTGGGACGCATTCACGGGGTGAGGACTGGACACACACCTCCGTGGGTAAGAAGTCGCAAGACACCCTGTGCTGTTTTGCGATCCACAGCAGTGAGCAGGCCAGCGGGACAGCGGCTTCTCAGGGGCACAGGTCCCCGCCGGGAGTAGCTATGCCACAGAGAGCTCCTGGGGTCCCTGGTGTGACAAGGAGTCTTCTGCACCCACACCAGGCTCAGGAAGAGCACGAGTCCCTGTCAGAGGTGGACAGGACAGAGTCCCCGACAGAGTTTCAAAGAGGACTGGGCAGTGCCTTCTGGAAAGTTTGAGAAGGTTCACAAGGAGCAGAGGACGTCTCAGTGTTTTCTCTTGCTGTGGCTGATTGCCATTAACTGAGTGATTTATAGAGAATAAAGGTGCATCTGCTCATGGTTCTGGAGGATGAGCATTTCAAGACAGATGACCGCATCAGGGACAGTCCTTCTCGCCGGGGGCTCTGCAGCATCCAGGGTGAGGCAGGACAAGCTTGTGAGCTTGGTCTCTCTTTCTCCTCTTCTAAAGCCACTGGGGCAATCATGACATCCCACTCTTGTGGCCTGGTCTAATTCTAAATATCACCTCCAGATGCCATTAACATATGACTTTGGGGTTACATTTCCAACACGTGAGTTCCAGGGTGTACACCCGAGCCACAGCAGAAGGGAACTCAGAAAGGAATTAGGTGGCAGGGTCACCTTTTTGGTCTATAGAAGTTACTCTCTGCTGAGCAAACACACCTCAGATGCAGGGCCTGGAAAGCCAGTGAAAAGCCCAGGACGTCCACAGGAGAAGCCTGGCCAGAGGCTGGAGAGCTGGAAGGAACCCCACAGTAAGGAGAGTACCCCGTGTGCACGTGTGCGGTTAAGCCCTTGCTCCTGGTTGAAGCACCCTAGAGTGGGAGGGAGCGTGCAGCTGTCTGTCACTCCTGAAATTGGCGCTTTGGGCATGGCTGATGTCAAGTGTCCTCACATGCAGACACCTAACTGCACCCTGAACTCCTCCTTGGATGTCGCCTGGAGTTCGGTGGCGCACTGGACCTAACAGCACTCAACCCAGACCCCTGAGTTGCTATCCTCAGGTGGGAGTAGCTCTTGGTCTTTAAACTTGGGTATCAAGAAACATAACATTTTTTCTTTTCTAGAGTTCCACATACTTTCTGGTTTACATTGTCCTTTCTGACTGATTGGCAGGGAGAGAAAAGGGACAAAAATCTAACAAGACCCTCAGTGTGGCAGGACCTCCTCCTCCAGGCGTCAGCACAGCCGGGATATTGCAATGCTCAGGAGGTGGGCCCAGGGAGCCCATCGGCCGTGGTGACTGAGGGCCTTTCTTTTCCTGCACACCTTCGTTACCATCCCAGCTGTAGTTACCCCATCTCACCTTCAGATCCTCAGTCCCCCTGTGGGGACTGGGGCCACTCTTGCGGCCTGGGCTTTCTTGGCCACGGCAGCCTCTGGTCCCCTGTGCCTTCAAGGTGCTGTCTGTCGGCACTGGGAGTGTCTAGAGTGGAGCGCTGCTCACCTCCCACCTCTCCTCCCTCTTTCCTGCTCACCACAACCCTGCTAAATATTTTTTCCAGATTACTACTAATTCTCTTAACGTTGTTCTAAGAGACAAATAAAATATGCCGAATGAGTTTTGGCTGTGATCCAGGTACACAGAAGACAGAATCGGATGACTGCTTAACGTGGGGGCGGGAAGACCAAAGGAAGAAAACCATCAGCCAATCCAAAACATTACAGAGGAGCTCCAGGTGCACTTTTGCACAGCACATAGTCTGATCAGAAGCAGGACTTTCCTTTGCCTAAGTGATCGCGGTTAGTTACGTACCACCAGCTGACAACCCAAAGTCGACTTCCCCTCCAGATGTGATATTAATGGCACTTGAAAGCACTTGAGGAGCTACTGATCACAACAGCGCTGCTTTGAAAGTATCGCCTGTTGAAACGTGTAGTGTGAGATTTCAAACAGAAGAGGCGGACTTTCTCCACAGTTCCTGCAGGCTCTACTGTTTTTCCCTCAACTTAAGGGCTCAGGGGCTGATGCATTTAAACAATGGACTACATATTTTCAAATGAACTGGAGCTCCTTTAATTCATCTGATTTCAAGTACTTTTCCTGCTAGTCATATGGCAGTCACAATATCAAAACCATCTTTTGGTGTGTTTACCTCTTGCATTTCAATGTTTTAGCTGGGTGACTTAATGTTTATGATTTTATCTCTGAACCAGCAGATTTCACCTTCAAGTGACAAAATAAAGATGCCATTCCTGCTCACGTAGAATATACTAGACTGGGACTAGATTAATTTCCTTTTTGAATTAAAATTATTTCTTGGCATAGCTTTTTTTAGCAAAATCTCTACTCCAATGAAGAAATTCATAATTTCTGGAATTAAGAAATTTATAATTCACAAAAGATCTCAATGTGACATGTTAGATATGTAAAGATATATGTTGTAGGATACTTGCCAACGTTATTTATAATAATAAATGATTAAAAATAATTTGTGTCCATCAATTGAAGAACAACTAAAACATTATATGTGAATGGTAGAATATAAAACAAAAGTTTACGGGTAATTAGGTAAATCTACATGTCATCAAAAACACATCTCAAAAACATAACTTTGAGTTATAAATTTTGAAAATGAAATACAGCACAAGACCATCTGTGCAAATTTAAAATGCTACACTGTTCATGGGTATATGTGACTGTATGTATTGTGCATGTGTGTACATACATGTGTGTGTGGGTATCTTCATGTGTGTAGGTGCACATATAAAACCTAGACATACATGTGTGTATATTCAAAAGAACACCCATTAACTACATCAGAAGGTCTACCTGTAGGGAGAAGGGTAGAAACTGGAGTGTACTTGTAAGCAGGGTTCAGGGGAAATAACAAAATGAGTATATCAGGCTAAATGGGCAAAACAGAGCCTCGGATCTCCCGTCCCTTCCCTCAGTGGTGTGCCACCACTGGACTCCTGGTCCCCTTGTCTTGTGGGTGTTCTTTTCCCATAGAAGTGACATGGTGAGAGGTTGGAACCTTTCCAGAAATAGATGCCCCCAAACCAGCAGGTAACTCAAGGGGGTTGCACGGAGGAGCTGGTCATGGATCTGTGGTCAGTGTGGGGGACGGTCAAGGAACACCGAGACCCTAGAAACAGGAAGAGGACGCAGGGAGGCAGTGGTGGTCCTGGGCCCCAAGGGGGCCAGGGGCCTTGGAAGAAGCAGCTGCCTCAGAGGAGGTACAGTGGGCAGGGGCCTGGGCTCTGCTGGAAATGCCACCCCAGGTGGAGAGGAAGAGGGAACGGAGTGGCCCCACTCCACCCACCCAGGCCCAGCTTGATGAGAAGTTATTGTCCTGGAAGCCTGGATGCTCCCCAGAGCACAGAGCAGGGCTGAGGCTGGAAGGGGCAGGGGAGCAGGCAATGGCTAATTCTGACTGGGTTAAGAGATGCTCATTATTTCTGGATGCTTCTGTGTGGGTGTTTCTAAAGAGACAAGCATTTGACTCAGTGGATTGAGTAAAGAATATTGCTTCCGTGCCCCAGTGTGACTGGGCACCAACCAATCCACCAAGGGTCCTTATAGGCAGGGGAACATCAAGTCTGCCCTCTTCGAGAGCTGGCACGTCCATCTTCTCCTGCTCTGGGACATCAGAGCTCCAGGTTCTCAGGCCTGCAGACCCTGAGACTTACAGTGTCCTACCTGCTTCCTGGCTCTCAGGCCTCTGACCTTGGACACTGAGTGACGCCATTTCTTTCTGGTTCTTGGGACTTCCAGGCCTTCAGGCTCGGACTGAATGATTCCACCGCCTTTCAGACAGCATATCGTGGGATTGGCCTTTGTGATCTCACCAGCAGAATCCCATAACAAACCCTTCTTACGTGTCTGTGTGCATACTATCAGTTCTGTTTCCCTGGAGAACTCTGATTAATACAAGGGGCAAACACAATAACCAACATGCATCATATGTAAATATACTTCACAGCATAAATTAATTTATAATAAAATATATTATTCATTTGTTATTCATTATCTGTCTTCCTCTGATCAAATATAAGTCCCAAGAGGGCAGAACCTTTTTTAGTCACTGATGACCCCCAAATGCTTGAAAGAGTACCAGGTACAAAGCAATCAACCATATTTAGTGAGGGGTGCTCCATGAATCAAGGTTTACGATCAATATTATTTAAAACTGAGATGTAAAAAAAAAAAGCTTGTTTAACTGTGGGTCAATGAGGGCGTAAAGAATATCCCGTGACATGAGAAAATTGTCATTTTTATGCATATGAAGAGAATTTTCTGGATTGAATCAATTTTTGCATTTTCTAGTCAGTACAGTGCAAACAAAATCAATTACCATAAGATTCCAGATTAATTCATCAGCACCTAAATCTTACTGTCACTTTGATGTGAGTGGCTGCCGTTCCCACACCTCTAGACTTGCTTTTCTGGAGCACAGCCCTAGGTAAAGAACCATCAGAGAAACCTTCCTTTCTCAGCTAGTCAGCAAGCATCTCTAACAAACTTCCAAATTTGGAGAAACTGGGTCCATTAAGATTCATTTTAGGGTTTAACCTCCTTGAAAGAGGCTTCTGGAATGAATTCCCATCCTGAGAGTAGAGAATGTACATTTTTTTTTTTTTTTTTGGTACTGGGGATTGAACTCAGGGGTACTCGGCCACTGAGCCACATTCCCAGTCCTATTTTGTGTTTTATGTAGAGACAGGGTCTCACTGAGTTGCTTAGCACCTCGCCATTGCTGAGGCTGGCTTTGAACTCGCGATTCTCCTGTCTCAGCCTCCCTAAGTGCTGGGATTACAGGCTTGAGCCACCGCGCCCGGCTGAGAATGTACATTTTTAGTCTGTTTTTGGTTACTATTCCAAATGCTCAGACATCATAAAAATCCTTCTTCTACTTGAATCACAGCTCTACCTAGTTATTAATATTACAGGTGTTACTGTTTGGATATGAGTTGTTCCCCAAAAACTCACATGTGAGACAATGCAGGAAGGTTCGGGGGAGAAATAACTGGGATTTAAGAGTCTTAACTCAATCCCCTGACAGGGAGTAACTGAGTGGTAACTGCGGTGCTAGGTGTGGCTGGAGGAGGTGGGCATTAAGGTGTGGCTTTGGGATATATGTTTGTGGCTACAGAGTGTCTCCCTCTGCTTCGTGATCTCCATGATGGGACCTGCTTCCCTCCGCCACACACTCCACCATCATGTTCTGCGTCATCTCGAGTCCCGGGAGTTGGAGCCAGCCTTCTATGGACGAAGACCTCTGAAACCGTGAGCTCGTACATAAACTCTTCCTCCTCTACAATTGTGCTGGGTCTTTAAGTCACAGCATCAAAAAAGGCTGACTCAAACAACAGTGCAGCCCTTTATACCATTTGAAAATAAAATTTTAATTTTTAAACATCAAAAATAATTGTGTGGTAATTGAGCAATCATATTTGTATATTAAGAGTGATTATAAACATAACATTAAACATAAAATATTCTAAAATCTTAAACACTTCCAATAAGATACTGTTTTACAAGCTTTGCTCTCCTCTTTAACATTTTTCTCCCCTTGATGTTTCTTTCCTTAATTATTTACATATATATATAAAACATAGCCTGTGTGTCTGGTTCCAGCACTGGGGACTGAACCCAGGGCCTCACGCATGCCAGCCAAGGGCTCTGCCACTGAGCTACAGCCCCAGCTTCTTAATGTTCTCTTCTTGAGTTAGAATTGATTCAAAAGGAAAACAGTGTATGGTATTTTTACTTTAATTAATGTAAAAAAACCTACAAAGTTCTTCAGAATTTTCAAGAATGATAAACTATGCTTCTTTTCTTTGGACAGTAGGAAAATCATAGAACTGGAGATTTTGTTTAGCACCTTCATAAATTGAACTGTGAGGCCCTAATAAAGTGAAGGGCATCCAGTGACTCCACCTCTGGTCTTAAAATCATTTACGCATTAATTTGCATGCTGCTCCATCAGTTGCATCTGAACAATTCAGGAGTCCCCTTAGGAGGTTTAGGATCCTCAAGGAAAAAGCCAATTTGATCCTTGAGGAAATAGAGGCAGCACTGCTGTCTATGGTGGTTCTAAAAATGGGTTTGGAATTCTTTGACACTCGTGCCATTGAGAAGCGGAAGACATTCTGTGAGTTGTTGAGGGCTTTACTAGTAAAGTACAGTGTACAAGACGCTGTGACAGTTTCTGGCCCCAAGCATTAAGACTACCTGGGAATGGCTAGTGGCTCCTGAGATAGCGGCTCCTCACATCCAGCTACCATGCTTTGAGGAAGCCAAGCGTAGCATGTTTGCAGCTGACCTTCCTGGCTGGCCCCACCCAGGATGAAGGTCAGCACTCAGACACCTGGGTGGATGAGGCTCTGGGTGATTTTAACCCCAGCCACTGAAATCAACCTCGCACCCACTACCAGGACCATGCATGAGTTTCCTGCATGCAGACACCTGAATGCATCCAAGGGCTTTGTTCTGCAAATTCCTGGTGACTGTAAAAATGTGTCAGTCTGTCTTCCTCTTGTGGATATTGGCTTGCTCTGTGTCTCTCAGGGAACTACCTAAGAGATGCTGGAAATTTCTTTTAAGATTATCAAGTTCAGATTTGGTTAATAGATGTATTTTGTGAATTAACATGCTTAGGATTAAATGATAGAAAAATAATCTCAAGTGCTTTGTGGAGCACTGAGCAGGTCTTGGGGGACTCTATGAGATTCTTTAGCACCTCGGTTTTCAGTGATCATGCTACCATCTTTCTCCTTTTCTGCAGAGAGAAGCCCTGAGTCATTCTCAGCATTCCCCAACAGCCCTTGGCCCACTACCCACATTATTCTGGTAGAAGAACTACCACATTTATAAGCTTTCTACTTTTTTCTTCAAGTGCCACAACCAGGCTTTCCCACCCTTCCCCCACTGCACTGGTGCAAGCGCCTGTGGCCTGAAGGCACAGGGTGGCCAGCAGGCAGGCTCCCGGGAGTACTTGCTCCTGGCAATGTAAAGCCCAGGAGCTAAATTGGGTGAATTGGGTAAAGACAGCACATTCTCAGGAAGAGTCTGGGAGCTAATACCTACCTTGTGTCTCAGACACCAGAACATCAAGTATTATTGGGATCAGTTACTTACTGGCAGCTGCTTCATGCTGCCATTTGCCTGCACATCTGTTGTGCTCTGGAATTTACAGAAACCAAGCAAATTATAGGGCCAGTGTAATGAATGGAAGCAGGTTAGACCTTCAAGGTTTATTACCTGTAGAAATCCGTTGCACACAAAATTCTACAAAATGCAGGGGATCTAGCAAGCATTTCAGTTTTCTACTCTCCAAGTCCCTTTTTTATGTGGGAAAAAACCTTGCATATGTGACTTTGCTTAATTATTTTTATTCCTTGGCATTCATATTTTCAGATTTTTGTAGCATCACTTAATTGAAAATCACTCTCATTTAAGTCACTTATGTACATAATTTGCATACTACATTCTTTTCTAAAAGTTTGTTTTCTTTTTAAGAAAAATAGCCAAAATCATACTGTAGAAAGCCCAGACAGTAAATAAAACTATGCTTTTAACAGAGAAGTTTTCTGATTCACTTTACTACCACGACTCTACCCATGAAATCTTTTCTAATTTGTTATATTCCTTATTCGTGCTTGTTGCCTGGGTAACCACCTGCCAAATTAAAGCTTCCCTGTGGGAAAACTCATAATTCATGAATAATTTTTCATCACTCTTTGACATTCCCTAAGGGGAAAAAAAACCCATGGCATTTAGATTCAAAGCTTATTTTATTTCATAATTTCATACTTTGTAATGCATGAGATTAATTGTCATATCTGGGATTGGACATTGGTCTTGTGTCCTTCTTAATATCAATGTCACTGAATGTACTATTCTGATTTGTTTGGTTGTAAGCGTAAGAATATTGTAAAACATGAATTATGCTTTTACATTTATTGTATTAAATTGCTTAAGTAATTTGTTTCAAAGAAAGAGCACTGACATTTTACATAGGATAAATTGGGGCCTTAAAACCCAAAGCCAGTCTTCCACACACATACATCTAAAGCACAGATGTCAGGAAGACAGGGTTTAGTTGTTTTCTCGAGTCTGCACGGCCAGCCGGCAGCAATTAAATAGAAGGCACCATTGGAGAATTCAGGTAAATAACTTTGCTCTCATTCTGTCCGTTGTAATTAAATGCTGCTTCTTATGCACAGAGTAAAACCTGTCCCCTATTGAACTATTTTCCCAAAGAGATTGGAGACAAATTGAAGGAAAACCTGAACTCATATTTTGTTGCAGAGCTTCCACAGGAATTTAACCCTTGGGCATATATCTCAGAATTTCCCAGAGTGATGTAAAAGAGAACAGAACACTACCAGAGTGACATTTTTATCACGACTTGCTGTGATGTGCAGAATCGTGTCAGATATTAGGGACCCTGCAGGGGAGCAGCAGCCCTGCTCCTAGTGAAGGGTGTGGGCCATCTTGCAGGGCCAAAGTGGGAGTGGTGCTTTGTGATGGTTCATTGAGCACATTTTAATCGAGTACCTATTATGCCAGGCACTGGGGTACAGAAGAGAACAAACTAGACCTCCTACCAGTAGTTAGAGAGTTATCTTCAGGGTAGGGAAGGAGAAAGAAGAGAATCAAATCAACAAACTGGCCCATGTGGACAGCGAGAAATTCTGGTGTACATACGCAGGCACAGTCAACAAACAAGGTGGGGAAATAGAGCGGGGACTTGGATGTACACAGGCAGGAGGCTTCCTGAAGGTGACAGCAGAACGGTGTGCAGAGGAGAGGAGACCCCAGTGCCCAGGGGTGCAGCAGGGAGCACGGGTGCAGCTGCTCTGGACCAGGCACTGGAGCCGTCCTGGCTCCCACACCTGTTTGGACGTGTGCTGTTTTCTCTCTGTTCTCCACAAGCCCTTTCCTTCACCGAGGACTCTTTTTTTTTTTTTTTTTGGTCAGGGACTCTATCATTCACTTGTAGTGAGCAGAACAGTGTTGACCAATAAAACCATAGCGGCTGAAGTGCCCTCTTGCTGGTCGGCTCACGGGTAAATTTGGTAGCATCCACTTTCCTTAATAAAAAAAGAAGAAAGAAATCAGAGGGAACAGATGTCAGGGTGGACGTTCTGGTCTGTGTTGGAGAAGGAGTCACTCAGGTAGGACTTGAAAGAAAATCCAAATCAGCCCCAACTAGGATGTCACAAGATCTTCCAGGATAGGCACCGAGGGCAGGTGTAAAGGCCTCTAGACCACACGCAGGCCCGTGATGCAGATCAAACCATCGAGCATCCCATTTCTAGTTATACTGTCCGCCACAGTGAAATAAACGTGTTGAATTAATATACAAACGAAATCGTCTACCAGAAGCCTGTATGTAGTCCTCCCCGGTGTTGATCTGGGTTTTCTCCCTTTCTCTTCGGTACCTTCTCTTTCGTTCTCTCTCCTGGGGTTGGGAGGGTTCTCCTCTTTCAGAAGACCTTACTGGCCAGCAGGCTGGGCCAAGTGCCCCACATCCGGGCTCTCAGCTCTCTGTGGAAGCCCTTTCCTCATCTCCAGATCAGTCCATCAGGCTGCAGCACTGGGAAGCCTGGCCAGGGCCTCGCCGGCTCTTCCGGCCCCCATTCCTGTCACTGGACACGTGCTCACAATGAGCTGAATCAGAATCAGCTACTGTGGCTCGCCATTTCTCTGCTCCAAACCTAACTTACATTCATTGCAGCTTCCAGAGAAAACTTGAGAGGATCCATTTTAACCCACAGAGTAGGGAAAGCCTGTTTAATTGTAGGTTAAAATCCAGAAATTACAAAAATAAAGCATTGTTGAGTGTGAAAACATATGCCACCCCCGCCCCCAATCAACTTTTACATCGTAATAAAGCATCATATGCCAAAGCAGGATGCACACTAAAACCCTGGGGAAAATATGTGTATCCCACACTCCAGACAAAAAGCCTAATTTCTTTAGTTTATGAGGCTAAGACAGTGAGAAGGAAAAGACCAACTCGTGCAATAGAAAATAGGGGACATGGACAGAGAGTTCACAAAACATCACATCCAGATGACCCTTAATCTCACATGAGATGTTTAAAAAAGAGCACTCACTCACTAAGAAAGAAATATAAAATCCACACTGGAATCTCATTTTTGCATATCAGATTGTCAAAAATCCAAATGTTTGAGGACACCCTCTCTGATTGGCTGTGGGCAAAGGTTTATCCCTGTGTCACTGGTAGACACACAAAATGCTGCCATCTGAAGAATGACTGACCGTGTCTGTTGGATTTGCAGCTGTACATACCTTTGGCCTACTTGTGGTCGTGCCAACAGATGCTCCAGCATGTGTGAAATCATGTATGTATAAGGTCACTTATTGTGGTGCTATTTTTACTAGTAAAAGATAACAAAAATGTTTTAAAATAAAAATAATAAAACCTAATTGTTTTTCAATAGGACACTAGTCAAATAAATCACCATCCAACCAGACAGTGGAGTTTTGTGCAACTATGCAGAAGACTAGGAGACTGACACGGGATCTCCAGGAGAGCCTGCAAATCATGAAACACGCGAAGGGCACCTGGGCCTGCAGAGAGTAAGAGAGAGGGAAGGATCTCATGTTTGCATTTGCTTGTGTTGAAGAATCACGGAAGCCCAAACCTCAAACTAATAAAATCTCCTAGAATGGGCAGAGGAAAGAGTATGGAGAAAGGGAAGGAGCAGGCAAGATTCCTCTGTGTTACTTCATTGTTCTGACTTGTGAATCAGCAAATGCAACTGTTAAAATTACTTGTTTAAGAAAGCTCCACTTTCCCCAAAAAGAACTGGACTGTGGATATCAGGCATGTGCATATACCTTATCTTTACTTTTGTGCAGGTGAGGACAAAGTTATAGACACAGGAACTAATACCAGTGTCTGAGTGTGCAAAGAAGAAGGTCTGATAAAGTGGGAAGAGCGTAATTTTAGAACGAGAGAGATCTGTTCAGCTTCCCCATGCTTTGACCTTGGTTTCTTTCCTTCTTTGCTTTCTTCACCTACAACATGAGGCTAACAACATTGGCCCTTGAAGGTCATTATAAGGACACACAAAAGAGGGTATCTGAGTTCCTGCTGGGCTCCTGGGACATAGTTAACCCACGCAACCTCAGGAGCTTGAGCCAGGCCACCTGCTCTCTGCAGCTCTCCTCTTGCATACACAATGGGTGACCATTCTGACACCAGGAATAGTCACTCTCTTCTGGTCCATATCTTACCTCCTCTGTTAACATCTCTTTCCTAGGGATTTGATTTCAGTTTACAGTTAGTATTGCAAACTTAATGAGTTTTATATTTTTATAGAGTAATTTTGTCTCTTAAAAACCATAAGATTCCTCGTATTCCTTTCTGCATTCTAAAGCAATAACAAATGCTCCATCTACTTTGGTTTCTCTATATGACAGAAAGCTTACATATTAAGAAGTTAGCCTAAGTCTGGAATACCAATGATTACATTTTTTGATCTGTGTGCCCTTTAATTTATACCCTCTCCCAGTCTGCTAAATGTAATTAGGTTTCTCCATATATCTAATTCTTGCAATTATTAGATCATTTTAAATGAAAAATAGTATTCCGGGCACAGTATCATTTAGACTTTTTCCAATCTGGTGTTCTCTGCTATCATAAGTCAGGTAACATCGCCAGCAAAGCTGACATTTAATTATAAAAATAGCATTCTTTCACAATTTTTATATGGTTACTCTTTAACATATATTTGTTATATCTTAACATTTGCCATTCTAATTTTCCTGGAGTTAAAATTAGTCTTTCTGCTGAAAAATAGCTTAGTATCAATACTCAGGGGCAGGTGGATCCCTCGCTGCCTAGGACAGTCTCTCCTGTGGCCAGCTCCCAGCCTTGCTGTTCTTTCTCAGTTGGAATTTAATACTATCATAACTTTTTCTTTGGATAAGTTGTGCTTTTTTTGTTGCTATTTCTACTAGCATAAAACCATAGTGCAATGGAGAAAACAGCTGAGATATCATTAAAAATATCAAATTAATATTCATTTTGTGTAGAAATTAATTAATTTTGCTTGAAGTACCCAAGATCTAGGTGAAAACTGGCAAACAACAGAAGGACCCAGACTTCAAGCTGCACCTCAGCACTCCTGTATTTTCATCATGCATTCACATGTCACAAACATATAAATGCTTTACATGTTTATACATGGAGATGACTATATCTAATTTTTTTCTTAAACCTGCAGTTACCTTATTTGTTATAATAAAACTTCTAGCTATTTTGGACTATTAATAGAGATACAGGTATATATATCAATCACCATATGAAAGATTCTGTGCTAAATCTGGTCCCACATGATCTCAACTAAATTTCATACCAAGCCAGTATCCAATAAAATAAGTGCTATTATTATTTTCATTTTTAGAGATGAGAAAATTAAAGTGTAGACAGCTTAGAAAACTAGGCCAAGGTCTCCCACATTTAACAAGTAATGTAGATAGCGGGTCATCCAGCTCTGAGGCCTGGGATCCAGCCAGCCAGCTACACTGTCTGGCTGAAAGCTGAACATGTTGAGGTTAAACATATCAAACTCCTAACACTGGCTGCCAGGCAGAGGCTGCATACAAGGGGCCAGGCAGAAGGCAAAGATGCCCCTTAAGAGCTCGCACAATTATCTGGGCTGCAGCTGCATGGACTTGAGCTGAGGTAGTGCGGGCGTGGACGGTCTGGGTGGATCTGCCCTGTTTTCCTGGTGGAGACCGCAGTTCTCACTGCCAGGCCATCCCTGTGCTGAGGAAGAGCAAGAGATCAATGAATTTTGGGTTAAGTAACTAGGAGAAGGCTCCAGAAGGAGCAGATCTGGAGCGATACCAGAGTTCTGCCTTGGCTGTGCTATTAGGCAGCTGGAAGCCTGAGCCTAAGTTTCTGGAATGCATCAGGCCTGGTGATAGGGAGGCAGAAGTCACTGGTATAGGAATAGTATTCATAGCCTGGGAACTGGTTGATCTCACCCGAAGAGAGAGGCAGTAGAGAAGGGAAGACGGCTTGTCTCACCTGGTGCTGTCATCTGGAATAGTAACTGTGGACACAACTTGGCATAGACCCAAATGTATTTTTCAAAATAAATGGTGCTTTGGGGCTGGGGGTATAGTGAGAGTACTTGCCTAACATGTGAAAGGCCCTGGGTTTAATAATAATAATAATAATAATAATAATAAATAAATAAAAATAAATGGTGTTTTTGAGGCTTGCATGGCATTAAGTCTGATCTAGGAAGTGCTGGGTTATTCCAGACCCCTCAGTAAGATGTGGCGAAACTAGCTTTAAAAAATCAAGCATTTTAGGGAGGCTGGGGATAAAGGCCAGTGAGAGAGTGTTTCCTGGCATGCCAAGGCCCTGGGGCTCATCACCAACACTTAGAAAGAAAAGAAAAAAGAAAGAACCTCTCTTTTTCCCTTCATATTCCAAACCTCTCAGTACCCCCAGAGTTCTCTTCTTAATGCTCTCTGCTGCTCTTCATTGCCTATCACTCCTTAAAAATTTCATGAAAACATTGAAACAAAAAATGGAAGTCATACCTAATAAGTTAAAAAATTATGATTACCTCCTCTTAATAGCATCCAGCTCCCCCTTCTGGGAAGGAAATGAAATGGACTTGGTTGTAATCAACTACTCAGTGGAGGACAGAAACGATGATCTATGACCCACGCTAGTTCTATGAAGATGTCATAAAATCAGAGGCAATTCAGAATGTGGTCATCCCATCTAAAGGTGGTTCAGGCAGAGAATATTTTCATGACTACAAACCCAGTCACTTCATCCACCCATTCATTCACAATCCATCAATTCAACATTTATTGAGAAACAGCTATGGCTTGAGTACTCCCTTGTGGCCAGCATGGTATGGGGACAGTACGAAGCCTCAATCCACAGGTGCTTCCACCTGGGAAATGGAATCTGGAGCAAGGCAGGCTCATGGATTCAGGTTCCAGTCATTCCTGAAAGTTATTTCCTTGTTCTTCTTGATTCTGGGATACCATTATGATTCTTTTTCAGTGTCTGTCCACGTCCTGCATTTCTAGGACAGTAGAAATCAAAAGCACAAGCCCCATCACCACCCTCAGTGACCACAGAACCCAGGAAAGCTCTCCTCCATGTCCTACACCTCCAGGGGCACCGGGACCATTACCTGCCCCTGCCCAGAGCACCCAGGGGAGCCGGCCATGGGCTTGGGACTATAGCTGCTGGGGACCAGAGTGGTGGTGTCACTTGTGCTTGTGCTCTGGGAGCTGGAGAAGGTATCATCCGGGCCTCGTGTCTCCATGTCTCCAGGAGGGTGGCTACCAGCCCCACAAGCCCCAGTGCACCCTCAATTACCTCAGGGGACTCAGGGAAAATTCCCTTGGCCTTTCACAACCTCTAGTTTGTTACTGGTGACGTAGATGCCATGTGACCTCTGCTCACTTGTGCGACCTGGGGAGGTTGTCCTCATCCTGCAGCTCCAGGCTGTGGCCTCCTTGCCACAGGCCCAAGCACCCCTGCATTCATCCTGAGTGTCCTTCAGGGGCTTCACATCCTGCGGCTCAGGGACCACAGCTGTTGGTGCTACTGCCCTTCTGTCATCCATGCTTTCCCTGAGGGACCTGGGGACAGTCCTCTCCACATCCTGCATCACCAAGACCATGCAGCTGTGGCCACAAGCCCTGTGTCATCAGTGCTTGAATCTGGAGCCCAGAGACAGGCACCTCTGAAAGCCAGCATCCAGTGCAATCAAAAGACGTCCTCAGTGTAGACGATCGAAATACTTGGATGCTGCTGATACTGATCAAAACCGAAGAGATCACTCAGACTACACCATGGAGCTCTCGTAATACCAAAGCCAGAGCACCTACCCCACACACACTCTGCATCCCAGCTAAACAAAACACTCCTTTGCTACCAAAGCTGCTCTGTAGAACTGGAAGAGGCGACTGTCCCACCAGAAGCCGCACAGGGACCCAAGAAACACTAAAGGAAACTGACACCTAAGTTCCCACATTTTGTTCTTGGCCTGCCATTGACTCTGAGAGCTTCGCTATTCTGATAAATCACTTGTCTGCTCCAGAGAGCCAGGGTTAATACCTGTCATTTGCAAATAAGGGTTCGGGTTGCTACATGTTATAATTGGAGAACTACAAAGACTTAAATCAGACTTACAAAGATTAACTGTATATACATCTCAAAGAGCTATATATCCAGAATTTCTATCCAAGCTCATATGCTGTAGAATGAAGGCCAATTTCCCTCATTAAACCTGTACTGATTCAAGAATAGGTGGGAGAAAAATTTTGCCTAGGATCCAATTATTTCTTAGGTTATTTCTATTTTACTGAATCCTAACATAGCCAATTCTTTTTTACTGTCCATCTTCCTACAGTTAAAGAATGGGAAGCAGGGCTAAAAGACGGGGACACATATCACTAATTGCTAGGTCAAGCAGAGTAAATCAGATACAATGTCTAAGTGCTATTAATAGAAACCCTCCCCAGAACCTTGAGGTTATAGAGCTAAGTGCCAAAGAGAATACAACGTCGAATCGGTATGATCATTTCCAATTTGATAACCAAGAAATGAGGACACTTGGGGGAGTCTGTTCACAAACTCAGACTATTTCTAGTTCTCTGTCTCTGTCAGATCTTCAGGGTAGACTTGGGGCTTTCAAAACCAGAAGTGATAGCAAGTCATTCCAAAATGTGCAGAAATGGAAGCATCAGGAAGCAGGACCACAGGGTTTTCTCGTTAGCTTTCTGGGTGGAAAAGATAAAGAAAAGAGTTAAAAAAAAAAGGCAGTATCTTTTTTCCTGCAGCCATAGGCACCTTTTTTTTTTTTTTTTCCCTTAAAAGAAATGTCACTAAAAGGCATTTGTTCAAGGAAGGGAAAGAAGCATGTTTGTAACTTTCACTGGAAGTTAGAAGAAAAAGAAAGGAGTTCTGTTTCACAAATTATTCTGCACACCAGAGAAAACCCTGGCTGTGACACACATCCAGACCAAGGCAAGTCACACATTTATGCATCAATTTACAGCTTTTAGTATTCTCCTTCAGCCATAATCATATCTGAAACATTAGTCAGCTCTTCAGGGATTCAGTCAAGTTAACATTCTCTCATTTTGCAGATGAAGATGCTCACTTTAGAAAAATCAACTTCGCCTTAATGAGAAATCCTTCTAAAGAATTCTGGAACCCAGATCAGAAGGAGAATTTTCATGATTATAAAGATTTCATAAAATAATCATAGTTTGAGTTTGCACTATCAGATACAAAGCATTTTGATTAAATTTAGAGATATGATAATAACTCTTCAAGAGAACAAATGCAACACTGTCAGTCTTCAGATACCATGTGGCTTACTAAATGTGCATGGCAGAGTCATGATAAAATGTGGTGCTACTGTTTCAAGAATTCTGGTGAGCCCAAGAACAATTCCTCAAAGACCTGTACTTTGGAGATAACAAGTGAGTTTGAAACTTATAGGAAGAGAGATTTGAGAAAATTAGGTGGTATCTTTATAAGGCTGCCACTAATCATTTGTTTCCAAAAGTATCATATTGACAAAGATTATTTCTTTCTTAAGGGAGAAATGATTTAAAAAATCATTAAATGGAAGTTGAAACTGAAACTGTATATCATTGTATTGAATTATATATCATAAATTGATATACATCAACTAAAATATCAATAAAACTTCAATACGCTTCACTCTGTGATGGGTCTAGATTTATCAAGAGAAGCATACACTGATGCTAAGTCGTAAAGACAGTCTGTAGCAGGGCGGCCCCCAGCTATGGTGATAATAATAGACAGCAGAGCAGCCAGTGTTCACTGGGAGCTTAATACCAACACCTTCATTTAATCCCTGGAGCTCCCTGTTAGATTGGTGCTGTTGATATGTCCATTCTGCCGTCCAGAGAACTGAGGTCCAGAAAAGCCAAATCTGGCATCTGAGGTGAAGCCGGCCATGTGTGCGTGTCCTGAGCAGCTGGCAGTGAGGTCCTCTCTAGCAGTCTCTGGCTCCCCATGGCCTTTACTAGTGGACTGCACCAACGAGGTCAACTTCGACTTTCCCAGGAAAAGGGACAGGCTTTTTTTTTTTTTTTTGGAGTTGTAGATGGACAGAATGTCTTTATTTTATTCATTTGTTTTTTGTGTGATGCTAAGAATCAAACCCAGTGCCTCACACATGCTAGGCAGGTGCTCTGCCTCTGAGCTACAGCCCCAGCCCAAGGGACGGGCTTTGATGAGCTGTTTTGTATGTGAGATGATTCAAGCCAAATGGTTCATAAGGACTGTGTGCACCACCAGATGCCCTGACAGGGAAACTGTCCCCCACTCTCTTCCTGGAAGGCCTGGATTTCATTTCTTAGCCCTTTACAGAGCGGGGTGGCCAAAGGCTGCTGCGGTGAAGAGGCAGAGATTCAAAATCATCTTCACGACCCCTATTTCTGATGAGAAATGTATGTGAAAACATCACAAAGACCACAAAATATAGTGGTTTTTAAGTTAAGACTTAATTATTATCTTTAAGAAAACCAGAGGCCAAAGAAGAGCCTGGAAAAGCAATATGGCTGAAGAGAGCAGAGGCGACCCAAGGCTTGGCTTCCAAGCGTCCGCCCTTCCTCCTCACAGGGGCATTTCCTCAAGGCGGGAAGAGTTACCAGTTATCTACAATAGAGAGTAGAGATGGCGTTCCTGGAGCCATGCGCTGACTGTGCCCTGAAGCCAGCCAGGAAAGCCCGCGGGGATCGACAGTTAGCTCAGGGTTTGGTCAGGGCTGCCTTTAGGGAAAGTTGGTGCAGGACAAACACTCAGGTGACCTCTGTCTCCAAGGGAACGAGCCACCTTTTCTTATTTAATACTTGTGTGTTTGGTGAAGGGATGGGGGCATTGGAGGTAAGGGCAGGCGAGGTGAGAAGATGGGGAGCGGCTCCCCAGGAGCCGGGGATGGGGACCATGGAGAAAGCTGATGAGCCAGATGGAGAAGCAGCTCCAGGCTCACTCAGGTGCTCCAGGTTCATCCACGTGGCCACCGTCGTGGCTCAGTGGCTCCAGTGGTGCATATGCAATGCATTTTCTTTAACAGCCCGTCGGCTGGTGGACACTTAGGTTGCTGAGAAACAGAAAGGGGCAGAGGAGTCAGCAGGTTGGCAAAAGCGGGAATGGCAGTTGACAGTACACTGGAACACGTGAATGCCAGCCACACGGGTGGCCAGGAGCCCGGGCTGATGGGACAGTGCTGCCTCCAGCAAGGCTTCTGCACAACGAGCGGTTCCCACGCGGCAGGGAATGACAGCCTCAGGTGCAAGAGGTTGGGGGCATGGAGAAAATGATGACCCAACACATTTTTCATGAGCATCGTGGATCCTTCGGAGAAAGTTTTCCACATTTGAGAAACTTACAGCCATTTCCCCTCCCACTTTACATAAAACGTATTTTATTTCAACTTCAAAAGGTGGGACACATGTAAACCTATGGAATGCAGGCATGTGTGTACATACGCATGCACGGGCACACGATCCCACAGTGGCCTAAAGGTCTGAAGTCTCGGGAAGCCCACTGGGAGCATCTCCATCAAGGACTCCATGGGGACGCAACGCAAGCTCTGTGGGAACACGAAAGAACTGTGCTGTTTGCTGCCGTCACACGAGGGCAAGGAGCATCCTGCAGACCGCAGACGCTCTGAAACAGGGGCTGAGGGAGTGAATAGCTCTCCTTCTTGCTTTCAAAACAAATCCTCTGGTTTTCTTTTCTTTTTTTTTTTTTTAATTTGGTCTTTCTGTGTGTGTGTGTGTGTGTGTGTGTGTGTGTGTGTGTGTACACATGCATATACACACACTGCTGGGGATCGGACCCACACCTTGTGCAGGCTACACAAGCCTCTCTACCATTGAGTTACATTCCCAGTGCAAGTCCTCTAATTTTCTGAAGTGGAGATCAGAATTCTAGTTTCAGCATGCAAGGGATAATTTAATTTTGAACTAACCTTCCTTGGGAATAGTAGAAAATAAATGTACATTTTGATTTATGAAGAGAAAATCTCAGGACTCAGTAATTCTCTTTCCTGTATACGTAAGCTGCGGTGTTATTATGATCTGTGCTAAAAAATGACTGAGCACTCAGCTACGGGGAAAAACGTTTACATCTGCTTGGAATATATAGAGTTGATTATAAACTTTTAAACCAAATTCTTTGTAAACCAAAGCTTTATGAAAGCCACTTTTATAAATTCACAAGATTCAAAGCTCAGTTAAATAAGGACACAAATGAAAAACGACTTTTAGAAATTAATATTGAAATGTCACTAATGTCAGTTTAGCACTGGTAGAAGATATTAAAAGCTTCTCAAAACTGACATTTTTAATCAAAGTAATATTTTTAATAATAGTTTCTCTGTGATTGTGGCAGTCACTCATGTTATTTAAAATCTATTTTTGATACACATACATAGGTACGGCTCTAGATGTGGGTGGCGTAGGCAGCACATAGACAGTCACATAGACAGTGTGATTTGAAGGTCACCTAAAGGACTGTGTTCCCCAAGTCCATCGGACGTCACCAGTATGAGGTCCGTGGAGGACACTGTTATTTGAATATAGTGTTTTCAGTCCTATCTCCCCCACACCAAGCAGGGTGTGTAGCCCGGGTGCCTGAAGATTTTAAGGGACTTTATCACAACTGTAGCTAGGTGGTAGCAGCTGGGACTTAGGCCTCTGCTATCGTCTCATGATCGAATGTCCCTTTCCACTGCAGCAAAGTCATTATGGGAGACTTCTTTTTGGTGAGTACTATGGTCCTGAAGAAGATCCTTGGTGTTTATGGATTAAGCCAAAGAGGAGCATTAAGTCTTGGAAAGAAAAACCATAGTGTCATGAGACAGGATGAAAAATTGGTGATTCTGGATGGTGAAAATGAAAAGTTCCCTGGGCAGAGCACGGCGGCCCTTGAAGATGTCTGGACCAGCCAGATCCCACCCAGGGTGCCCCTGACAGCTGCCTCCCACACAGGTGGGAAGCACAGGGGCCTTGGGGATCACTGCTGGGAGCTGAGGGACTTGGGTAGTGCTGGGGCTGAGAAGGCGCTGAGGCCAGAGGGCAGCATTTCACCTTGGTTACAAATTACTCATGAGTGCTTTTAAGTTACATTAGCTGTGCCAACGTATGAGGTGTAAAGGTATTCTCCACTCCCATCTTAGACATTTTTTATAAATTTTAAAATGATGCATAATAGTAGCTGTACATATTTATTAGGTTCAGTGTGATATTTCTATCGTTTTTTTGTTTGTTTTGGTTTTGGTTTTTGTGATACTGTCGATTGAACCCAGGGTCACTCTAACACTGAGCCATTCCCAAACTTTTTATTTTGTGATGGACTTGCTAAGTTGTCCAGGCTGACCTCCATCTCAAAATCCTGCCTCAGCCTCCTGAGTAGCTTGGATTACAGGTGTGCACCACTCTGCTTGGCTTGATATTTCAGTACATGTATAAAATATGTACCCGTAAAATCATCGTAATTAAGGCTTCCATATCCTTATCATTACTTCATGTTTGGAGGCTTCACGTTTCTCTTCTTTAGTTATTCACAAAACATAAGATGGGCTATTATAAATTATTGTCATCCCACTATTCTGTGGTAATCTAGGCTTTATTCCTGCTACCTTATTGTGTTTGGGGCTGGGATACTATTATCTAGTCGCCTGCTATCTCCTTCTCTCCCATCCTCTAGTAATCATTATTGCACATTCTGATGGACTATTTTTTTTAATAACCACATATAAGAGAGACTATGCAGAATTTTTGGGGGGTTTAGCTTATTTTACTCAACATATTAACCTCGTTTCCATCCATCTTGCTGCAGATGATAGGAGATTACTCTTTTCATGGCTGAGAAATATTCCACCAAGACAAGTGAATGCTCTGCAAAGTGACCCTCTCTTCTCGGACAATGAAAAAGTTTTTCCAAAAGTTCTAATTTTCTTGTGTTAGATTTTTAACTTCAATGATGATGATGATGATGATGATGATGATGATGATGATGATCTGTATGACTGGACACTTCCACCCAAGTCACGCAACAGGGAATGGAAAGGAAAGACTGCTTTAAACACACATCCCTCCCTGTACCAGCACTCGATCCTCCAGACACATACAAATAAGGAGGTTAAATGTGAGTGTGTTCCTGGGTGGAGGACGGCAGGCGGGTCAGGCTCAGACCTGACCCCACTTCCTCCCTGAGGACTTCAAGTACCCACCAAAGCTGCACCATAGAGGGGTGTGCTTGTGGACCTGGATATCAGTGGAACTTTCTATAGACCACTCCTGGAGGAGTCTGAAGAAGAGATCGGAGGCCACAGCCAGACACAGAGGCTTCAGACCAGTCACCTTAGGTGACCAAGAGCTTGAACAGAAGCGAAAGAAGAGCTTACATGCAGTGTTTGTAACTGCTTAGTCATTTTATCTTCATCTTATGGCTTGATATTGGAACCTGTTTCCAGCAAGATTCTAGCAGTCGATCAACAGTCCAGACTAGGTTTTGCTAAAAGATAATCTAAGACAGTGGCTCTTGATTCTTTGTGTCATTGTTTCTAGGAAGCTCTCCTGAGATAAAGTGTAAGTGCAGGAATAAACTATTTTCAGCTTTTGTGCATGTAAGGTATTTTAAAGACTGGTTGATAAAATATATATATATATATATGGTTAATGTCTTAATCCCTCTTGTAGGTTTTTATTTTTATTTCTTTTTAAAACAATTTCCAACTCAGCTCATCCAATTTCCAGTAATAAATTTGACATTTTATATGATACTAAGACCAATTTGAGAATGGAGATTTTTAATTTCTATGAATTGGTACCTATTTTTTTCTGGTATTTTCTTGAGAAACCAGTAGAGCAATAAATTTAGTTAATAAGATAGAAGATGAGCAAGGGGATTTTTTGTAACATGGATTCAGCATTCATTTAACAAATATTTACTGATCATTGTAATACACAAGGCATTATCCTGAGACGTAGGGATGGTTAGTGACAGAAAGAAACAAACTCAAAATCTCCACTCTTGTGGATTTTATTTTCTACCTGTAGGAGATGGAGAGATAAGGAAAAAATAGGGACATTATACAGAATGCTAGGAAGTGTTAAATGCTGTAGAGAAAAGTAAAGCATGAAAAGAACGGTGAGTGTCAGGAGTGGTGCAGGGTTAGCTGCAGTAAGGAGCAGGACCACCAGGGAAGCCACAAAGAGAGAGAGAGAGAGATGTTTGAGCAAAGATTTAAAAGGAACAAGAGAACAATTTATGTGAGATGTGGGATATGGTGGAGTGGGGTGAGGGTTCCAAAGACAGGAAGCATCAAGTGTCTGGAAAAGAGGCAAGGGATTGCCTGGCAGTTCCAGGGGCAAGGCAGGCGGGGCCACTGAGATGCATGATCCACGGACAGAGGGTGGGCCTAATCAAAGAGGCAATAGGTGCCCAAGAGCACACAGGACCGCGAAGGCCATTGCAAAGGTTTTCATGCTGAATGAAGTGTGGAGTCGTTACAGGTTTTGGAAGGGAACTGATGTGCGCTTACTAATGGTTCAGCCGCCCCACCCCCGCTGCAAGCCAGGGGCAGGGGCCCATTTGAAGGTCTTCGCGATCCTAAGGCGCAGCAAAGCTCTTGGTTTGCAAACAAGCGGGAAGGCACCAGAGCTGAATGTGTTCCGAACAGAGAGGCAAAGAAGGTTGCTCCAGAGTCAGGTGCCCTCTGAGGCCGGCCAGGTGACTCCAGGGGCTTTGAGCTCAAGGGTAGGATTGTCATTTACTGATGTGGGGAGGACAGGGCAAAGGAAAGATGAAGGGCTCAGCTTGGTGACGTCGAGCGAGGTCCTGCAGGGCGCTGTGGAGTCAAGCGGTAGAGGACTGTGGGAGTCCAGTTCTGGACAGCGTCCGTGCTGGAGGCTTGCGATACATCTGGGGACTATTGGCCTATCAGCGTTGAAAGCAACAGGACGGCATGAGGTCACTGAAAATCAGAGGTGGAGAGACAAGTCTGTGTCCTAAATCACTCTGACATTAAAATGTGGGGCAAGAACAGCGGCCAGGCTTGAGTCTGAGATAGACAACCCAGGATCAGTGAGGGAGGAAAGAAGGAGAGAGTGTGGCCTCCTGGGAGCTGAGCGGGGGAAGAACTTCAGAGGAGGGACTGGCCCCTTTGGAAATGTGGCTGCTGGGTGCAGCAAGATGGAAGCTGGCCCTTGACTCAGTGCTGTGAATTCACTTTCTGGGTTAGAGTCAGACTTCCTTTTTCTTTGACTGTTGCTCAGTTAATTTCTTGGCCGGCAGTCCTGCTTCTGAAGCCAGGTCTGAGTCATCCTGGAAATAGATGCTGGCAAATTTCTGCCCTGGGGCCAGGTCCAGTGTCTATTTTTCCGGCCTCTTAGAATTCTAAAGTGGCCAGTCTTGCCATAGGGTTTGACTCAAACCCTCCCAAGTCCTGTGGATGTTAGAGAGAAGAGGCCAGGGACAGTTGCCTGTCCTCCCAGAGTGTCCACTGTGGCTTACCTAGAAGGCAGGCTGTTGAAGAACATAAGGTTCGGGGTCACTCTGCTTCAACAGGGATGGAGTAGGGCCTTCGGTTATTGTTTTGAGAAACAAAAAATTTAGAAAAATGTAGTCCGGAACTTGGGCTTTAAATTATCACTTGGCTCATCATTTATTAGGACATGAATATCCCAGTTTAGTCTCATTCTTAATCAGGTACACAATATGCCCCCATTCCCAGAACAATACAAACATGTAAACTTAAGGCACAAAAACCACTTTAAAGATATGAAGCGATTTAGCAATCCTTTAAAAATAAAATTCCCTCAGGAGACTAAAATGCTGTTTCTATTACAGTGCAAACATCAGATAGCTTAAATCTAATACATCGGTTTGTCCACCAAGATAGAGAAAGTTTTAATGTATTTTGATTTTAAAAACAGACAGGAAGATACATTTCACAAATCATTTTGTTCTATTTTCCTTTATGTACTAGTTTCTTTAATTAAGATTTTATTTTGTATAGGGTTTTCATAAGGGAAAATGAATATATATTTTAAGTATATTTGAATTTCACAAATCTCTGTGGAAGACTCAATACCAGAGTACATTTTCTTAACCTGTTGCTACATAAAAATCCAGTTAGTAACCTGGTGAATTGAAACTACAGCAATTTTATTGTCTGTGAGGTTCTGTGGGTTTTCTGGGTGTCTGTTATACTCAGCTGAGTGGCTCTTCCAGTCCTTGGGGGTGGCCAAGGACCAGTCTTCAGGATGCTGACTGCCAAGTCCACACTGCTCATGCGTGTGGCCGGCAGCTGGTGCTGGCCCTCGCTGGGAGCTCAGCTGGGCCTCAGTGTGGTCTTTTCCTTTGTGGGGCCGCCGCAGTGCTCTTCGGGCCTGGGTCAGGAAGTGTCAGAAGGTCATTTCTGTTGCATCTGCTTGGTCAAAAGGAGGCACAAATTTTGTGTATATTCAAGAGGACAGGAAATAAACTGCCTCTCTTGCCAGGGAATGGTATATGTATCTATGAAGCGCAGAACTTGATAAAGACCATCTTTTTCAGCTGCCCTGCAGTGCATGACTCCATATGAAAAATACCTCCACTCCATCCCCCATCCTCCACATCCTCCAAATCCTCATCCCATATGACAAAGCCCAGAGTCCACAATGTTCTCATCTTAGGTCCAGACTGGGGCTCCTCAGGTGCAGTTCTTTGGGAGCAGAGACCTGTGAGCTAAATAATAACTCATCTAACATCCATGCTCCTAACTCGAAATGCTGGGTTAGCACCATTTATCTGCAATAACGAGGGAGAAAGCAGGGGTCTATAGAAGTTACTGGTTCATAGAAACCCCCAAATCCAGCTGGGGACATGTCAGCATTCCCTCTGACTCTTGGGGTGGGCACTGTTCCTTGTTAGGGCAGTTGTGCTTCCTGGAGTGAGTTCTGTGGTTCTTGGATCCACCCTGGTCCTTGGATTCTCCATTCTGCCTCGCGGTCTCTGTTCCTTCTCTGTGATGGCGCACCTGTAGAGATCAGTAGCTTCCTCAGTCTGCATCCTACCCACAGGAGTTTGGGGACCCAGAGACCACTTAATGTGTACCCATTAGTTCAAGTTGGCATAATCATTTTTGAAATGTAGGGTTTCTAAGCATAAACTTAAAATCTACTTCATTAAATGAAAACCACACCTATAGATTTATTTCAGGCAGGCCTCTCTTGGGCTATGTGACATCTTGAAGTTTTCTAGGAACCCTTAGATGGAGGTTTTTTTGCAGGGCCAAGGGTATCAAAACATGCCTGTCTGATTCTTGGAGGCCCCAAAATCCTGTTGTCTAGCTGAGAGTCTACAAAGGGCTTCAGTACATTTCTCTGAGTTCCCTGTGAAGGGACCTAAAGCCACACCCTAACTCACTCTTGGCTGTGAGGCTGCGTCTTACTGGCAGTGCCCGGGCATTGCATCCAGATCGTGATGAGCTCAAGTGTACTTTGTGAGCTGGGAGTTTGGATTGATGAGGAGCTTTATTCCCGACCAGTAATTCTGGAGTTGGAAATGTTCCCTCTATATTCTACTTGAAAACTGGGGGGAGTTCTCTCTTCAGTTCATCTATCCTTGTCTTACCACACACAGTGAAAAAAAGCAAACAAAGAAACAAATTCAGCTCGGTAAAAAAAATTATGCCTGGTAGCGGGGCGTGGTAGCGCAAGCCTGTAATCCCAGCACTGTGGGAGGCTGAGACAGGAGGATCGCGAGTTCAAAGCCAGCCTCAGCAATGGCGAGGTGCTAAGCAACTCAGTGAGACCCTGTCTCTACATAAAA
>PVHX01000309.1:0-273690 GCA_004024805.1 Geosciurus inauris
TTATAACATATTATTGAGAAGCTAAATAAGATACAAATAGTAATTAACTATAATAAGACTACAGTAAAATACTTTTGCAAATGTAAGATAGCAGACATTTCACTTTAGGGTCACAGGATTTAATATTCTCAGAAATGGAAGTAGAATTTAAACAAGATATGTTCATTTTATTTGCCCTCATCTGAACATCAAGGAAATAACTTTTCCTTGAAACAAAAATAATTTCTGATACAATTACCAAGACATTGTCTATTTAAATATAATATTCATATATATGAATATATGACCAGGTGCATGGAGAAAATACAAAGCTGGACACTTACTGTCAAAGAATAATAATAACAAATAGAATGACACCAAGTAGTCAAGGGACATGCCCAACAGAGAAGCAGGTTTGGATTTGAGCCAACCTTGACCTCAAAATGAAGCTGCCTACCAACAAAAATTAACTATTTAAGCTACAGTTGTAGCTATAAAAATGCAAAATGGGAATATAGGTTCAATTGCTTGAAAGTATGCTTTTAAAACAAAGCTTTCCAAAATTCTAATTGCTGTCCAAATATTATACTTAAACAATCAGAAATACATGGAATGGGAGAACCTACAAGATGATTCCAGTTTTTTAAAGATGGAAAAAAAAAACAAATAACAGTGCTATGTTTCTATTTCTGCTTCTCTGATTTAGAGAATTCTCCTTTTTTGAGATTCTCTACTCATGGTAGCACATGAATATTGACCCTGGAACTCACTTTTGTTATCTGATTTCTTCACAAATCAGGCTACTAGAGATGATGAAAATTTAATTAATTGTCTGTGTGTGTGTGTGTGAGAGAGAGAGAGAGAGAGGGAGAGAGAAAGTGAGAGAGAGAGAGAATGCAAGGGTACCCAGGATCCTCTTTATAACGTCTTATAATTTGTCATCTGCCCTGGACAAAGAGAGAATGATCACACCCAGGGATGAATAGGATTCACAGCTGGGATTGTTCAGAAGTTGTACCTGATGCTGTGAGGGTTCCTGCTCAGGTGGGGAAGTCCTCACATGAACCTAGATCCACACAGCCCTGTCTAGCTCTTCCTGAGAGGAGAAAGTACTAAGAAGTATTAATGGTTCATTAATAGTGAGATGATATTAAACAAGTTTAGTTTGGAATATACCAACTGCTACAAGGAGAAGCTGGGATTTTTGACTCCCTTCCTTACACTTCTCTGTTCACCCTGATTTATGTACACATCCTTCTAGGAGCTTCCCCAACACTCCAAGTGTGCCCCTGCCTTGGCTTCGACATTACCTCTTTCCTGAATTGTTCTTCCCTGTTTGTACACATGGTTTGCCCGCCCCGTTCACTCAGGCCCTTATACAGCTGTCACTTTCAAAGAAAAAGTCTCAACTTGAACACACTCTTAACATAATGACTTTGGCCAGGCACAATGGCACATGTCTCAGGAGGCTGAGGCAGGAGGATCGTGAGTGTAAAGCTGGCCTCGCAAAAGTGAGTTTAGCAACTCAGGGAGACCCTGTCTCTAAACAAAATACAAAATAGGGATGGGGATGTGGCTCAATGATCAAGTGCCCCTGAGTTCAATCCCTGGTATTCCCCCCAAAAATAAATTAAATAAATAAATAAAATGACTGTTATTTTGAATTTTCTTTAAAGTATTTCTATTTTATTTTTTAGCCTGGTTATTTCTATTTCATCCCTTTTGAATATGTTCTTCAGTGGGGCAAGATCTTTCATTGGCTTTATTAAATGCCTTATGTCAATACTGTACAGCTGCCTGGCATATTCAACAAATGTTGGTATTTCTTTCGCTATTAAATGAGAAATACATGAAAGAAGTTCATCTAGTCACTGGAAATGAATTTAAGGTTATTCTGATGAGGTGTTAGACTCCCCACTGGGCCCAACTACATACCAAATAGTTAATATGAAGCATTAGAAAGCATATAATATAAATTCTTTGATAAATTCCACTTGCTACATATTTTTTAACAAAGCATAATCTTGGTCTTTAATTTCTCACCATTTATTAGCAAAATAACTTCTAAACAGCAAAGAATAAATATTTTTAAAGGAAAGGTTAAATGATGGCATCTTCATTTTATTTGGTCAATATTTGAAAAATCTGAGATATAGAGGTAAAGTTTAAAGTGAGCATGGTGTCATTGAAGGAGTCAGAGTCTCTGAATCCTCCATTTTCCCTCACCAGCATGAAATGACTTGACCTTGTGCTCTGAATGAACATTAGAATAAAGATGGAAATTATAGGAAGAAAAAATTAGCAAATTTGCTTATTTAAATTCTATCTAGCCAATAATGATTTTGAGAATTTTAAAACTACTCCAATAAAAAAGCAAATGTTATAGAAAAACAGGTAAAATATTATCCAAATTTGTACTGACAATGGAGAGATACTTTTGATTCAAAGACACAGAAAAGTTTGAAAAGTTTGAAAGTACATGTAAGAAGAATAATATACATACAAGCAGAAACCAAAGAAAGGTGTCATAGCTACA
Organism: Geosciurus inauris; assembly: GCA_004024805.1. Lineage (NCBI taxonomy): Eukaryota > Metazoa > Chordata > Mammalia > Rodentia > Sciuridae > Geosciurus > Geosciurus inauris. The sequence continues at coordinate 2,516 of PVHX01000309.1, forward strand.
CTAATATATAAAAAAGTGAGATAAATATTTCTTAGCAGAGACAAAAAGGAATATTTTATGCTAAAATGACCTTCAGCTACTAAGATATAATAATCATGAATGCATATAGACCTTAATGCAGCTCCCTGAAGTATAGGAACAAACATTATGGAATTAAAAGAAGAAACAGACACTTTCAAAAGATGTAATAGACATAAACAAAACTACAAACAGCAGAATAAATATTCTTCTCATGTACACATAGATCATTCTCCATGATAGATTGTAAGATAAATGACCAAAACAAATGTGAGTACATTTAAAAACACTAAACTCATATGAACTGTTTTCTTTTATTGTGATTGAATGAAATTAGAATCTGATCAGGAGTTAAATGGATTTGCTCCACCATATGCTCCCTCCAAGTAGGTGCTTTGCTACAGGCCTAGATGCAATGAGCCAACCAGTCTTGGAGTGGATCATCTAAAACTGTGAGCCAAAAAGACCCTTTTTATTTTGATGATTCCATTATCTCAGATATTTGTTATTATGATAGAAAATTGACGACACAGAAATCAATAGAGAAGAAAATCTGACAAATTCAAAAATATGTGGAAATTTAGCAACACACTGCCAAATAACAAATGGGTTAAAAAATAAATCACAAGTAAAATCTGAGTGCTCTGAGATAAAAACAAAATCTAAAGCATATACAACTTTGGGATGAGCAAAAGCAGCATTTAGAGGAAAATTTGTAGTTGATAGCATGCACACACATTTATATTCATGTGCAAACATACACATACACACATAAATCTATAGATGTTATATATAAAATGAAGACAGACTTTGAGGCAATAACTCATTTTTCTAGCTTTTTATGTTAGGAAGCTAGAAAATAAAGAGCAAACTAATCTCAAAGCAAGAAAAAAGAAAATAATGAAAACTGGAGCAAAAAATATGAAACAGAATAGAAGAAACAGTGAAGAATATCCATGAAACCAATAACTAGCTCTTTGAAAAGATCAAAAAAAATCAAAAGCTTTTATCTATACTTGCAAAGGGAAAAAAAAAGATTCCAATTACTAAAATCGACGATAAGAGATGGATAATTGTAGCAGCCTCGCTGAAATAAAAAGAACCCACTTGTAAACATAAAAGTGCTCTAAAAGTAAAGTATACTTAATCAATTCATTCACAGAGTGAAGGAAAACATTTTTTTAGACAAAGAAAAGTGCAGGACTAAGTGGCTTCACTGGTAAAGTCTACGAGACATTTAAAGAACAAATAATAGCTATGCTTCAGAAACATCCCAAAATTTTCAGAAGAGGAAACATTTTCTTACTTATTATATCAAGCCAACATTACACTGGAAACAAAATCAGACAAATACATCACAATAATGAAAACTACAGATTTATATGTGTTATGAATATACACATAAAAATCCTCAAGAAAATACCAGCAGTCACAATTTAGCAACATATGAAAAGATCACATACCATGACCAAATGGTGCTGATTGCAGGAAGATATGACAGATTCAATTTTTAAAAAGTCAGGAAATAGTAATACAGTATATTCACAAAATAAAAAATACAAACCTCATGAATATATCATTAGATATACAAAAAGCATTTTGCAAAATCCAGGCTTTTCATTATAAAACATTCAACAAATTAGGATTACAGGAAAAATTTTTAACCTGAGAAAAGGCATCAATGGAAAGCCCACATCTAACATTAAATATTTCCTCTGGGATCAAGATAAAAGCAAAGACGTCCACTCTCAGCAATTCTAAATTGTACTGGAGGTTCTAACCAGGGCAGGTAGGCAAGAGAACAATAATTCCAAATCAAAAACAAAGAAGTAGAACTGTGGATATCACAAATGATATGATCTTGTATATAGAAAATCCTAAAGAATCGCAAAACCAAAAAAAAACATTGGAACTTCACCAAGATTGCAGGATACAAGATTAATATGAAAACAATTAATTTTTCTCTGTACACTAGCAATGAGCAATCCACAAATAAAATTAGGATTATAATTGCATTATCATTTCAAAACTTAAAATGCTAAGGAATAAATATCACATAGAAATAATAAAACACTAAATAGCATGGACCATTGTTAAAATAATTTGAAGAAGACCTACGTAAATAAAAAGACATTTTATTATCCTGGATTGGAAAATGTACTAATCCCAAAATAATAATACTTCCTAAACTGATATACAGATTCAATTTAATACCTATTAAAACCCAATCTTGGTGTTTTTTTTTTTTTTGCAAAAATGTATAAATTGATCCTGAAAATATATGGAAATGCAAAGTATCAGATTAATTACAGAAATACTATCCTCAATTCTGGAGAGAAATGGATGGGAGACAGGAAATGGATGGTGACACAAGCTCAGGAGTGATGAAGGACCTCTCCAGCTTCCATGGTAGGATGTCCTCCCACTGTCTGTCCAGAGGATGGCAAGTCAATGTAGACCAGCCAGTACACTTTTGCTCTTGACCCCCACACACACTTATCTTTCATCCTTCTTGTATTTCAAATGGGAAGGTAGCCTGCTATTACACTGTCCTTAATATCATACATATATTTGTGCCAGAGTTGGAACACAATATCCCCAGCTGTGTCTGCACATGGAAAGAAAAGTGCCACACTTGGAAACCCTAAGCTCTAAATGGATAAGATGGCCATCTGCACTGGACTTTGCATGTGTCTCTTGACAAGGAGCAAGCATATTCCATGTGTGATAATAAAATAAATATTTACAAGCACAAAGGAAGATACCAGCAGAATAAATCTTATATTGTATTAACTCCACACATTTTTTATTTTTATTTTTTAATTCTATGTTCCCATACTGGCTTCACCATATTGCAGTTAAGGTCATGTGACTGTGTTCTGGCCAGTGGAATGTGGCCAATATGAATGACATCTCCATGCTTCTCACACGGAACCTGAATCACATCTCTCCCCTTGCATTGCCTTCTGGTTGCATTCAAGAACACAGGAGGGAGGCTGGGGTCACAGGCTTTGGTGAATCCACATCATGGAAGGCAGCTACATAGGAACACACTGCAGGATCCTCCTTACAATATGAGCAAGAAATAAACCTGGAATGTCTTGAATAACTGAGAGTTTTGTTATCTCAATCATTAATTTGCTGAGTAATCAGCCTACATAGTAGGGTCTAGGTCCAGACTTTCCTTGTCCTTCCTCCATCAAGTGATTACTCTTAGCCTTTTCCTGACCAGTGACCCTACGGGACTACCATGTCTCTTAATCTCTGGGGTTTGGGAGGGAAATGGGAAATGGGAAATTCATGACACACGTTGGCACATAAGAAGGCAGCCGACTCAAGTCTTTGATGTCCCTGGTTCTGCATCCTGAGGTAGAGGCCACTTAAAGTGAGACCACATAAATAGCCTTGGGGATTACAACTATAAGAACTAAGGCAGAGGGAAGCTTGGATTTTCTGGGCACAATAATTGTGGTGGTAATGGATGGGAACACAGGCATCTGGGGTAAAATGGCAGAATTCAGATCATTCTGCTTCCTGGTGGACAGGAGCAGGGAAGTTTTTGAACTAGGGAAAGAGTGAGTGCACAAACTTATGTTTTACTCTACACCATCCATCTGTATGAATGTCTAATCTCTACTCAATGTGTGCCACACAGATTCTATCTGCTCCATGTCATTTCAGAATCCAAAACTACTCTCCTACTTTGCTTCCTGTAGACAGAAAGTGGCCATCTTTTTACAGTATCCACCCTGATTTCTGAAAGGCAGAATTGCAAGGCTCAAAATCACACTCCCATCCTTCTGGGAGACTGACTATGTCTCCAGGTGTCCCCAGCTCTGTTATAAGATCCTTGACTCTGCTTTACTTCTAGGCATTTTTATTTTATTTTTCTAATGTAAGTCTTTTATTCAAAAAGATGTTAGATGAAAACATAATTGAACACCATCTATAATACAGAAACTTCCCTAAGTGCTGAAGAGGCAACAGTAAATAAAATAAGAAAAAAAAAAAAAAAGATTCTAACTATCTTTACATTCTACCAGGGAAAATTTGCTGCTCCCTGCCTGAAGACTTGGATTCTGGACTTTCAGCTTAAATACATTAGCATTCAATTGTATCTAGTATCCTCTGTATACTTGGGAACATGGGCTGTACTTCTCCCCTGAAAGGAAAAAAAATTAAAAAGCTTTAGCATGGGGAAAATGTGCTGATGCTTATTGACATTTAATACTAAATATTCACTTAATGAGGCATATAAATCACAAAATATAGGGAGAAAATAATTATGACTGGAATTTAGACTAAGAGATGAAAAGTGATAATGAACAATCTGGACCTACATTGGAAAATGGGAAGAAAAATTATTATATTTAAGAAGGAATAAATTCATGATAAATCTGAATAATATCTCGAGAGAAAGCAGATTTCAAAAATAGCCATTTCTGCTTGGTTTGACATTTCTTATATAATCCATCCTATGGAGGCTGCTGTGTGTTGTCATATACAAGGACAATTTTCAGCTGGAGGAACTGGTTAGTGCTTAGGAATATATATAGATGAGGTGACCTAGCCCCTAATTTTGGATCCTTTTCTCATTATGTACCAGCTCATATGGTGGTAGTGGCAAAGTTGTAATTTGAAAACAGGAAGAATGTTTCTGAACTTTCTGCATGTTATCCTCAAAATTGTACAGTGTGATCTGTAGTCTTTGGAGTTTTATCCACTGGGATATTTAAGTATTGATGCAGGTCCTGCCTCAATGACACCCAGGATCCTGTGTATCTCCATCTCTTAGATCTTTCCTCCACTTCCTCCCCACCTGCCCAGCAGTTTGCTGCAAGTTTCACTGTCACCTGAGGATCCTCACTGCTCAGAGTACATCCCAGTCACTCTGTGCATTTACCTTAACTTATCCATGTCACATTTGTACTTTTCAACTACTGAAATACCATGTTAACATGATCCAGGCATGAATCTGTATGAAACATATATTTTATATCAGACTGATAAAGTTCTCAACAGTATTTCTTTTCATTTAGTATGAAGGAATGCACATCATTTCTACAGATTTATTGACACTACAGTGCTGATGATAGCTTCATCTTATTTAGTGATTTATATGAAATTAGAATATGTATGAAAATGAAATAATTTGTTTTCCTGAGCAAACAGGAGGGAAAATATGTAAAAACCTTTCAAAATCAGGGTTATTATGATTATTATTCATTGAAAGCTTGAACACAGCCCCTAGAGGTTTCTATGTCAGATGTAGGGTGCATTAAATAAACCAAGCCTAAATGGTCTGAAATTAAATCAATTTTGGAACTGATTTTTTAATTTAAGATTTTGAAAAATATTTTGGTGAGCACACTACTTAAAATAGTGCTATAAAAATCTTTTGTAGAAAAAATATTTCAAAGGAAGAAGAAAGGACAATCATGTTCAATTTTCTCTTTGTTCTTCTATCCTAAGAAACAGTATTACATAGGATATGAAAGTCCTTAGTGATTTTTTATAATGTACTTTGTGACATGACACATTTCTATATTGATGGGTTTCATCGTATGAGAGACTTAATTAAGATGTTGCTAACACATCAAGGTTTATTACCAGGTTACAAATGGCTCATACTTTCTGTACTTTTGTCCTCTATTTTATACTTCAAGGGACTGTGCTCTGTATCTTGCAAAAAGTACATAGTCGCTTCTTTGGTCACATACCAAGATGCCCTCTTAAATCCTTCTCTGTAAATAGATTTTCCACTCAAGTTCAATAATAAAATTTTAGAAGCAATGAATCAGTCCTTGATGGCTGATACCAAGTTCCTTGTTCAATAAGTCAGAGGTATGGCATTGTTTTCAAGTACTGGCAACATTCCTATATCAACCATAAGTGCTCCAGATGGGTTCCTGATTCTGTCCTCTAGAATTTAGTAGCCTGTGCTGAAATACATCTGACTTTTATGGAATGTGGTCCTATTTTCCACCATCAGCCTTCCATTCATCATCAGCCCCTGCTGCATCCCTGCCACCTGTTTGCTCCATCTGTGCTTTTTCAGTAACGGTTGCTTGCATCCTTTCTTTGCTGAGTTTTATATCTACTGACTCATTAGCTGCAAATGCAGCCTGTTGCTTCCAGTCTGTCACAAGTGTACTGGCAACCTTCACTTCATTTTTCTTATCATAATCTTGTAATACATAAAAATGAATGAAACCTTTCGTCTTTCAGAGAGTTGCAGTGCCCACTGACAGCTTTGGAAATTAAATATTTAGAGACATGCAGTTGGTTCAAAGCGAGTGCAAATCAAGACACACTATTGTGCCTTGAGCAAGGGATGGATAATTTGAAATGCCTGCAGTAGATTATTAAGAGACCTCCAGTGGCATAAATGCTTTCATAAATTATTTCAGGCACTACTGAGGTAAAGTACAGGTATACCCACATTTCAGTTTTAATTAGTTTTCTTTAAAAACCCAGAGATATGGCTTTTAAGCCTAATCAATGTGCTTTATTTTCCTGAGGAAAAAACCATAAAAAATAGATATATGTTAGACTGAATAATTTTTCAAATATAGTATTAAAGACTTTTGAAATATATTTTGCTTAATCACCTGAGAGGAACTATAAGTTTCTCTATAAACTTATGCATTTGTTTAGTTGGTTATTTAATAAAAAATGCATGAAGTTTCTACAACATGGCATGTGTTGGATGCCTGTGGGATAGGAGCTCACAAGTTAATGCATGCAGAGCAGTGCCCAGGGTTCATGAGCACATGCAGGCTCTTATTTGATACAGCTATCCATGGAGAACAATGGGGTCTCAGAGCAGGCCTGACTTGCACCTGGGAGGAGAGGTGTCTGTGGTTTGGGGGTGAGGTAATTTTTGCCAGAGATTCTAGTAATAGGAGTATGATTGGCTTAGTGAGGCGTGGTATCAATGCCTCAAACATTTATATACCTTGAAATACAAAAATGAAAAACATCCTATCACTCTTTTACATGTACTTTTTTTTTTTTAGTTGTTGATGGATCTTTATTTTATTCATTTATTGTTTGTATGTGGTGCTGAGGATTGAACCCAGTGCTTCACGCATGCTAGGCAAGCACTCTACCACTGAGCTACAGCCCCAGCTCTACACGTACTCTTTATATTTATCTTATCCCTGTGAATTGATAATTACCTATGGGTAACTTGACTGGTTTCATAATTTGTCAATTATCTACTTTTACTATTATAATCTCATTTCAGCCCTAAATGCTCAATCTTATTTTTTTATTATCTCTTTATTTCAACCTACTTAAAACTCTTTTATGAAAACCATTTGAATACTTAATGAACAGATTGAAATATGCATGAAAGTGTGAAAACATTAGGTATTCTCTGGAAATCACCACATAACTTAAGTGCACACACTAAGCCAGCTTCCTGGGGCGCTTCTAAATGCATCTTCTTTTGGATCCCTCTGCCTAGAAACTCACCTCTCAGAAGTAAACTATATCTAGAATTTGTATCTAATGGCTCCTTATTATTTTAATTAGATTTCACCATATATGTAAGCATCTGTTTCAGTCAGCTTTTTCACTTCTATGACCAAAAGACCTGGAGAGAACATTTAGAGGAGGAGAAGTTTATTTGGGGGCTCAAGGTTTCAGAGGTCTCACTCCATAGATGGCAGACACCATTCCTCAAGGACGGAGGTGAGGCAAACTATGTGGTGGAAGAAAGCACTTCCAGACAAGGCCACCAAAAAGCAAAGAAAGGGGTGGGGAGGGAGTGCTCAACTCAACAAGGACAAAATATATAACCCAAAGACAATGCCCCAAGGACCCATCTCTCCAGCCACCCCCCACCTGCCTACAGTGACCACCAAGTTAATCCCTATCAAAGGATTAATGCACTGATTATGTTACATACTCCTAACCCAATTATTGCACCCTTAAAATCTATTGCATTTTCTCACATATGAACTTTTTGGGGACACCTTATATCTAAACTACAACAATATCCCAGAACAATATATTACATACTTTAGCACGCTTTAGGATTTTAAGTAAATGGTACCTTATTCAATTTTCACAGCTGTGTCATATTCTTTTGTTTTTTCCCATAACTGTGGATTTCCAGTCTTTTGACTCAACAGGTTTATAATGCATTTTACATTTATCATCATTCCAGTACAGATGTGTAGGGTGGAATTGTGTGAATCTGTGAATCTTGTTTGCCTACTGACCTTGGCAATGATTTAGTTCCACTGGTAGTGTCTTTGTGTTTACTCCCTATAAATCAAAAGGTAGCTCACAGTTTTGTAAACCTGCCAAGGTTTTTCATTGGAACAGAATATTTTTGAGGAGTAACATATTTAGATGTATTTGTGCCATCTTTTGTGGCTTTGTGGTAACTTTAACAACATATTTTTTCTTCTACAATAATTCTCTTTTTCTTCTAGAATTTCCAAAGGCTTACTCTACAATTTTGAAGTTATACTTTTTCTTTTGTTACTGGATTTTCCAGATATCATAATGTCTACACTTATGATCTGAAGCTAGAGTATCTTTCATCCTACTCCTTAACGTGTTGACATGCGCAAGAAAGGACTCAACTTTCACTAACCTTACCAATTTACAGGATATTTTGTCCAAAGATTTTAGTCTGTCATGGGTTTTAATCCCACAAATCAGACAAAATTATTGGTTATGTTTGTTGAGTGAATGCTTATTTTGGTTTATTTATGCATTTTCCTAGAATCTTTGATTATCATTTTTCCTTGGACCTCGTAATTTTTGGGGATCATATTGCTTTTTGGCACAGTAATTCCTCTACATTTGAATTCCAAAATATGTGATAATGTCTCTAAGGATGACTTGTGGGAAAATATTATTTCACAGTTTTATTTAATTAGTACATTATAGTTGTACATATAGACAGTATTCATTTTTGCATATTCATACATAGACATACGCAAATTTGCTAGATTTTGTTCCCCAGTACTTCCCCATTTTCTACCTCCCTCCCTCCCTCCCTCTGGGTCTGCATCCTTTGCTCTATTGATGGTTCTGTTTTCATGAGATCTCTGTTTTCATTCTCTCTCTCTCTCTAGCTTCCATATGAGAGTATACATCCACCCTTTGAGTTTCTGAATCTGGCTTATGTCATTTAGCATGATGTTCTCCAGTTCTATTCATTTATGAGAAAATGGCATCATTTCATTTGCCTTTATGCATGAGTAAAACTCCATTTGTATATGTATGTGTGTGTGTGTGTGTGTGTGTGTGTGTGTGTGTACATATCACATTTTCTTTGTGAATTTTTCTGGTGATAAGCTCCTGGGCTGGTTCCATCATTTGGCTATTGTGAATTGCATTGCTAGTTTGATCTCCAGGAACACTCCTTACCAAAATTAGATTATTTCATAGTTTTTCATGAAAGGTTTGCAAACTACAACAGTCTAGTTCGTTAGATAAAAATCAAGGGAATTCTGAAGGTCTCTCTACTGACACGTATCTTTCATTCCAAATTCTTTGAGGGTAAGAAAATTCTCCTTTCTTTATAGCTGTTATTTGTTTAGGAAGGTACATTTGTTGATAGTTTTAAGATACAATAGATCTTTTAAACCAAAATCCCCAAAATACACACCATAAATAAAAATTCTGATGTTTAATTACATTAAAAAAGTTTCTATGCTACAACCACCATAGCAGCAGAGCTGGGGGGAAAGCAGAAAAAATTATTAGTATTCAGAATACACACAGAAAAATTGACAAAATCTCAGTTAAAATATTGCAAACAATGCATTAGAGATTCACAAAAAAAGAAGTCCAAATGACAAATGAAAATACTAAGACACTCTACTTCTCAACTGACCAAACAAATGCAAATTAAAACAACAATGGGCAACTATTAAGAATATTTTTAAAACACGAGGTTGCCACGCATTGACACGCGCACAAGGAACATATAACCCCACACATTGCTATTCAAATTTTATTTATTTTTAAAAAACTTTTGCCACTCTTGTGGTAATAAAATATGAGTCTATCAACATAATTTAAAATAGCATTCACAATCCATTGATAGGTAACGTTCTCAGCAGGTCTCTGACTTTTTCATATTTTAAAACTGGATATTAACACTCTGATGTGCAAACCCACACCTCCCCCTTCTCCCAGCTCATGGCAACTAATGTTCTACTCTGTCCTTCTGTGGCTTTTCTGGGTATCTCCTTCAGAGCAATCGTGGTATGTGTCCTTCTGTGATAAGACTTTCACTGAGATTCATGTTCTCCACATCGTCTGGATTCTACACTTCTCATGGGAATGAAATCCTAATTTTAATTCTGTTGGTTATCAGCCCAGAAATAGGAATACTGAATCATGTGGTCGTTTTATTCTTAATTTTTGGATAAAACTCCATACTATTTTCCTGGCTGCTATTTAATTTTATTAATTTCTTTTTAAATAATTACAGATAAAAAATGTAGTTGTAAGAAATAATTTAGAGAGATCTTGTGCACTCTGCATCCAGTGTTCCCCATGAAAACAACTTTAAGTACACTATCATAAACAGGAAAGTTACACTGACACAATTAACCTATTTTGTTCATTTTTCCTCACTTTTACATATTATCTGTGTGTGTGTGTGTGTCTCTCTCTGTATTTGTGTGTATGTGTGTGTGTGTGTGTGCACGTGCATGAGTGTATGTTTTGTTATATACAGCTTTATTGGAGCTGTAGCCTGACATGTCCATGATCACAATTCTATTGCCACAAAGATTCCTCGTATTATCTCATTATAAACACACAAATCCCTCCTACCCCACAGCCTTGAATTTCCCATCAGGATTGACTGGCTTACGCTAATCTTTTTTTTCAATATTTATATGAAGGAATCATATCATATATGACCTCTTTGGATTGGCTTTTGTAACTCAGCACAGTTCCCTTGAGATCCATCCACATCATACTGTGTATCAATTATTTGTTCAATTTTTATTGTTTAGTAAGTCATCATTCCGATCTAGTACAGTTTATTGGTTTTTTTGTTTGTTTTTTTTATTTTTGTTTTTATACCAGTTAACAGTTGAAGAACATTGGGGTATTTCCAATGTTTGCTAATATGAGTAAAACTATCTTGAACATTTGTGGACATGTGAACATATGCTTTTGTTCTCTGGGATAAACACATGGGGTGCAGTTGCTGGAAAACATGCCAATTACATACTTACTCTCATAAGAAACTACTTAGGTGTTTTCCAGTGGCTGCACTATTCTCTGTTTGTACCCTAATGTATGAGTGATCTAGTAACACTGCACCCTTACTAGTATTTTGTGCTCTCAGTAATGTTTTTTAAATCTTATTTTAGCCATTCATACAGGTATGTGCTAATATTGAATTTCCATTTTAATTGGGTTTTACCTGATGGTCAATGGTACTGAGCATCTTTTCATGTACTTATTTGTCTTTTGCATATCCCCTTTGACTTCTATGGTCCTTGCCACATGTTCTTTATTTTCTGTTCAAGACAGGATCCTTGAGTTGGTCCACAACAATTTTCTGCTTTTAAAAATCCCTCGGACAAAAATACATGCACAGACCTATGTTAAGTAGGCCTTCTGATGGTAAAGGAAGTGGTCACCCACCTGTTCTCTGTGGTCCTGGTGGGACTATATGGGCAATGCTAATAGTCCCACAACACAAAATACTTGCCAGGACCCAAAGCCTTGTGAATCTGATTCCTGAGGCCCTCTGCTCTATCATGTTGGTTTATGGGAAAATAAGGGTTCCTTGGGTGGATGCAGTAGTCCTCGAGGCTTCACTGGACCAGTGCCCTAAAGGGAGGATCCAGCAAGAGCCCAGAGGTATGAGAGTGTTTTAGACAATACAGAACTACACTAGAAATTAGTCAACCTACTACTGAAATTTCAAAAAAAAGTACAAAACTTGGCTTATCTAATTTTTAAAAATATTAACAGTGGATTTTTCAGACCTAACATCCAAGTAAATAGTCATCTTTCCTTATATTTTAAAATATCACATAATCTGCAGAGACATCTATAAAATATAGAGTATATATAAAAATATAAATTTGATAAGATTTTAGAGAATTTATTCTAGTGATTGATTACACATAATTATATCTATTTTTCCTCTCTGTTATTGAATGTAATCTAAACTAGTTTAGCAAAACCCACATTTAAGTAACTATTAAAGAAGACGTGATTTTGTGAAATGTGATTTACTTATGTCAAGAATATTTTGCCCTTTAGCAACAGATCCTCTATTAAACTGTGTTGATTTTTAAGTTGCTTTAAAATGATTCAACATAGTACTGAGTACTGTATCATTTGTCTTCTTTTTTCTCTCATTTAATAGGTTCAGTGAAAAATAAATCACTGAATCAGTCTCATCTTAGTCTTTCCAACATAAAGCATAAGCCATTTTATTTTAAAGTTTTTAAGAAAAGCATTCATTGTAAAGCTTCAATACATCATAAAAAATGTATTCCTTATAAAAACATACTTTCAGATAATGAATTATTATTTTAGCCAGAATCAAACAAGAATAATCCTGAGGCAAAGACTTTTGACAAACATCAGCCATTCCTTGGCAAACACCTATAGTTCCAGGTCTCTGTGCAGCATAACTTGTTGAAACAATCAATCTTGTGGACATGAACATCTATCACGAGGTTAAGAGCCATACAGAAGAACTGAGTACCATGTTGAATCATCTTAAAGCATCCTAAAAATCAACAGTCCTATAGAAGTGTCTGAAAAGGGCAGAATATTCTTGACAATAGTTAATCAGATCCCACAAATTCATAACTTCAATTATAGTTCCTTGTGAAAGATAGCTTAGATGACTTTTGAGAACAATGAGAGGCACTGGAATGGATCCCCACTTTAAAAATTAGAATTACCTGTGTATTTAAATTTATTTTGGAGCAAATGCCCTTATTTCTATAAAGGGATAATATTAATCGTGCTAAGTTCTCTCTTGGAAAAGAAGAAAACAATATCCATGAAGGTAGATTTTAAACCACCTCCCCACCCTTCAAACCATGGAGACTGCCCTTAAGTACCTTCTGCCACCTATGGTGCATGAAATATTACCCACGGAAACTAGAGAAGCAGACAGTAGAGATGCTTTCTTGTCTTGGGAATTCTCTGTCTTCCTTTAACAAAACTTTTTTTTTCTTTTTTCTTTTTCAACTTGTAGAAATAGAAGGTCTATCAACACCTCCTGAGTCGAGTGTTTTTAGCTACTTTCACAAATGACCACACTCATAATTTGTCTGCAGACAGGTCATTTGAGTTTCTCATGAATTTACCAAAGTAATTTAGTGACATCAGATTCCTCAACTACCCAATAAATAGTAGTCTCTGAAAAATACATTTACTCTTCAGACACAGTTATTTTTTGTTTTTCAAATATTTTCTTGCTTAATTTAACTGAATTCAACTATATAATTCATTTAACATCCTATATATTGTGGTCATAATTACTTTTTATCTATGTGAAATATAAAAATAACATGGAGGATCTTTGCCTCCAGCTCTAACAAAAGAGACACACTTTTCTAATATTTATGTCCAAAACCCTCACTTTGGCTTTTAAGCAAACTGCATGATCAGATTCTTGACTATGATCTGTGTTTATCAGTGTAGTATTCTTTTCTCTCCCCAAAGAGAGTCTATTGGGATTTTTAAGTATCTGTGCATCTCTTTTTCTTTTAAAGACTAATGATAATTATATATTCTTAATGTGACAGTGTTGTACTTTTTAATTGTATTTTACTTTGTACACTGGATTTTCAAATAAATGCATAAAATGAAGCAAGGGCAATTGATTATTCCCAAATCAAATAAGTTCATTACTTTCTGTAACTTGAGTATAAAACTACAAATGCTTTGGGTAGTTTTGCAAATGGCAACTTATTGAACATGAACTTCAATAAAAACAATTACATAATCTTTAAATGTTGATGATGTGGTGTTTTCTATCAATGTTATCATCCAAAAGACAATGTAACTTCATATGACAAGATTTTACCATTTTTTTCCCTGTACTTTTGAATATGGATGATTTTACAGGAAAAAGCCCATAAATCTCATTTCATAACTTAGATGCTAATATTGTTCAAAAAAACTCCATGTCTTTGGGGATAGAAAAAAATCATGCTAATGTAAATTTATATTGTGAAATTTTTCTCTAATTTTTAAAAATTACTTAATCTGATAAACCAAATCACAAGCTGTTTTTCTTTTTTTATTTGTCAAGTAATAATTTTATTTAAATGGATATATTATTTTTAACATAATGTACATCATGATTTATTTCATCACTGATGGTGTTTATGCTTAATAAAAATCTATCTCTAGTGGAGAATTGAATTTGAATATTCTTTCTTTCATGCACACATTGTTTTATCTGTTCAATATGTTTTCAGCCAATACAGGACCTAACAATGAGGAAATAATGATCAAAACTATAAGAAAGTTCTTGAAACTTGTGCAATGTGCTTTCTGTTGGACAGAAATAGATAATAAAAAAGTAATTTTAAACAAGATAAAAAATCTAAGAAAGACTAATATGAAGAAAGCAAACATGGTGATAGCTTTGAGAGTAATGAAAGGTATCGTTATGTTTTAATGTCCTTATCAAAACTCATGCTGCAATTTAGCCATCCTTGTGATTTATTACTAGGGAGGAAACTTAATCTGACTACAGTTTTAGAAGTGGAACCATTAGGAGTAATTGAGGTTAAATACTGTGATAAAGTTGGGATCCTCATCCAATGAGACTGTAGTTATGTAGGAAGAGGAGGAACGAAAGACCTGAGCTGGGAAGTTCCACCTTGCTGTATGATGCCCTGCACCTCCTTGAAAATTTGCAGAGTCCCACCAGCAGGAGGACCTTGCCAGAGGTGACCACCCAGTCTTGAAATTCTCAGATGTTAGAATCCTGAACAAATAAACTTCTATTCCATATAAAGAACTTGGTTGGTTTATTTAGTTACAGCAGCTGCAAATGAACTGAGAATAACATCTAACTTAAAACTTTAGCTTTTTGTAGGATTTGATATTTGATCTGAGATCCAAAATCATAGATACAGCCCAGCATGGGCACATATGCGGTGTAACTCCTGAGCTAATACAAACTTTTTGTTGGAAACAAGACTGTCAATCAGTGAATCAGAACAAGAAAATAAGGTACATCTATTTAAATACAGAGCTCCTCCTAAATAACCATTAGAAATGAGCCAAGTATTTTTTCACAGAAATTTATGGAAATATTAACAACCTTGACTGTGTAAGAATAGTAACTGGAAAACAGAATTGAGAAGTAAGGATGGAAAAACAGGAGAAAGCATAAGATCCTTCCCTTTTCCTCTTTTCTAGTGAACAGTTGATCCACAAGGTTTAAAAACAAAACATTAATTTTAAAAATGATATGTCGGTGTCCACTCCGACCCGCGGAAGAAGGCAACGACACACGGAGCTCTTCTTGAAGCAGTTTATTCAGGATCCCTTAACATTCCGAAGTTTTGTTTTTTCTTCTTTTCTTCCTTTCCTCTCTCTTCTTTTTCTTCTCTCTCTTCCTTCTCCAGCAATTCAACCCACATATATAGAGATGCCTCGCCCTATCAGATTCTGCCACGACGTCACTCCTAATAGGCTACTACAAAGTCACACCATTTCAGACATCACAGACATGCGCACAAGCACAGCAAGGGTGTGGTGCTCCAGGAGAGAAAAACAGGAAATCAAGTGCCAGTCATGCGACTTGGCAAGCGTCCCGGGCGCCATCTTGGGGCGGCTGCCGCACCTGCTCGCCACAATGGTAAGTATTCATTAGGAAGAATTTAAGAGTACTAATATCTTCATTTTAAAGAAGTATTAATCATGTTTAGTCATTTTTTGCTCCATTTTTCCTGCTCAATTAATAAGTTGAAAAATTACAGTCAAATTAAAGAGTATAATCCTATTTCAATAAACAGTTACCTACACATGTATGCATATATTTATCTATTTATTATCTATCATTCTCTCTTATTTTCCCTTTATACATACATGTAAATACATATATAAAGAGATATTTCAATGATAATGCAATTTTCATGTTAACATGATGATAACTATTTCCAAATGATTGGAATTAGGTATTTAAGGGCACTACTGCTAATTATTTTTCAGTGTTGTAATTTTTAATGAGTATTTATAATATTATAATTTACATGAAACATTCATATATCTTTTTTTTTCTTTTTTTTTTGGCCATACTTGCAATCGAATTGAGGGGCCCTCTGTCAATGAACTGCATCCCTATACCTTTTTTCTTTCTTTTCTTTTTTTTTCTTATTTATTTTTATATGGTGCTGAGGATCCAATCAATGTCTCACATGTGCTAGGCAAGTGCTCTACCACAGAGCTACAATATCAGACCCCGCCAAAACTCCTGTTAACTAGATTCTAGCAACTAAGAGTTTTAGGAGTGGTTCTTTGGCTAAGTTTACCTGGAATCTATTCTTAATTTAAATCCCATTTTATAGATAATATGTAACATCTCAAAACCTTGAGCCACATTATTTTATACTTTTGCAGAATATTAACAGGCAAATATTTACAAAGATTTACAAGGAAAATACAAAAACAAAAGAACAATGAGAACAAAACAAATTTAGTTTTTATGCTAGATTTGAAACAAGAAACATAATTTATTTATAATACCTTTATATCTTTGATATGTTTAGCTTTACCAAAAAAACATAATTTTTATCACCTTGATTGCACATTAGGTATTTTACAATTTCATTTTTTCTACCCCCTTTTACAACATTTTATTTGTTCTAATTTTTATAGATGATAGTGAATGCATTTTGATTCGTACTACACAAATGGAACACAATTTTTCATTTCTCTGGATGTACCAAGTAGAGTCACACCATTCATATCTTCATACATCTATGTAGGGTAATGATGTCCATCTCACTCCACCATCTTTCTTACCTCCATGCCCTCTCCCTTCCCCTCCCTCCCCTTTACCCTATACAAAGTTCCTCCATTTCTCTCATGCTCTGTCCCCTGCACTATGGATCAGCATCTCCTTATGAGAGAAAACATTGGGCCTTTGGGTCTGGAGATAGGCTTACTTCACTTAGCATGTTATTCTCAAACTCCATCCATTTAACTGCAAATGTCATGATTTCATTCTCTTTTAAGGCTGAGTAATATTCCATTGTATGTGTATATATATACACACACATATCTGTGGTGTGTGTATATATATATATATATATACATATATAATAAATAATAAATATATATAAAATACAATATAAATAATAAATAAATATAATAAATAAAATAATAAATATATAATAAATGAATAAAGAATCTATGGTGTGTGTATATATATACACACACACACACACACACACACATATATATATACATATACATACACCACAGATTCTTGATTCACTCATCTAATGAAGGGCATCTTGGTTGGTTCCATAGTTTAGCTATTGTGAATTGAGCTGCTTTAAACACTGAAGTGGCTTCATCACTGTAGTATGCTGCTTTTAAATCCTTTGGGTATAAACTGAGGAGTTGGATAGCTGGGTCAAATGATGATTCCATTCCAAGTTTTCTAAGGAATCTCCATACTGCTTTCCAGATTGGTCGCACCAATTTACAGCTCCACCAGCAATATAAGGTATACCTTTTTCCCAACAGCCTTGTTAACACTTATTATTGCTTGTATTCTTAATGACTACTATTATGACTAGAGTGAGATGAAATCTTAGAGTAGTTTTGATTTGCATTTCCCTAATTACTAGAGATGATGAACATTTTTTCACATATTTGTTGATTGATTGTATATCTTCTTCTGAGAAGTGTCTATTCAGTTCCTTAGCCCATTTATTGTTTGATTGGGTTATTTGGGTTTTTTTTTTTTTTTTGGTGTTAAATTCTTTGAGTTATTCATATATCTTGGTTGGCAACCATTTTGTTTCAAGAGATTGGTCTATATTATCCTTTGTTCTTCTAGCTTTGAGGGTCTGGGTTGAAAAATCTGCGGACATCCTAATTGGTTTCCCTCCTATATGTAATCTGATTCTTTCTTTTGTGGTTTTTAAAATTCCCCTCTTATTCTGTATGCTAGGCATTTTCATTATAATGTGCTTTGGTGTAGATCTGTTTTAATTTTATACATTTGATGGCCTGTAAACCTCTTGTATTTGATTTTCCAATTCATTCTTCAGGTTTGGAAATTTTTCTGATATTATTTCATTGAATAGATTGCTCATTCCTTTGGTTTGTAGTTCTATGCATTCTTCTGTCCCAATAGTTCTTAAATTTGGTCTTTTCATAGTATCCCATAATTCCTGGATATTCTGCTCATGGTTTCTTACCATCTTCACTGTGTGGTCAACTTTATTTTCAAGATTATATATTTTGTCTTCATTTTCTGAAGTATCTTTCAAGTGATTATATATTTTGTCTTCATTGTCTTTCAAGTGATCTAATCTGTAGGTAATGCCTTTTATTGAGTTTTTAATTTCATTTATTATTTCCTTCATTTCAAGCATTTCTCTTTTTTTTCCTTTTCTCAGGATTTCTATCTCCTTATTGACATTTGCTTCCTGTATTTGCTTATCTAACTCTTTATAAAGATGATCTTTTGCTGCTTGTATTTGTTCTTTTATATCATCCTTTAATTGCACAACATTTTAATTATGTATATCCTGAAATCCTTCTCTGACATTTCTTCTGCTGTACTGGCCATGGATTCTAATAATGTAGTATCGGTTTGTTTGGTGCACTTTCTTCCCTTGTTTTTTCATGTTGTTTGTGTGTCTTCCCCTCTAGCATTGCAGATCCAAGGTGTTACAGTTTTTATCCTATAGGCTTATAATTTCCCCCACAGGTTTCCAATTTTTCTCCTTTAAGGGGGAGATCAGTATTAACAGATCCCAATACAAACAATATATAGCCTTAAACCAAATAGCTCTTTTTAAGATGTTTATGGTTTTGTCACAATAGATCAAAAAGGTGAGTTCAATTATTATCTGCAATATAAACAGAAAGTTTGAAAAAGGGTCTACAGTTTCTAATGGTGGACAAATAAAGAATGGAGGGTGTGGGATGAGCTGTTAAGGAGGTAGGAAGTGAGGATATAGAGTTACTAGATCTTAAGAAGCATGAAAGAGGAATCAAAAGAAGTTGATTAATAGCAGGAAAAATGAAAGAGATTTTGGGGAGACAAGTGGGAAGACAATGGAGAGAGTACAGGAAAAAAAGCATAAAAATTAAGAAAAAGAAAAAAATGTAAAAATAGAAGATAAAAGAATATACAATGCAACTGTAATATACTATGCAGATATCCCAGTCCTTGATAGACTAATGCATGACAAATACTTGGTTTCACAAATGTTGGGGATGTGAGAGGAGAAAAAGAGAGAGGGAAAGAAAGAAAAAAAGAAAAAAGAAAACAATGGATTTTTTTCTGTTGGAATTCAGGATGTTTCCTGCTTCCTTTCTCATCCAGGAAGTGGGGTTATTTGTTGTTTGCTGGTACCTCCACCCTCAGGAGAGTGACGGTTATTAGAGTACAAAGGTTAGTCAGAGGTGGAGCTCCTGGAGGTGGGGTCTATACCAGCCTCCATTGGAAGACTGCACCCCAAGGATCTGCTTTGGAGCCGGCTTGTGTGATGTGTGTGCCTGGACTTATATCCTTATATCACCTGTAGGCCTCATAATTCCTGGTCTCTAATTTAGTCTATAAACTGTATGTCACTCATCCACTCCCTTTCTACTTCCCAATCAGGAATACATTGTCTTGTGGAGGTCTTGTGGGCTGCTCTCTGGGGACTGAGCACCTGTTGTGGAGAGCTGTTTTGTATCTGGTAAGGACAAAAGGACAGATATCTTTTGTATCTATAAGATAAGGACAAGGCTCTGCAAGCTATGGACTGACCATGTAGCTGCAAGCACTGTATAGAGTTAGTGGCTGCGGGGAGAAGTGGGAGTTGGAGGACTATAGTTACCTTGATATTGCTTCTAGGCCCCAGGTAGGGTCCCAAGCTGGGAGTTGCCCCAACTAAAGATGGTGATGGTGGTAGTGAGGATAACCCAAGACGGCGATGAAAGTGTCTCAAATGGAGGTGGCTGTTTCAAAGATGGGACCTTTGGGCAAGATGGGCGGTAAGGTGGGCAGTAGGGTGGGTGGTAGGGTGGGCAGTGGCATGGGCAGTGTGTTCTGAGATGCAGTTCTGTGGCATGCAGTGCTGTGGTGGGTGGCTGCCTCTAGACCCTGTCCAGTGTCTTCAGGTGCAGGGCACCATGTGGAGGGGACAATGGCAGTGGTTGCAGTGTCCCAAGATGGAGGAAACCAGGGTAGGCAACGTTGGTAGATGGGGGTCTACATGGGAGTGGCAGCCAGGGTCTTGCTCAAATATTGAGACCAGGGTTCCTGCACAGGAGAAGCTGTCAGGGGTCTTCCAAGTACTCACAGAGAAACAGTATTCCCACTGCTTGAATCCCAGGTCATGGAGAGACAAGGATTTCAGGCTCCCTCTAGCCCACCATCTTGGATCCAGCCCTTTATTTCTTATCTTGAGACATGGTCTTGCTAAATTACAGAGGGTAGCCTCTAACTTGTGATCTACCTGCTTCAGCCTCATGGGTCTCTGATATTATAGGCATGTGCCAGTGTACCTGGTTTCATTGTTCTTTTCAAAGAAATAAGCATTACATAATAAATGTCAAGCTTATGCTAAGATAATTTTTCAGAAGTTAGGGCCTTCCTTCCCCTGGAGCTGTGAGAATAAGAGGGATCTTGAAGGCTATATGAAGTTCAGTGATAAAAAAGTTTTACAGGCAAAGGGTCAAGTACCAGTGTATACAAGTAAGGTTTAAAAGTGTATTGAAGAACAGATAGTCACAGCAGTTTTCTGAAAAGAGCTATTGTTTGATTAGGCAGAAAAAAGGTGAATTGATGTTAACTTTGAATGACTTTTTATTGGCAAAACAAAAAACAAAAAAAATCCAGAAAAACAAACAGGCACCAGGGATTCAAGATTCAAATTCTCTTGTGGGTTATACCTTTACAGGGAGTGTAAAGGTCATAACGCTCCTTTATGACCGAATTATAAAAACACAACTTATCTTTCAGGAGATGCAGTTCCACTGAATATTTTAAAGGAGAAACCAATCAGTCAGGGAGGTGCATTGTGGCCACTATCTTGGTAAAGTAGGGCCAAGATGAGAAGAAAGACCATGTTTGCCACAGAGGGTGCTGGCACACGTCCATGGAGGAGGTAAGGAGGAGGTAACCAAATGCTGGCTGATTCAGAACCTGACCTATTCACAGATTTCACCTGGAATATCTCTCCTCCCACAAATGTGAGTCAATTTAAGTTTCTGACACATCATTAAATCCTTAAATGGACTAAGACCTGAGTCTCTAATAGCCATCTTATATTCCACTTAGAGATGACATGAAGGTTTGATATATCCCAAGTCTTAATGTGGAAAGTGGTTGAAGGGCAAAAGAAAAAGTTTGAGTCCAAAATTTCAGTGCTAAGCCTAACTTTTCTGAACACCGAGG
Source organism: Geosciurus inauris (assembly GCA_004024805.1). Lineage (NCBI taxonomy): Eukaryota > Metazoa > Chordata > Mammalia > Rodentia > Sciuridae > Geosciurus > Geosciurus inauris. The sequence goes on from PVHX01000309.1 coordinate 24,147, forward strand.
TATTCTAACTGAAGAAAGCCAGTGGATTCTCCAAGCAATGGCAGCACTTATCTGACATGCATGTGCATGTGTGTCTAACCAGGTTAACCATCCACTCTCTGGCTCCATTGTGCTCTTGGAAGGAATCATCAATCACACCCTTAGATCTGAGTCCCTCAGTGTCTGGCTTGGAAGCCACATCTTCTTGTCCCTTGATTGGGAATGAGATAGGGAAAAAGAGGAGAAATGTAGTGATAAAATAAAGATAGAGTAGGAGTAGCAAGACAGAGAAAGAGAAGGAGGAAAATTAGAAAGAAGAAAGGACAAAAAGGAAGGAGGGGGACATGTGAGAAAAAGAGAGAGATTAATTCTAATTACCCTAGGATTTAGTGCTTTTAAAGTCACCCTCCAGCTTCTTTCCCGAATCATGTGCCATCTAATAAGACACCACTTTGGAAATGTGGTACACCAAAAACTTAAACATGTATGTGAACAGGATTGCACAGCACCTTCAGGAAATGGTAATGAATCAAAACTTAATGCTTCTCTCAGATTACAGTATGATAGTATGCCACTGTGGGTAGTTTGTGAAAGGAGAGAGAGATCCCAATGAGTCTCAAGTACCTCCATTTCTCATCTCTTGATTTTAGAGCTTTCCTTGGCTGTCTGAACCAGTTTCAGACTTCAGTAACCTTGTGAATCATATATATTTAGTGATTAAAGGAAGACATTTCTTCAATTACTCATAAAATGTGCCTTTCCCACTCCTGAAATGTCTCTTTCCACATCTATAGGTTGTTAATCATTTTTAATTTGTCTACATGAAAGAAAATTGATATATATCTTCTGAAAAGTTAATTTAGTGATTGCAAATCTTGAGGAATTTTGTTCTTATGTCTACCTCAACCTCAGGATGATTGTTTTGGGCATAGATCACCACAGGAAATCCAGAGGGTCCTCAGGGGATGGAGCAGAGCCTTTGTCAGATCAAAGCCTTAGGAAAGCAGCTTGACTTCACAGCTCAGCCTGAAGCCCCCCTAGGGACCCTGCTTAGGGACCTCCCCATCTACAGAATCTCTTAGGTCCACCCCATCACATTTACCAACTCAAGTCTACAGGTGGATCAGCTGTTCAACACATGCCCATGCAATGAAGGTATGCTGAGTTATTAGGGATTTTGTTTTTGGAATTCTCAGTGTCAAATATTCACACATGACAAGTGTTTCTAACTATAGTGTTTCTGCTAACATAGTCCAAACCTCAAGCAGGCTGCCTAGTTTCAAACATTAGCAAGTGTTTAAAGAGATAAATTAAAGACATATTAGTGTCTGAGTGAGAGCTTTATCTTCATTTGGGGATCTTTGCAGAAAGGAGTTTATTACAGACAAAATGAGCATCCCTCTGAGGCATTGTACAGTCTTCATGTGAGAGGCACCTAGGACTTCTTACATTGCTCAGGGTTTTTACTCTCACTGAGAGGACTGAAGGGGAGTGAGTGGTCTAACTTATGACCACTTATGACTCAGTTCTGTTGTCTTCTCTGTATTCACCTGTCATTGTCTCAATGCCTCATTGACACTCAGCATTCTATCCTGGACAACTGCAAGAACTGTGTAAATCATGTCATTGTTTTCCCAGTGTCACTCTCTCATGATGCATTGTTGATACCTGTGTTACTCAGAAGATGCTTGCAGGACCATAGTTATCTCCTGGATGCTTGCTGAACTTGTAGAATTTTAGGATCCACTGTAAATCCACCCAACTGAATAAAAATAAATATAGCAAGATTCTGGGTTGATGCTAAAAAGCATCGGTGCTTAAAAAATAATGCTTCCTATTACCACTCAAGAGATATTTCTAAAACATGAAATTAACAATGGATTAAATGTCAATCACTCTAACTCCACCATGTACATAAAGCAAAGTCCACAGTACATAAAATGGGTCTCAGGTCTTTCTAGTGAGCCTCATCTTCCACTACCGACCTTAATATCCAATCTGCACTTGTCAATAATCAGCTTCATTTTATTATTTCAACACATCACATTTGCACTGTTTTTGACACTTTAAGAGCTCACCTCCAAACTAAAAATTTTCAGCCAAACCATATATTAAAGATGTGAGTGACCTAGAAATTAATATCCACCACCAATTGTTCCAACCCAGTCTTGAGTCCACTCAGTGACTAGCTGGTTAACTCTGTGTTTATCTCATGATCCTTCCTTCATCCCTCTACTTTCTTCCTTCAACTTCAGGTTGGCAAACCCATGGCTTGACTTTTCTTAATCATGACTTCTGGTTCCTGGTGGTTTTTCTGTCCCTTCCTCCTTTGCAAGACCTTAACCACATGCCTGGTTATTTTTCTTGCCTTTGAATCAGAATGCACTCCTGTGAACCTTCCAATGGATAGAGCTGCCTGGCTGTTGCTATTGTGCTTTGCTCTGCTCCTAGTGTGCTCCAAGGCTAGATCTCTGGGATGTTGCCAAAAGCCTTTTCACAAATGACACTGACAACTCTTGGCTTTTTCAATAAATCCTTACAAGGTGTACCAATTTCTTGGAAGGTATGAATGAGCTGATAAGAACAGAGACCTGCACTTATTATCCATAAAATAATATCCCTGCTTCCAGAAAAATATGATGATTCCATTTCATGAAAAGTTTAAATCCTTCCTCCCATGGTATTCTGACATTGGTTCTTACCTACACTAAAAAGTCTTATGAGTGCTCATATCTCATACTTATGAGGTGAAATAAATGGTATTACTTTTGCAAAGACAAAATTCATTAGAAATTAGCATTGGTTTTAATTAAGTTTCAATCAGAATAGAATGTGAACCAGGAAATTTGGCAAATGTGAAAGATACATTCCATTAGTCATTGTACTAATGATTTCAGTCTAGTTCAGGACCAACCAACACAGACAATTTCTTATGCTCAGTGTAGGAGCACTGTCCATACCTTCCAACCCCTCCTTTCCATCCTCCCCATTCTATGGTGATGAAATGCATGCCCAGCAGAGCATGCCTCACTGGTTGTAACCTCAGGGCCGTGATTGGTCCGATGACCCTATATAAGCCTCTGTACTTCCTGGATTAAAAGGGTTCTGCGTCTCACTCCGTCTCACTCCAGCAGAGCAGTCTTACCTACCCCCGGAGTCTGGGTGGAGTGACTCCACGGACTGTCACCCCTAACCTCGTTCTGTGAGATCCCACTTCATCTTCCTCGAAGACCCCTTTTCGTCTCTCAGGACCCCAGCTCGTCGAGGAGACCCACAAGGCACGACTTCAAACAATTGCTCAACATAGATGCTTCTGCACATAAAGCACCATTGTGTAAATTAGAAACAAAATTAAAAAGAGAAGTATTGTTTGGATATGTATCCCCCATTTTATTTATCTATTCATCCACTGAAAGAAACTTAGATTGGTTCCATGTCTCAGCAATTGTGAAAAGGACTGCAATAAATGTTGGAATGTAGCCATCTCCTCAACATACTGAATCCAGCCGGGCGCGGTGGCTCACGCTTGTAATCCCAGCACGTAGGGAGGCTGAGACAGGAGAATTGCGAGTTCAAAGCCAGCCTCAGCAATGGCGAGGCGCTAAGCAACTCAATGAGACCCTGTCTCTACATAAAAACCTAAAATAGGGCTGGGGATGTGGCTCAGTGGTTGAATGCCCCTGAGTTCAATCCCTGGTACTAAAAAAAAAAAAAAAAAAAAAAAAATACTGAATCTGCTCCTCTTGGATAAATACCTAGTAGTGACAGTACTACTTGTTTTTGAAGAACCTCCATATTGTTTCCTATAGTGGCTGTACTAATTGACATTCCTACCAATAGTGAACCCTCAAAGGGTTTCCTTTTCTCCACAACTTTGCCAGTAGTTGCTAGTTGCTGTCTTTCTTTTGTTTTTGTTTGTTCTTTTGATAGTAGACATTCTAACACATAAGAGAAATCTCATTGTGGTTTGAGTTTGTAATTCCCAGATGATTGGTGATGGTAAACATTTTTTTCATATGCATGTTGGCTGATTTTCTTCTGACAATGTTTATTCAATTCCTTTGCCCATGTTTAAATCCAATAATTTGTTCCCCCCCCCACGAGTGCTTTGAGTTTCTTCTATAGTCTAGATATCAACTTATTTTTAATGCACTGTTTGTATTTTCTCCCATTATGTGGGATGTCTCTTCCCTCTGTTGATTTGATATAATTTAATTGGTCTATTTTTGTTTTTGTTGCCTGGGCTTTCAAGTTCTTATCCAGGAAAACCTTTGCTCAAACCAATGTCCTAAAGAACTTCTCTGAATTTCTCTTCCAGTGGTTTTATAGTTTCAAGTCTTACATGTAAGTCTTAAATTCACTTGGAATCATTTTTGTATGTAGAAGTCTGGTTTCAGTTTTCTGCATATGGTCATTTAGTTGTTCTAGCATCATTTTTCAGTCATTTGTGACCACATGGATGAACTTAGAGGATATTATACTAATTTACATAGGACAAGTTATAAAAAGACAAATACTATGTTATGTCATCCACTTGTGGAATCTTACAAAAGTTTGAATCATAGGTGTTCACAATATTATGGTGGTTGCTTGAGTCTGGGAGAATGTGAAGAAGGGAATGATGTTTAAGGTTTGGTAACTTGGTACAAAATGGCAGCTAGATTGAAAGAAAAAAATTTGGTTCTTCAGCACAGTAGAGTGACTATAGTTAACAATGTTGTAGCCTGCATTTCAAAATAACCAGAAGATTCTGAAGGTTCTCAGCAGAACAAAATGATACATTTTTGAGGAGATGAATATACTAAATACCATAATTTGTTCATTATGCAATACATTCATGTCAGAAAATATCATCCTGTACCTCACATATTTGTGTAAGTGTTGTGAGTCAATTGAAATCAAAATAAAATATTACAAATATTTTCATTGTTTATCTGAAATTCAAACTATAACAAGCAAGAAAAAAATAGAAAAACAAAATATACCCAAAATTTCTTAAGATACCTTATTTGCATCTGCTGGAAAATTGACAGGATACATCATTTTAGTCTCCCATTGCTGTTACAATAAATTATCAGAAACCTAGCAGCTTAATCCAGCATAGTTTTATTAGTTCACAATTGTGTTGTTCAAAAGGGGGTTCCCAGAGTAGCTTGGATACTTTCTCTGCTCTTGGTCTCACAGTACAGATACCAAGGAGTCATCCAGCAGAGCTCTTATCTGGAAGCTGTAGAAAGAATCTATTTCCAACCTCATTCAAGTTGTTGGAAAAATCAAGTTTCTCATGGTGGTTGAACTGAGATCCTTCTTTTCCATGGTGTCTATCAATGGCCCACTCCCATTTTCTAGGGGCCTCTCTTTAGTTCTTACATGGGGACCAGTGCAACTCAGACCCCCAAGCCACACAGCTGATCTTTTCCATGCTTGGAGAGGGACTTCCCTTTACATTGCACCTTTCTTGCCTCTCCCTTATTATACAGCTCTTTAATTACAGTCAGATACACTTTCCTGCTTTTAAGGTTTCTTATAAGTAGACTGAGATCATCTGGATAACCCAGAACACTCCCCCGCCCCCATTTTAAGTTCTATAAATGTTTATTTCATCTGCAGAGTCCATTTGGCATATAACATAAGATACTCAGTTTCCAGAGGTCATAGGCATGTTTGTGAGAGGAAATTCTTACTACTACACTTCTTGTCCTATTAGAACAATAAACAGAGTGTCAGAAAATTTTGAGATAACTAAATAATTATATAATAAAATAAAAGAAGGCCCCTTAGACATTATGTACTCATTAAGTTGAGCCTTATGAACAGCTCAACTGTGCACATCAGCCCTCCCCAGGCAATTCAACTCCAGGCAATTCAACAGAGTCTTGTATTCACCCCTGAAGCTAAGAGGTTTGGGGATCTGATGCAGTCTAGGCTTATGTGATTATTTTCTATTCTTGTGCCATTTCCCAGCATAACTTGGCAAATTACACAGCTAATAAATGACAGAGCTAATATTTGAACTTAAGAAGCTTTCTTTTCACAATGCCAGACATTTGACTCTGCCCTATGGCATTAAGTGTTTCTTCTTTTCTTCAAATAAAATAATGGTCAACAGTGAAATAATAATAGTGTCAGCTTTCCATGTACAGAGTACAAAGGATTAGTATTTATAAGGATAGGATAGATACAATAATGCTTTACAAAAAAATCTATCAGAAAACTAAATAATTAAATCAGGTAACATCATTTTTCCCAGAGATTACCAGTAGATTTTGCTCTTCACACTCTTTCAAATTGAATGGCATGTTTCTGTTATGTGATATTTAGAACACCAAAACGTTATGTAAAGAACCCCAACAAATGAGGTCATTAGAAAGCAGGAATGCAAAGATGCATTCAGCATGGCACGAACTCAATAATACAGCACAGATTTCTATATTGCACACATTCACAATACACCAATTCTACACCATTCATTCTTCACTGAAATGAGGTTGTCCCCAAGATATGTGTAAGTTTTCTAGGACAGAAGAATATCCTTTTATGCATATTCAGAACTAAATTTCCAAGGAGGTCATCAGCATTTTTCTTTTCTTTAGAATAAATCTGAACCAAAGGGAGAACATAATACTTGATGCTATCTAGTTACTCTTTTATAACTAGAATTATATTCTCCCAGTTTTAAGAGAGAAGAAATGAGATAAATAATGTAGTAAAGTATCATCACCAGTAAGCAATTAATTGTTTGGGTTTCCCATTTTTTACATAGGTATAGGATTTGCTTGTTTGTGCCAGGCAGTACCTACAAACATTGAACTTTTCAGAATTTTCTACTCGTTGCTATGCCATATTAGTGCAGAAAAAAGAAAAAAGAAATTTCAATATCTATTGAGCCCTTACACAATTGCTTCTTTCCATGGCTCCTTTTGGGAAATACATATAGTAGATACTGAGGAAATAAACTAATGGAAAGGATATGCATTTATTTACCTACTACAGGCCAGATACAAAGCCACATTCTCTATAGCACCTTCTTGAATTCCACTTCCCCCTCCTGTGTTGCTCCCAAGCATACAGCTTTTTTTCCTCCCAATGCCTGTCATTTATGTATACTGTTCTTAAACTGTATTAGTTAAAAGAGATGGAGAGAGAATAAACAATAAATAACAAAATGGAGAAGGGGAACCTAGAGAAGAGAAAAATTATCTTCCTCTACTAGACTTTGTGACTTTTTGGTGAGGCCCTGAGGTGCATCCTGATTTAGCACAGAGCCTATCAGGAAGCAGGAAGAAACTCAATGAAGGTAACAGTGAATATTCCAGTCCTTTCTGTTATCTTTCACATTGAGAAGAAAAAGTCTTGACAACAGTTATTTGTAAGAAATTTTCTGAGTGGACAAAACTCAGTAATGACTGACCATTCATCTGTTGGAGTCCTGGATGACTACAGTGGATGAGAAGTCATCTATTCCTGTAAATTATGCATGAGCACAGTCAGACACAATCAGAGTCTCCATGAATTAAACAAACAAAAAAAATATCTAGTGGTGTGGGGACCAGAATTCAGGTGTTTGGACATTAATAAATCTTTCAACAATACTACCTTGCTTTGTCACTAAAAGTAGAGGAATTATTTTCAGAAAACAAGCAATGGGGTCTACATGATCTAACACTTCCAAATAATTTTTATTGGAAGTTAATTTTGGAATATTTTCCCATTATTTCCTTAAAATTAACATCTTTATAAACCTTGGATACAAGAGAGACTATAATGTAGTAGCTCCAGGAAATGGCATTCTGAAACACCTCAGGTGTTTGCTTCAGCTGCCAGTGCATATGTTTCTGCAAGTTGATGGGGAGTTTTATCTCATCTGCAATGCTCTAAGGATCTGACAGCCCGAGAAACAGGAGAGTCAGAGGTGTTTCACATTGCAATAAGTTGGTTGTCAACTTTTTCAGATTGGAAACACCTTTTAAAACTTAGGAAGAGAAACAAGGCCACTTGTATGTTATAAAAATCAAGTTGATTTGCATTTTTCTTACTTACTGCAAGGAAACCTTAAAGGACTTAGGTAGTAAATATCACACATAAGAACATGTTCTCGTTGTTTAATTCAGAATACATACTTACCATTGACAAGATCAATTTTCACAAGATATTTTTAAATCCATTTTCAAATGCAGTTTAAAAAGCACTCTTATAAATTCTAGCATTATAGTGATTTTGTTAAACTAAACTATCCTAAAATTTGACATTGCAGTGCATGAATTGGCAACACTGTGGAACATATTTATTAAGGAAATGGGGAAATGTTGCATTAAACAAACTTGTGATTCCTAGTGCCTATACTATTTGGCAATAATATAATTTATCTAAATTGTTATCAATATATTATTTTGTAAAAGCTTTTATCATTTAATACAATCAACAGTTATTTAGAGAATTCTTTTTTTGTATGACTACCAAGTTTATTGAATATTTTTTCTTATTGCATATTATTTCAGATTAAATGAATTGTGTTTTGTTTGTTTGTTTTGCTCCTTGTACTTTCTTTTTATTAGAACTCTTTATTCAGGCAAAAGACAGAGAATTCATTTTATAACCTTCTCTATGTTTGAAGAATTAAGTGTATTACCACAAAACAGCAAGTTGAGATTTATTCCATGTGGTGGAAAAAGACAATAAACAAAGCAAACAAAAACTAATGAAATGTTAGGAAGGAAACACGTAGCATGGAATTATACAGACTGAGAGGAAGGGTGCTGTGGGCTACCTCATATAGCATGTTCCAGGAGACGTCTCTCAGACAAGGTTATATTCAGTACAGGAATTTGAGAATAAGACGTGATCAGTAACAAAAAGAAATGGGGGGGAGTATCTTTTTTCTTTTAAATTTCTTTTGAGCTGTAGATGGACACAATATCTTTATTTTATTTATTTAGTTTTATGTGGTGCTGAGGATCAAACCCAGTTCCTCACGCATGCGAGGCAAGCGCTCTACCACTGAGCCACAGACCCAGCCCCAGCCCCAGCCCCGGGGGGAGGGGGGGAGTATCTTAATCCCAATAATAAGAAAAAAGAAAGTTCATTCTGTAAGTGAACTATGCTTCTGATGAGAATTTTCTGATTTACCCAAGTTTATCTATAAAATCTCCAGAAACCCACCTGCAGCCCCCTCTCACATACCCGCAGATGCAACCTACACATGTGACCATAAAAGCTTGGAAAATATTGTAGAGAAACATGTTCTTTAGCAGATAAAAGAACCTAAGATATTTTGTAGGGAAACAAGCCTTCATTTTCACCAACTTTCTACAGGTTAAGATCTGAGATAAGGGTCTTCTAGGCAGTCAGAATAGGGTGGGGTTTGGGAAAGAAGTCATGGTAAAAGTCATTTCAAAACACTAAACACTATCAAAACGGGATGAACCTGCTGAATTACATCACCATCTGATCTTGAGAGCAGAACATGTAAATGAAACAGAGGGTCCAGAGACAGACCCTGAAATAGCTAGGTAAGAATCAGAATAGGGAGCAACAACTTCTCTAAGGAAGGCCATAAAAGCCAGTGTGCCATAGGACTCAAATGGCAATCCTGCCCCTCCATGCACACCGTGCTGGGAGTTCTGTACTTTCCCCTCCTCTTAATAAATTTGTTTGCTTGCTTGCCTTGGCATTGGTGGTACTCATTCTTCCACTCCATGAAACATGGACCTGATCCAATTCCTGCTGATAACGCATTCATGGAAACGGAGACAGCAAGCGCGTGCCAGTCCGTTGTCACCATCACTGTCCTCCTCTCCATGATGTCTGTGTGAATGCTTTTGTGCCTGGTCAATTCAAAGCAGGGAGATTTTAATAAAAGCAGACAAAGTCCACTGCTGTGAAGTCAATCAAGCACCGTCACTGCCCTGCCGAGTCATGCAGGTTTTCTCTTAGCTGATTTCCCACTGATCCATACCTCCTGCGTTAAGCACCTGTTCCTTCACTTCTCTCTTCTTTCCTAGAGGATTGCAACCATCTCCTCATCCTTACTTTTCATTTTTTTCCTTTCTTAAATGTATCCTTTACCAGCTTCCAGAGTCATCTTTTTAAAGATGCTAATTTGACCAATAATATTCTTCTTTGAAACATCTTGTTGAAACTGAAGTTTGAGATGAAACTGGATTGCCCATATCTTTTGGAGCATGGGGTTTATGCAGGCTGCAGCCTTCACCCATTTCCTTCTAGGTTCTTGTCTTACTAATTTGAAGAATAAAATCTATGGACAATAACAACAGGCAAGAATAAACGGTGCATGATTTACTTAAGTGAAAATGATAGTTAAAACTCCGGCAATGTGGGAGGAGGATTTGATAGCAGGGTACGTTTTTTATTCTTTTTCCTTTTTCTTTTCTTTTTTTTTTTAGTGTACAAACCTAGGGTCATGTATAGTTTTGGGGTATGATTATTGACCAAAATCCATGTTAAATAGCACTGGAAATAAAGAATAGAAGAAAGATCAGTGAAGTAGACAAAGGGAATGAAGGGAAGGGAGGTGGTTGGGATAGGGAAAGACAGTGGAATGACTCTTACTTAATTTTCTTATGTACATATATGAATATACCACAGTGAATCTCACCATCATGTACATCCAGGAAGGGACAGGGAGAGTAATGTGGACTGAATTAGAACAAATTATATTCCATGCTTTTATAATTATGTCAATATGAATCCTATTACTATATAAAACTAATAACCCAATAAAAAAGTATCCAGGCTCTTGGGCTGTATCAAAGGATGAAAAACTCAAAGGATTAAAAAAACCCACGCATTTGAGTCCTCCCTACAACTCATGTTTGGATTCACCCCCACCTTTCATTTTGAAACAAAGGCGTTTGCTGGAATGTTTCCACAGGTTATTCTTATGGTGTGGTCTTTACATACAAGCAAGACCTAATTGGAACCCATTCTCTGATTGCTTGACCATCTATCTATTGACTATCTGTTCTCATCATTGTCACTTACGGTAAATCCTCATTCCTTATTATTTTACATTTGCCTGCTTGAGCCTGTGGGACACATCTTTCCTCATCCAGAAGCTCCACGAAGTCTGGACACATCTCTTTCTTGTGCACTGCCTCTCCTGTTTCTGTGCTCCCATCTGTTAGGAACCTACTTCAGGACATTTTTCCCTATATAGCTATTTTTCCGTGATATAGCCAATCCCTCCTGACCCATCATAATCAGCAACATCAGCAGCAATAGCAGCAGTAGTAGCAGTAGCATTAGTATGTACATTGGTGGTTTGTGTAACAGATCCACAGGGGTCGTGCTATGAATTGATTACATAGCAAGCTGTAGCTTCAGACTCTGTTCAAATCACAAATCTATTTTACCTAACTCCCATTTACCTATGTTTCTTAATTTGCAGCAGGAGACATACCATATTATCTACATTTAGATGTGTTTAATGGATTATGTAAAATAAGCAAGCAAAAATTTAGAAGAGTATTTGGCATGTATTAAATAGTTACTATCATTTTTTCCAAGTTCTTCACATGCTTTATTCTGTTTCATCCAAATTATAGACATGCAATTGATTGATCTTTGCAAATGAGGAGGTTTAGTACTTTTCCAAATGTTATAGGGGTTATGTGTATTTTAAAGCTAGGTTAAGAACCTGAATCTAACTAATATCAAAACTTGTGCCTTTAACTTCTTTATTGTCCCTGAGATAATATTCAGTTCTAAGATACTGCATGCAGAAAATTCTTTCTGATGTTTTTGTCTTCTGGATTTCTAAAAGTTTTGACCATAACCTATTATTCATTGCATCAGTAGAAACTGAACTATAAGTATCTGATTGTGTGACTATCTCCATCAAGGATATTTTAGTCTTAAGAATAAGAGCAATGCTTTTTTGTGTGTGTGATATCCTCAGATAATAAAGTAATGCACTTGTAGTGAGCAGTCAATTTACTATTTAAATTAATGAGTGGATGATGGGTTTGATGAATGAATGGATGGCTGGTTCAATAAAGTTATTAGGAATCAGCCTTCAGGGTAAGTGAGGAGTTTGCTAAGGGGTGTGTGTGTGTGTGTGTGTGTCTAATTTGAACCTAGCAGAAATATCTTTCTATAACAAAATGTTACCTTTTCAAGTAACATTTATGAAATGTTAGTTATTACAGAAAACATTTATTTTTACATGAGCTTGTATTTAGCTTCATTACATCTATATAGAAATTACCCCTAACATTCCCTAGAGGTGCACAGTGGAAACAGAATTTCCATTATATTAAATGATAATTTTCTGAACAAACTCAGACATTTTTAAAAGAAGATTAATTAAGTTTTTTTTAAAATTTTTAACCTACTTCACCTACTCTAAATAATATTCTTTTAAAACCTTGACAGTACTCTGAATGTTAACAAACTTAAGAGGGAAATAGAAAAGGAAACCTTTATTTAATAGTGGAAAAATTTAATACTTTTATAAATTAAAAACACATCTCTCAGCATAGTTTTTCAAATAATATTCAGCTTTCTTATAAAGTAAGATGCTTCACAAATACCACCAGTAACACACTGTAGGCTGGTCACACAACATTTTTTCCTCTGAACACTGTTGTTATTAGTTATATTTCTTACTTACATACACTTGCTTATTATGAAAATTAATTTCTCAAATTTCAACTAGAGGGCATATTAAGTGAAATAATTCAGTAATCGTAGCTTCTTTCCTTTATTTCTGACTTTGATAATATAAAAAATTCCTTGTTGGTCAGTTTTCAATGAATTTTTGATGCTTAATTAATACAGACATTCAAAAGTGCCATAAAACAATGGAAGTTTGCGGAAGTGCCATATTAATTCACTTACTCACTAAGTAAAACATCTTTTCTGATCAATAGTTCATGTAAGACAAGACACATTTGGCATAGATGTAATGGCCTAAGTGGCTTCCATTGTTGAGGATCTTAGATAAATCTGAGACTTCCTAATGAACATAAATATGTTATGACACTTGCTCTTGATTTCATTTAAGCCTTGCCATCCATAACAACATTATTTCATTATGTAGAATAATAATTTTGAATACTTGGTACCTAATCTAGTGCAAAAATTATTTTAAATATACAGATTATCAGTTACATATTATCATGGATAATACAGATATTCATGAGATCAGTGTTTGCAATGAAATACTTTATATCCTTTAATCCAACAAATATGTATGTCAGTTTTAACACTCTGATCATGTATCTTATAAATTATCAATAAGCATACACAAAATGTTTAAAATGTTTATATAGATAAAGGTGGAATCAGGAAAATGTCTCCCAGGCATGTTATACTCAGTGAGAATTCATGACCTACCATTAGACACAGCAACACACATCTCAAATAACAAGCAGAGCATCCAGGCACTATGGTTAGAAAATGCATGCTTTCAGTTATGAAGAGTCTTAAATGTCCCTCAAAGATTCATGTGTTGAAGTCTTGGTCTCCAGTACAACAATGTCCAGAGCTGGGGCTTTTGGGAAGAGGTTGGATAATGACAGCTCAATCTCTTCTCATCAGTGTATTAACCCATTGATGGATACATAGCTGAATGGATACCGTGAGTCTTTGCAAACTGTAGGAGGCAGCACCTGATCCAAGGGAGAGAGTTCTTGGAGACATGCTTTAGGGGATTATATCTTATCCCTTGCCCCGCTGCCCCACCTTCTTGGGCTGTGAAGTAAACAGCTTTGCCCCACCACATGCTGTCTGCCAGGCTGTTCTCTATCAGTGAAGCTGAGAAGCAGTGGAGAATCAAGTGATCATGGACTGAAACCTCTGAGAATATGAACCAAAAGTAAATATTTTCTCCTTTTATGTAAAAGTTCTCAGACATTTTGTCACAGAAATAAAACACTGACTAAAATGTCATTTAAAATAGAAAAAAATATATCTTTGGTACAAGAAACAACCATAGTGCTTGCTTCTGAGAGGGAAGAGACTTCAAGGAGACAGGAAGCCCAGTGGGTTACTGGAATGTGATTTCCTTCACCTGAATGCTGAACAGTTATGTACACTGTGAGAAAACTTATAGAACCGTACGTTTCTGATCTTGGCACTCTATGAATATATGTATCTTAAAAACCATATTACAATACATGCAACTAGCTCAAAAAAGAGGTATCAGTTGATTCAGATATCTATAAGATCAGAAAAATAGCTTCTTACAAATTGAGAGAAACAATGTACATTTATATAATCATTAGCCTCCTTTGTCTTTTCTCTTTCAGAAAATGATGTTTGTTAAAAAACAAATGAACATTTCATATCAGTACTTCTGGATTTTTGAGATATACAGTACATTGTTGTTGTATATAGTCCACCTACTTATGGATTAGCATAGCATAACTTCTAAGTTCTGCCTAACTGCAATTTATCCCCATTGATAAACCTTTCCCTTCTCTCCACTTTCCCCAGCCGCTGGGTACCACTCGGATAAGAATGATTAAGGAGATAGATATGTCTACCTGATTTAAACATTGCACATGTATACATATGTCAAAACACAATATGGTTCCCCATTACTGTGTATAAATTTTGTTTTTATATGCCTGCTAAAAATTAAATTAATTAAGAAATTAATGCTGAGAAAAGTGATGACATTTGAAACAAAGTCGTCATTCAGAAAATAAACTGAGTCAAATATGTGGAAATTAAAAACCATATTTCAATATTTTGTTTCATCAACTCTGAGTACAAAACACAAATTATTTGTCCTAACATGATTATGCTGAACTGCAGATATATGAGAGAGATGTCTTTCTCATGTTCCACCCAATTGACTTCTAGATTAGTAGATTGACCTCATTTTATTAGAAAACAAATCTTTTTATGGTGCATTAATTTTTATATTTTGTGAGTTCACATATAATTTCTAATTAATTCCTCATAAATGCACTGACCTACTTTTTATTAAATCACATATATTTTACTGTGTTTACTGAGTAGCATTTTTACAAAGAATGATCTAAAAAACAGTGATATTTCATTGAATTTACTTTTTAAGGCTTTGCAAGTAAAATTTCCATTTGAAATAATTCTTTAGATATCTACTAGAGATTTAAATGAGCTTATTTTACATGTAAATTTGAGTTCAACAGTAAATGGTCAAACTAATACCATTTTTCCCAGTAGAATGAAGAGAATATACATAAAATACATACATATATATATATAATCCACATATACTTTTTTTATTATTATGGACATCAATAAATAGGTACAAATAAGATCATCAGGGATGGTATTATCAACAATATGATGTTTGTGACTCAATTTCTAGAAAGGTTTAAGTTTCCAAATAATTTGCTTTGCAGAAGTTCAGAAGGAAGAGACAAATAATCTCAAAAGTTGCTCTCCATTTCAGTGGGCATACAATTGAGTTAATATTGGTGAAACTAGTTTCTTCCATTTCTTTAGTTTCAGTTTTGAAAGCACTGATTTTATTTAATATACTTGTAATTGTCCATTGCAATTTCATGTTCTTCTTTTCATCATCTACTCACCCTTCTGTTGATAGTAGTGACCATTGCCCAAAATATTTTTAACTGATAAAGTTATTTAATCAAAATGCTGCAAAAAGTCAAGAAATCATAAAAACTCTATAGTGATCTCAAAAGTTTTATTTTAACTCAACATTTATCTGTATTTATTAAACAATGCATCAGTATTTTGCTAAGATAAGGACCTGTTTCTTAGTGATGCTATTGCAGATTGAAGCTCTGACTCATCTCTCAAGCATTGATCACCCATAAATAATCATCTTAAATTTCTAATTTTGGTTTCCTTAAAGTGTTGTGTAAGTGTGTGCAATTGGCCCTTCAAAAGTTGTGTCACAAGTAGTTTAATAATTTTAAAATCAGTGCTGTGGTTTATTATGAATTTGTAAATGATTCAGCCTTTCAGAAAGGAACTTTTTTTTATTCTTTATCTTTTTATTTGGTTCATATAAGATTTAATTATGTAGTCAAAATAACAAGAATAGCTTTCATAAACAAGTTCGATTACAATGAATAACTAACTCTCCACAACCATCCAACTCATATGCAGAGAGCAGAGAGTTCCCAGCATGTTGGAGAGTGACCCTTGAGTCCTAAAGCAGCTGGTCAAAGCCTCTTTCCTCTTGCTTTGCAGAAGAAATGGAGGGGCAGGTGGATCCAGTGAACCATTTATACTGAGATCAGGTAGGACAAATTGCCACTTAAACAGCTCATGTTCATTAAAATCCAAATATGTGTTGCTCCCTTTGGATCAGAAATGTGACTGTATTTCCCTAAAATATGTCTCAAAAATCTTAAAAGGATAAGGAGGACTTTATAAAATCTTTAAGTCAGCTTCTGTGCCTGACAGCTCTGTGGGTGTTATGTGACCTTGGAAAATTTAGAATCACTGTGAGAGTCACGTCCATGTTCATCAATAGAGCCAGTCATCTCTGGGTTTGGTTGATTCTGTCTCCTGCACACAGCAATGTGAGAATCATGGCAAGGCCTGCACAACTGTAAGGAGGCACTGCCAAGAGCTCAGTGTGGTCTGCAACACACACTCCCTGCAGAAGCAAACCTCTGCTCTCCTTGCTTTGCCCTTTGTATTTCTGCAGATAACAATTTAGAAGACATATCCAGAGATGCAGTCACATGACATTTAAGGAAAACACTATCACCAAGTAGTATAGTCTGGTAGTTAAAAAAAAATGCATGAATAACAGCAATCATGAAAACAACACCAGAAACTAAAACACATTTAAAGATATTTGTATGTTGGCAATATTCTAATTTGTCTAAGATAAGAGGGATTGAAATAAATGGCAGTATTTCTACATGCTTGCACTCTAGAGATACAATCTTATTAGACTGCAGATATTATAAATTAAAGGGTAGAAGCACTATCTACAGAACTCGATGTGTAGAATAAGTCTCCAACAGGATTCTGTGCAAATCCATGCCATGGTTCCTTTCATTTTATATTATAATTGTTGGTAATCATTCTCACCAGCTAGAAAAAAACTTATTTATAGAAGAAATTCTTTTTCTCTGAGTCTTTAGTATACACTTTAATGAAGAATAGATGCTGGTTTACATAAAGAATACATTAATTCTTGGATTGTTTATCAAGACATTTGTGCAGGCAGATAGTAAAGAACACTACTTATAACCTAGAAAACAATAGCTTTGTCCTGATAAATAAGGATGCATTAAGGACAGAAGCTGTATTTGTTGAATTCTTAGTAACACTATTATAATATTCTAGGACTTTTCTAAAAAGATGGACAATTTATGTGAAAACTCATTGTAGGCTTCAAGAAAATTTAAATTATATATTTTTTTAAAAATAATATGTATATAAAATTTCACATAAAGCACTCATGTTATCAGCTCTTATAAAGTAACAAGATCAAAATAATTTCAAAAATACAAATAAAATATAAAGTCAATTAAATACATTAACTTAATATAATTTTCAAAATAAATTTTAATAGAATTTAAATTAATTGGTTTGATGAAAGCATTCAAGTTATTTCAATTAAACATTAATGTGATCAGCTGTGATTTTTTACAATTTAATCACAAATAGCCCTTTGTATTTTATATATATGCCCCTTAGTTTTAAAATTCTTTTGCTTTCAACTTTTACTCATAAAGAGTTATTTGTATGAATATTACCGTATTTCTTCTTTACAAGGTCATGTTTAACTATTAAACCATTTGTTAAAATATGACAGTAAGAAACCATCATTTTATAAATTAATGATTTTAGGATAAGATTGCATATCTAAATATGTAATTGCATAATAAATGAAATTATTTAGCATAAAATATAATACTTGTATTCACACTTTTCTTGTAAGAGTAGGTATTATTCTTTGCATTTTACAGATGAGGAAACTGACATTTTTGAAGTATGGTAGAGCACACTCACAATCCCAGCTACTCTGGTACCTGAGACAGGGGGATACCAAACTAGAATCCAGCCTGGGCAACTTAGCAAGAGCCTGTCTGAACATTTAAAAAAAAAAAAAAAAAGGACTGGGGATATAGCTCAATGTTACAAAGTCCCTGAATAAAATCTTCAATAAGGAAAAAAAAAAAAAGAAAATAAAGTAAACTGAGACTTAAGAAAGTGACTTAAGTAAGCTAATAAGTACCTGAACTGAAATTTCACATCAAATTATTTGACTTAAAATTCTTTTTTTATGACTAATTCTCTGTAATATCTCAATACTGAGCTTCCCAATATCACACTGCCAATAAAGAATAAAGAGCTTTTGTCTCTAAACTTTGAAACCAAAACTCTTCTCACACACTGTCTTCTGATCTAATTTATTTTATTGTGCTTTTATGGCAGCTGAGTTATGAATATGCCCTTTTTATTTGGTCTATTTGTCTCATGGAACAGAAATTGTTTGCTAATTTTATCTGAAATGACATTTGCAAATAGGATACTACAAATAGTGGTAAAAGAATAAAATAATCAGCTTTTGGCAGTAATGGAAAATGTATTTAAATTGCAGAATATGTTTTATTATAAAATGTTAACATAAAATATCAAAGCACACCAAAAAAGTCTTTCTATTTGATTTAGTGCTACTGTCATTGGTCATACACATGACTTACTAACGTGTATAATAAATGTGTAAAATTTGATATGAGAAAATTACATAGCGTCTATTATGCTGTGTCTGTTTCTAAAATAGAAGACATTTTGGACACACGGTCAAACAGTGGTGGAGTGTGGGTATGATTTTTACTATTTTTGTTGAAAGGAATTTTAAATTGCAAAGTGAAAAGAGATTAAAAAGGGAAAATGAATTTCTAAATAAGGCCAAATAAATTTATAGTTCAGTTTGTGGGTGTGTGAATGAATCAGGTAAGCTTGCATGGAAGTTTTAAGGATAAATGAATGAATTCATGAGTTCCCATTTTATATAATATACCAAAGAGGAAAAAGTTTAGTTTTTAAGTAGATCTGAATATAAAACAATTCTCAAGAAGATGAGAAAGTGGGGCAACGCAGTGAGTTGAAAGGAAAAGAAAGGGAACTGCCAGGTGTCCAAAACATGGTCTCAGATGCTTCATTGATATTATTTTACTTAATGGGCAAGATGAATAAGAGAAATTTAGATTTTATAATGTAGATTCATTTCACTAAAGAGAGATAGTAGAAAATTATAAGGCATACAATCAATATTAAATATGAATAATATCTCCCATAGCTTTTTAAAAAAAATACTTGCCTGTGACTTGCTTTGTTTATTAGCGTAAGAGATTTGTGAGCCAATGTTTCCTGGAGGCTGGGATTCTAGATTAGATGTGGTCGCTAAGAGAAGACTGCAAGCACATCCTTGTATAGAGATGGAGCATAGGCTGGAGAGGAAAGCAGGTAAGACAGGATCAGAAGAAGAGGGAGACAACCAGGAGCAAAATCAAAGAACAACAATTTTAACAGAAGACATACAAATAAGTGAAAATGTGTTTTAAAAAACCCATATAGAACCCTGTGACTTCTATCTCCACTATCTTAAAATCATTATTACCCTGATCAGTTTCATGCCCTGGTTAATTCAGTTCATCTACCATGACACATTTGGGGATTTTGCAGATTTCTAGTCACGGTTTGGAAGCATGTTACCTCTAGACTCTCAGTTTGTGACCCAGATGTCACTATAGGAATAAATGTTAATCATCTCATACCTTTTTCTGCTAAAATCTCATAGTATAAAAACATTTAAAATCCCAGTCATACAGCCTTTCTATGAATAGAAGCTAAGCAGATGACAATATTTTTTCTTGCAAATTTTTGGCAAACTACTACCATTAGAAAGCCAGGAAGCAGAGTTTTGAATGCATTTCATGCCAGTTCAACCTTTTGCAGAGAAGTTAATCTTGCCCCCGTTGTTAGTATAAGTCTGTGTTTAAAAGAGTTTTTTGAACAGGTGCATCACTCATTATACACTTCATATTAGATGTACATCTAAGCTTATTATTGATAATTTAGGGAAGAAAAATTTGTGTTTTTAAAAATCAATTAAAAAATCTGTTTCTATTATTCATTTAAAGAAATATTTCAATGGACAAAGAAGCAAAATAGTTCTTTGGAGAAAATATATTTGATACCAGCTTCTGAAATGCTTGTCTTGTGTGCAGGTAGGCTGGAAGTTGAGTAAATAGAGAAGTAGGTAGTTGGGGTGGTGTTATCTACATGAGCTGCCATAGGCAACGAGATATCATAATCCAGGTCCTTTTGCACTATTATACTTTGTGTTCTTGTGTCACAATAAAGACTAATTAATCCCCCTTTCTCTTTTCCAGATAGCACCATTCTTTTTTTTTTTTTGACTTGTGCTTTGCATATACAATTTCATTTCATGAAAGAAGAGTCACACTGATTAAAAAAAAAGTTGTATTTAAATAACACAACACCGCAGTACCAGAAATTTAATAGACACAAATGCAAAGTCAGAAAAACAACTGAAAAAAAATTAGAAATATATAACTAAAATGCCAATGTTTTACTACAATGTATAACTCAACAAATTAGAGTTTAATGGATTAAAGATCAAAAACAGCAAAAAACAAAATCTACCTAGAATTTATTCCTAATTTTACTTCTTCTATATTCAACTAAGAGCTACTTGCTAAAAATACTGTGACAAGCTTGACTTTGAATTGAGGGAGACGATTGAAAAGAATACAGTTTTGTTAATTAGTAAAATTCGAAAGGAAGTCTTTCGTAGTTGGATTCTCAAATTATTTAATTTTCTTTCTATTCTAATCCTCAATCCATTTTAGCATTCATCAAATCAGCCAGCAGCATAATTAATAAGGAAAATAAACCACGACAGCCTGTTAACATAGAATGTGAAGCCAAAATGGCCAGAAACATGCTAATTTGAGGCTATATCAAGGTTTCAGAGTGACATATCATGATGTTGTTATTTAATCATTTTAATCTGTACTCAACATTCCCATTATCCATAGGATATAGTGACCTATCTAGGTAGTGGCTGGTGGCCAAATTCGCCAAACTTGAAAACCCAAGAAGCACCATGATTATCAGATTAAGTGAGAGATGTAAACATCTGTACAGGAAGTAGCCCTGTGCTGGGGAACATGAATCCATTACACCGGAATGTGTATGAAAGACATTCAAAGAGAGAAAAATCAATGGATTATGTCATTTGTACACTTAAAAAATTAAGGCTATGTACTTCTCTAACATTATGATCATGCTCAAAAAGCTGGGTTTTACAAACTCTAACTGTGCAGATAAGTAGGGATTAATAAATATTTGTGAAATCCAGTTAGACTCTAATAAGAGAAGGAAGGAAATTCAAGACAAGAAAACGGACATGGGTTTGTTGAGGGGAAGAATAGGAGATAAATGAGAGGGACTAATCACCCGATGCCTAAATAGACAATTGCCTCCAAGGAACTCTAGTTCAACATGAAGAGACATTGGAATATGAAGTAGAGAGAGTCTGTGCATGTTAAGATGTAGCCATTATTAGCACACTGGTTTCTAAATGCCCAACTACAGGAAAACAAATTATTATTGAAACTTATGCATCTGATTGGAATTATGTCTACGTGACCAGATAAGGCACTTCAAGACAAAAACAAAGCTGTTGTCGCTTTCTGTGAACACATGGCATAATTACAATAATACAGAATACTGGTCATTTGGCCACCATGCCCCTGGTGTGTACTTTAAGACATCTTCTTTCTCCACAGATGATGTAAAGATGCTATTGATCGTTTTTCTTTGAATTCTAGGCAGATGACCTATATTTACTAAATTACTTGTCAGGGGTGTCGGATGACCTAGGGTTATTCAGTGAAACAAAGCTCACCGAGGTAGTCTGTTTTAGCAGAGGCTTCACCGCTAAGAACAAAACTGACGAAATCATTCTGGAAGCAGGCTTCTCTGTAAACCTGAGACTTAAAAAAGTCCCTGTTTTGTTCAGCAAAAAAGACTTCACTGTAAAACACTAAGGAGGTTTCATGGGGGCATTTTGCTGAAATTGCTGAAAAACTTTAGGAAATCTACAAAACCAGGTTTTAGAAATCCATGAATCTGAGACCTGTGAATAGAACACTACTTCTCACCAAGAATGGGATAGAAAATGCCCAAATCAAATAGAAAGGAATGTCTGCCTCTGTAACAGCAGGAGGGCTGAAAGTATCCATAAGCCAATTAGTTTCCCTGAGCTGTAGATTTCCTCTGCATTGCTATTTCCACAGCTCGTTACTACATTAATGAATATGACTTCAGAGCCAGGCATTTGTACATTTGGTGATATTCCAACCTCTCCAAAAGTGAGCACCTAATTACTTTGTCACATGGAGCACAGTTTAAAGGTTATTGCTCATTTTCTAAGCCAGTTATAAAACTCCTTAGTGACTCACCTGGATTTAAAATAACAATCAGGTTTGCTTGTGCTTAACGACTAGACTCATTTGTTACTAAATCACATCGAAATGTTGAAAGCTGACTGATCTCTTCACAGCAATATAAATTCCAAGTTTAGTATTTGGTTATTAGGCCTCACAAACAAAGATGTAATTTTTCAGAGTGTATGACACATGCCAGGCAAATAACATTTTTGAATGAAACTATGAAAGCTAAGTTAAAGACAAAAGTAAATAATGCAAAAGACAATAAATTAGTTATTTGTGTATGATGAAATATGATTGAAAACATGAGGTTTCTATAAAAACAAAAAATGGGCAATTCAAGAAACAAATAGCATTGTTATTTGGATTTTTCTAATTTAAAGAAAATTGCTATCACAGAATTTTTATTTATTCATTTTTTCTTGCAGTACTACAGATGAAACCCAGGCCCTAACACATGCTAAGTAAGCATTCTATCCTGAACCACAAACACCTAGCCCTATTACTGCTTTTTCTTTTGATCCTCTTATTTTGAACTTTAAATGTCCTTTCATCTTGACTTAATTCTTTTCTAAACCAAAGACTATGACAATAAACATTTGAGATTGTTTTCCTATCATTGTTTATAAATATAATAAATAATTCAATGTAATAAACCACTTATCAGGAGTCAAAGACCATGTTATTTTCTGAAATACTTTGTAATAAACTCTTAAATAATAATGATATAAAGTGAAAATGCTGAAATGAAATTTTATTTTTTATTACCATAACTTTGAAATTATTAAAACAAAATGCTTTCTACATCCATATTCAACCTGCTTACCTTGTTTTTTGGCATTTCAAACGATCTGTGCAGAAGAGGACAATTTTGCTGACCCCTGGCTTACCTCCAAGCCTTCAGAGTTAAAGGACTCTAGTCAAATTGCAGATTACGAGTCAGTGGCCTTGAACTAGCTATTGCTGGGCTTATTGCCTGACACATCCATCAGGCACTACATGTGACTGATTGGGCTGTTTCTGAGGCTTTGGAACAGATCACCAGAGTGAAGGATTTTTCCGTCTGCATTAAAGCACAAAGTCATTTTAAAGACCAATTTCAGAAAGGTGAGCAATAACTGTCATCAACAACTAAAATTTTACAACCACTTGAAAAGTGGCACAGGAGCCTAAAATATGAAAAGAATAGCCTTCAGGTGGCTGGCTGACCCTTTTCCTTTATTGGGAGTTTATGGTACATTTATTAGTATTTATTTATATGCTTTAAATTAAAGTCTCTTTTTATAATGACAGCTTTTCATTCTCTGATTCCTGATGATTTTTCCCTGTGGGAATATTGGATACTTTCTTGAGTAAGGATAAGTTTATAAAGGCTTGATTTTTACACTGTTTTTCAAAACTGAATAAGATCTTCCTTTATTATTATTATTGTTATCTGTCCCCAGAAGTCAGATCTCTTTACATTTGGCCAGTTCAAACAGACAGAAGGCTTTCACAGTCCATGTAACCTGGCACAAAACATTTAGGTTTGCAGATCCCTCTCTACAAAGCGAATAGAATAAAGTCTCCTGCTTCCGGATCCTTCTGCAAGAGCCACCTGTAAGTAAATGTGACTGAGTTTACTTTTATCTTAACTCTGACATTGCGCTTTTCCCTATTCTCATCGCCTTCTTTTCTCCTGATTTTTCTCAATTTCCATTTGCACACATTCATTTTGAAACTCTAGTGTGTCTGTCATCTTCTGGCCAACCAAACTGAGAGATTATTTGTAATCTTAATATTTCAGGCTTTAAGAAATTGTATGGTAGCCGGGCGTGGTGGCTCACGCCTGTAATCCCAGAATTTAGGGAGGCCGAGACAGGAGAATCGCAAGTTCAAAGCCAGCCTCAGCAATGGCCAGGAGCTAAGCAATTCAGTGAGACCCTGTCTCTACATAAAACACAAAATAGGGCTGGGGATGTGGCTCAGTGGTCGAGTGCCCCTGAGTTCAATCTCCAGTATCAAAAAAAAAGAAAAGAAAAGAAAAGAAAAAGAAATCGTATGGTGTTTATGGAAATAGTGTAGCATTCATTTTATCATAAAAGTGTAAATAACAGAGAAGGAAAGACTCTCCCTATACTGACTCATTAAGTTATCAGCATTAAGTGAGTGAAAATGAGCTGGATAATTACAATGAGTGACACTCGCCCTGGTAAGTGAAACAGACATGGGTTTGGAGCCTGAGTATAAACACTCATCTTAAAACATTTTACCTGCCTCACTTTCACTTTCCCCTCCTTACAAAGTGAAAATAAAGCCACATTCATATTGTCATCAATGTTATATGGTAACATATATATAAAATCTGGGTATAATCTATAGAAAGTGTCTGGTAAGGGAACAGGAACACATTTCGTGCTCAATAATTGCTTCAACTTTAATTTTTCCCAATAGTTTTTAAACAAAAGACATTTTCCTTCTTTTTGAATCTATAACATAGTCAGTTTATTCCACAGGCCCCATTTAAAATATAGAACCATAAAAATATTCTGAAATGGATAAAATTAGCAGTAAACTGGTACAGATAGTGCTGAAATCATCTTTATATCATGTGTAATTTGTTTTATACAGACTATAATATTTATGTATGAATATCAGACATATAAACATATACAAGCTCCTTAAAATTATATGAAATAGGTATATCAGAAAGTACATATACATTTACTCAAAGAGCTGTTATCATGTGATATTTAAGTTAGCCTGATTTCATCCAAACACAACAAAGACATTGTTATTGAGGAAAATCTGTGTTTAAACGTGAACATTTGCAAAGATAAATTTGGCTTCACATGTCACATCAACAGTAATTGAAAACACAGTTTTAAAATTTTCACTTGTTAATATGAATTTATACAATAAAGTGTCCAATGTTCCTTAGCTAGTGAAACAATCTGATAATCATGTCTCAGATAGTAAACAAATGGGGTAGCACTACTTAAATTCTGTGGAAAATATTTACATAGATTATTTGAAATTCTGTTCATATACTAATAAAAAATTTTAAGAGAAAATTATTAAATTCTAAGTTGATTCAGAAAAGAAACATAAAATGTTCAAATAATAATTCAGTCTTACATTATTGAAACTGTGTAATTAAGTCCACAAATATAGAATAATAACATTTTAAAAGAGTATCTGATTTCAAACAGACAATACTTATTTATAGGTATTTAGTAGAAAATTTGGTGAATATGTAGCTACAAAATTGCTACATATTGTGCAGGGTCAATTTTTTAAAACATTATGTGAGGAATGGTCATCAAGTTGTATTTGCATCATACAGTTATTTCTATTAACAATCAGACACATTTTTCCTGACTTTTGTCATTTTAATTGGAAGTCACAGAAAAAGGATGATTTAATTCTAAAACCACAAAGGAGACCTAACTATCAACTGAGGTTGTGCATTTATTGCAAACAGGATTCAAACCTAGTTCCAGAATTTTGAAAAGCTACTCCAATCACGTATGAAAATTAATCAAGGAAGGATCACTAAGTTTAGGACTATTACGCATTCTGAAAAAATATATTTTATATATGAGAATATGAAAAGCAATACAGATAAGTTTGCCAAAGGAGAACATAAGGATTCTATTTATATCTTTTATGTCCCTTTCCAAAAAAAAAGCATAGAGAGTAATAATTTAATATATGCCCTAAAGAAAAAAAATCATACCCACTAAATTCTTGAAGTTCACTTCAGTGCAGAGGGCTAGAATTCAGAACATAGGACTCCAAATATTTATTTTCCACAATTTCTTGCAAACCAAATTATCAAGAAGTTATCCAGTGTTTTTGAACTTCTCTTTTTGTATCTCTACATAAATTTTGGACTTCACTTTTTTCTTTGCATCTGTAAGTGATGTAAAGAAAATGATGATGAATGATTCCTTAGAGTCCACTTTAAATCTGTAATAATTTAAATTACTAAATTATAAAACCTAATAACTCAGCCATGACATGAAAGAAAGCTCTTCTGGCCTACTTAAAGTAGATAAAATTCAAAATTTTACTTAGAAGTTCTGGAACATATGCCTAATATTCCCTTCCAAAGTAGGGCTTGTTTATTTATTTATTTATTTTACTTTTGGAAATGGAAGTGTTTGGGTTCAGCATTCTTATACTTGCTCAAACAGTAGCAGTCAGAGCACCCTTAAATTAGTTCCAAAATGTTGACATCATTCTTTCCCTGAGTTGGTCCTGGAAGTCCATTTATGCCCTGTTGAATTACCACTCTATTATAAACTCCCACTAAGCAGTATTCAAATAAATCCAATCTTACATTGCACGCTATTTCCACTTACTGCAGTACTTCCAATTATGAATGCCTCTTTCGGGATTCAACTGAATTTTCAATGCACATAGAAATTCTTAGAATATCAACTTGATCTCATCCCATCTTGCCTTTCAAAAATGAGTTGCATCAATTATTTTCTTCCATGTTTCTTCTTTTAACATATTTATTGAACAAATATCACAATGCTAAATACTTACACAAAATTCATCAATTAATAATAGAATTTATTAGGGACTGGGGTTGTGGCTCAGTGGTAAGAATGCTCACTTAGCATGCCTGAAGCACTGGGTTCAATCCTCAGTATCACATAAAAATAAATAAATAAATATATTGTGTCTACCTACAACTAAAAAGTATATATTTAGAAAATAATATAATTTATTAGAGAAATTCACATTATTATTTCCCATCACCTACAGTCATTTACAAAGCAATAGCTATTTTTAAAAATCTCCCATTAACTCCCCAAAATACCTACTCTGAAGAATGGTCTCTGCTCATCAGTGGCCCCTTCTGCCATAGCTCTGTTGAATCTTTGGAGACCAGGTTCCCCTGTTGCCACCATTCTGATAAGGCTTATATGCCACTGGCCTTCAGATGCTTGGATGACTGGCATTTTCTTCTCTTCTTATGGCTTTGAGGCTATACAGAATTGTCCTAGTGAACATGATTGTCTCATAAAGGTGCCCTCCACTCCCGCTTTCACAGCCCTACACAGTGACAAACGGTGTCAATCTCTTCAATACTTCATGAGAGAGAAAGAGATATGGCTCTCTCATTTATCAAATTCATTGCTTGATTATTATTAGTGGGTAGTGTCTCTCTCCCAAGTTCTGCCTTTACTGACAAGTTTTTGCATGAACCTGAAGGGCTTTGGACATAGACCTGCTTTCACGCATACCCCAGGGCAGGTAGAGTCTCTTCACCACGCTGCAGTCCTGGTGCTCATTCTGATCTGTTCCCTTTGAAGCTGGTTTTTATTTTATTTTTTTAATTCACACACACTGCTAAAACACTTCCCAAACACACTGGCAGGGTGGCTGATTCTGGAGGGCTCCCAGGTATACACATCCATAGACTGAGTTTGGAAGTTTGGATCTAGATCCCCTTATACGGTTTTTAAAATTATTTTTTGAAAATACAGGATCACTGTCCTAAGTCTAAAAGATGCCAGTCTCTCAAAGTTCGGACACTATTGGATCCCATAAGGGAATGGGTGATATCGACCCTCATTGTTTTAGGAGACTTCTTGGTTCTTGCACAGATGTTGCCCCTTCTTCCCCCAAAATAACTTGATGTGAGAAAGGGAAACCTCAATAAAATGGTACAGACCCAGTGAGGGGATCAGTGACTG
The DNA here is from genome assembly GCA_004024805.1 of Geosciurus inauris. Taxonomy (NCBI): domain Eukaryota; kingdom Metazoa; phylum Chordata; class Mammalia; order Rodentia; family Sciuridae; genus Geosciurus; species Geosciurus inauris. The sequence continues at coordinate 52,249 of PVHX01000309.1, forward strand.
CGCTGGTATTTGCAAACGTGAAAGGAGCCAGCATCCTGAGAGCTCACTTTTGGGGTTTGGGGGTTTGGTTCAGCTTCTGATAACAGAGCAGAAATAAGCGGCTTCACATTCCATTGTACTTGAGGTAGCATTTGTAGCTGAATTTGGTATTCCAAGATGATATTCTGTATCACCCCAGAACTGAAAGAAGCTGGAGACAGAGAGAGGGAGACACAGAGAAAAGGGGGGCTAAAGAAGAGTACAGGGGACTCAAGGAGAGAGAGATGATATACATATATACAGATGTGCAAATATAGGTAGATAGCCTTAACAAATTCTGTGTCCAAAGATTATGTCTTACTATCTTATTTCTTCCTTTATCTTGGGATACTCTATGATTCTCTTTCCTATTTGGCTTACTAAACACATTCATTTTCCAATATTCTATTATTAACATATTTCCTTTTGTTTTTCTCCTACTATTAACAATCCTATACATTTTTAGAGCTTCAAACTACAGCTATACAGCAGAATCTAAAATATGCTTCTAACTTCAATCTGCTCTTGAATCTCATCTCTAAAATACCCTCCTGTAAGTTGTAATCAGACATTTTAGTGCTACTACCTCAATGTATCCTAAGACAAACTTACTGAAACTTCATCCATCAGAGTAAAGACAGAGGGAGTGAATGGATTCACAGGTCAGTAAGAACAGAGAATCATCTAATCACACAGATTAACACAGTGAATCAAAGAATGTTCCACTGAAAGGGAAGCAACTTGTCATCCAAAAACAGAAGGATAATGACTGATAGAAGTTCGATAATGGAATGAAAACAATGTCCCGGGGAAGCATGTCATGGGTCGAAGATGCAACTTGTGTGACATCAGGTTGGACAGTTCCTTTGATGGGAGATGGCACCAATAGTTTATTTTATGTAGTAGCATTACACATTGAAAACTTGGAGCTTCTCTTCTTGTTTTGTTTCTGTGTTTGTTTCACCAACTAGTCACCTAATTATACCTATGTTCCCATGTTGTGTGCCTATAGGGATAGAAAATACTGCTCAGAAAATTGTGTTTGTTCCCACTGGCAGTTATATTTCTCATTGGTAATTAAAACGTTGGCATTCTGATTTCATAGATCTGTCTTATGAGATTGACAAATGCAAATCAGTTCCAGCTTCTGTTTAATGACAAAATTCAACCCCCAAGCATCAAGATTGGCGTCAATATGAGCCATAGGACATTCACTGAAACATTATCTCTTAAAATGCATTCTGTTGAATGCCAGGTAACAAAACAGAGTTTTAACACTGTTGAAGAGGTTGAAAAACTACATAGACTATCTCCACTTTTCTAATAGCTATTAAATTATTATGCATTAGCCTGTTAAAAAGAAAACATCTTGCCACAGACATACAATATTAAGTCATTGTTTCCCAAAATTAATTTTACTAAAGATGTCTTTTCTCTTGTAGTCCCTGGGTCCCAGGACAATTTTACACCTTGGGAGGTCAGCGGAGACAGCCAGCTGTCATGCCTAAAGAACACATGTTCTGTCCCTCTGATACTTCTATAAGAATGGCAACCACATGAGCTTATACCACTTGATTCTCACTTAAGTGCTTGGTGACATTTATCTCTGACCAACTGTTAACTCCTTCATCTGTGTCTCCTTATCACAACTAGAGAATAAAATCATTAAGAATGAGAATTTGATTCAACATCTTTCCTATACAATCTGAGGCTTCTGGAAAGAGACTAGGCATATGCTTTCCATAGATTCCTGCTTTTTAATTGTAGAGCTAGTTATTACACTTAAAGTAGGAGTCACACATGCTATGCTCATGGTACAAACCAGGAAGAAATATGTAGAACTATTAATGCTCAATAGTATATTCAATGTTGTTGGCAGATTGCCCTATTCCTGCCACCCATTCTTTTTCTAAAATGAAAAAAATATATGTTGTATTAAACAATTTCTCACTGCCTAGTACATAAAACGAAGAATGGACAATTTTCATGCACCATATATTTTAAACTATAGTTGATATTTTCATCCAAAACCATTTCCCAAATCTTAGTACATCAGTATCTAAAATCTAGATCAAGTGCCCCAAATTATATCATAATATGTGTGCATACAAACAAATTCATTGTCAACAAGCAAATTCGTCTTGTTTACCCAAAGTTTAAAAGTTTAGGGAACATACAAATTGTTATGTTGTGAATCAGTTGCACAATAATTTTTTACTGTTTTAGCATGAGTTACACTTGTCATAATTCAACTGTGACTTTCTCTGAATTAGTAGAAGGGAGATAGCTTTTCATTTCTAAGCAACACCACAGAAGAAGTATTGAGAAATTGAGGAATATGTGTTCTTAGTTTGAACAAAATTGCATTTAAGTAAGAGCAAAACATATATAAACTATTAGCCAGAGTTTTTATATAGAAAATATCTAATAATTCTTTAGAAATTTGATTCTATAAAATTAAAATTTGAAAAATATTTCAAAGATATGGAATCTCTTTTAATTTCAAATATTACTAATCCTTAGAGTGAGTTAAATTCTAGCTTATCTTCAGTGATTCTGTGAGAAACTTTTATTAAATGCCTGCAGTGTAGGGGGTAATTTAGAACTTGGCTAAAATGTAAGAGATGCATGATCCTATTATGTAGTTTATTATTTATGTACAACATTTATACCCAATTCAACTGCTACTAAAGATGAATAGAAACAGAAAAAAGGAGGTATCCTGGTTATGTATTTAACAAAGTCTGAAGGCACCCAAAAATCTGTATTTGAAAAAGCTTTTTCACTTATTGAGTAAAATTGGCTTACACATTTTGTGTCCCCTGACATTTTTTTATGAAGGAAATAGAATATATAGTACCTATAATACTGATGAAGATCTCAGATCATGATAAAATATATCAAAGAAAAATTTAGTAATAAAGCAATGTTACCTTCAGGAATTTGCAATTTGTTTAGGAAAAGCAACATAGTAATAAGAAGATACTGAACAGTTATGGAGACGACATACCCACGGGGATAGATCCAGATCCTCCAATAGCACATTATGGCATTCATTATACAAATGAACAAAAACAAACAAAAAGAACATTGCGCTCAAGGCCACAACAAACACAAAGGCAGGAATCTGAACATGGTTCATAATGAAAAAATGTTGCGGCTGCTCAAAATGGTGTTTGTATGTGGAAACCGTGCAAGCATACCATTCAGGGTAAATTTGGCTAAAATGATTTTCAGAATGTAACACATTTTGTTAAATTTTATTGTACTTGTAAAATAGGAACTGAAAACAGGAGCAAAAAAATTTCAGAGAGAACTTTTAAATGAGTGTGTTTATGTGAATGTGAGTTTCTGCTTATTAAAGGAGTCTGTTCATAGATCTTACTCACTGGTAATAAAAAATTACTAATGTGGTTGATATGTCTAAATAATCATTCATATTAGCAATATTTATATTTTTTTCATCAGCATAATAAAACAGAAATTTGTCACTTGGAAACTTTTGACCTAAAATATCAATGAATCAGGATTTAGATGGTTGTTTTGTTATTATGTCTTATTCCTCCTGAGCCAGAAAGATTCTTGTCTCCCAGTAACCTTGGAATACGTAGTAAACCAGCATTATACTTTCTCATATTGTATGGCTACTCTATGCTCAATTGTTTCCTAAAGCAAATTAAATATACATTATAACTTATTTTAAACAAATCAATGTGTTTTTCTCTGAATTTATATTTGTATTTATGGAACACTCGTAAAAAATTTATGAAAACGGTGGGTCTAATCTCCAATCATTTTACATAGAAAATTATGTTTTACTTTTCTGGACTTAGTTATCTCTACAAAAATGAAAAATTAAACTCACTTTCTTCATTGGAATTATTTTGATGATGATGATATTCCATCAAGATTTAGTGGCTTGGACAAATTCCACTGACTTTAATGTTAGGATTCTAGTAACTACATCATAGAGAGTGAATATTTTGTATATGATGTCCCATTTTTGTTAAATAAATAGATTATTTAACAAACTGAAACCATTCCTACAATCAATTGCTGTCCTTGCACACATTTCAAGCATGGCACAGTTTAGTGTTTGTTGTTGTTACTGTTATTTTAGTTCTAGTTTTAGTTTTATGGACAGCTCAAATCCTCTGAGGAACCTGTAAAGCTCCAGATGTACACCACAGAAGTTTATTAGAGTGACATTATGAGAGAATAAGCTAGAAAGGGTGTTAAATATCAATTACAATGCAATTAATAATAGAGAGTAGCATTTTCCATCTGTCTTTTCCTGAGATGCATATGTTTACTGTCAATAGCATAACCTATAAATCTAGGAGAATTACTAAGCCAACCACCAATTGGTTGGGTGTTGCTAAATATTGACTCACACTCATTTTTCTCATCTAGACATGAAAATTTTGAGTCCCTTTGAACTTTACTTTAAAATGCACACACTTACTCACACTTCTAAATTCTAAATACAAGATACAGTTTTGCAATATATGGTTACATAGTCATAAGATTGCAGCATCTAAATGAAAGCTTTCCCTGCCCTTTGTTTCTCATCGCAGCTGCATTAATTGGATTATGTTGGTTATTACAAAGCAGTTGCTTGACTGTCTTTTCTTTCAATTACCTACCTACTTCTGAATTAATCCCATGAACTGTATTGCTTTGTCTAATGAGGTTTACTAAATGGAGACTTGGGCAAAACTGCAGGCCCACATGCACCATGCATTTTGGAGTGATTTGCTATTGATGTATTCAGTATTCAAGCTTTTCATTTTTCCTTTTGGCTATATAAATCTTCGTGATAGAAGTATTCAGGGGCATATCAATACATCCTCACATAGAATAAAACAATAGGTCCTTCCTCACTATTTCCAAAGTTTGATGAGAAAGTCAAATCCAAGTTCAACAGGAAAAACTGTGATGTCTTTTATAAGTACAGGACAGTGGTACTTGATATGAGCTCATTATCAGTATTTCAGATTCTTCTTGATATAACAAACCCCATGCACTAGAGAAAAAAAAAAAAACAACTAGAAACATTGATTCAGTATTTTTAAGGACACCTATAAGCCTAGAGAGTTTGTGTTTTTGAGTTCGAGTTTGCAGTTCCAGTATTATCTACTTCTTATTCCTGTGGTCAGTTTCCTCAACTGAAAAAAAATGAAACTATATCACCTACTTCAGAGGGCTATTGTAAGAATTCAAAAGACTTAATATTATAAAGTGCTTCAACAAGAGCCTGGAACATGGTAAGCACTCAGTAATGTTCGTATCATTATCACCATCATCATTTGTCAAGAGCACAGTCAAAACACAAGGAAGTGATGGGCAGTGGTTTCCCATCTTTAGCTTGAAATGCAGAGACTATAGAGTTGTTTTATTTCAATGTGTTTTGCCCCTTATGATAGTATTTCCCCTATCTCTATCATTATGCCACGTGTGGTCTTGTTGAATAAAACTTGAAATTAAAATAAGATTCATCATACTGCACTGGGAAAAGTTAACTTTTCTTCACTTGTGTAAATTGGTATGAGGATTAATAGCTGAGCCTTCTGGAGACCTGAGTAGTCTACCAGCTGTCTCTAGGGTTGCTTTTTGACACCACCAGAATAATATGGTCTTCTGAGTTGTATCCAGCCAGACTTCTGTTTGTTTTCTTTCAAGGTGCCCCATCTCGTGCTAATTGTCATTTTCTCGAGTTACCCAATACAATTCAAACACACTCATTTATGTTTGAGAAATCTGCAAGCTTATCAATTTGGTTCTCTCAGGGCAGAATCCACAAAACTCAAATATTCAGACTCCCTTGCAGCTAGATGAGAGTACTTGAGTTTGGTTTTGCTAGAGTCATAAGCTTCTGAATCTTTGGTTTGGAACCAAGCAAATTAAGAAGACAGAGTTGGGATTGCCAGTAGCATAGGCATATTATATGATTATAGGCAGCCAAAGAAAGGGTCTCCCTCAGAAGCAGTTGTAGTTTTTTCATCTGCATAGTGACATGATACTTCATGCTCCATGACACTAGGATTGTTCCTATAAATTTAGACCTAACCAACTTGTAAGTTTAGCCTCCAGACATGCCTACAAGTCTGTGAACTACCACATACCTTTATAATAAAATCCTTGTCTGGATTTAAAAGTGTGTGTGTGTGTGTGTGTGTGTGTGATTCACAAAGGGAATTGTAGTGCTGTTTTCACTTTTTAATAAAATAAAACCAGTTATATATTGGAATGTTTAAGTGTAGAATCAAATAATATAAGCCTTTTGCAACTTATAATTCTGAGAATTAGAAAAAAGATAACTATGTAACAATAGTTATATAAACTTATAATGGTGATATAACAATAATAGTAATTTTTTCAGAAAAGTAAAAATGTACTCTGTGAACTCATTATGCATTGGTTGAATTTACTTCTTTCCTGCTTCTGGGAAAAATAAACAGATTTTGCCAAGAGACATCTTGAAAATTGTGCAGAGCTCTCTGCTTCAGTCTATATCACATTTCACCGAAAGCTATTGGCCTTTTTTTATAAGCACACTAAAAGAGAGACAGATTAAGGATAGGTTTCATGGGATTTATAGGTTTGGTTCATTCATTTTTGTATGTGTAGGAAGGTAAAAGAGAGAATAAGAATGAAAGAAGGATAAGAATGCTAAGAAGATTTACTGGCTCTCATTCTATCTTAATTCTCCAAACCCCAACTTTAATAGCACTAGGTGTACTACTTATTAAAAAAAAAAAAAAAAAAAAACTAGGCCATGGAGTTTCAAGAATAGTTTTTCAAAGTAGACTATGATAGCTCTCTTCATGAAAAGCCATCTGGATTTTTTCACTTTTCCTTCTTTCCTTATATGGAGATTAGAGCCTGACCTAATTCTGAGCCTAAAGTCCAGTTCAAGTTCTACCATGTAAACTATAAAGCTCAAGGCCACTTGCTTGCCTTTCCTTAGAACCTCATTTTATCAAATTATCTTAAGAGTATCCACTCCATAGGGTTGTTTTGAGATTGGTAAGATAATTTGTAAAATAATTTATGACTCATAATAATCTCCCAATACAGTTCTGATACTATATTATTTTCACAAATATGTCTCCAAACTATTTTAATGGTCTTATTCAATCCTTCATCTTTGCTATGCATAGATGAGTGGGCATTTCAATTGCACAGTTACATGGAGGCTGGGGGAGAGGGCATTAATAAGAGTGTGTTTACTTTTGAAAATCCATGGACCATATTGTCCAAGTCTCAGCTCCACTAACTGTTAATGCATAGGTAGGGCTCAATATTAAAGCTACCTGCCTTTATGGGAAACTTTCATTAAACCAATATCAAAATGAAGTTATACCATGACTTCTATGTCCCCATTTTCTTTTTGAAAGGTATGATCTTTCTATTGAAAGATAGATCCTGCAATATAGGTAGCCCACCAAGCATTCACTGTCAAATTACAAAATGATTTTTTAAAGTATTAAAACATAAAATCTCTGTGGGCTTTAATTTCTTAAGTTCTCCTTAGTTTATCAACATATATTATATTGTTGATTTAATAACATTTTCCCTAAGAGCCATTTCTATGAGACAAGATATAACTGTTCAAACATTGCAAGGTCATGGAGATGCTAGGCAAGCTCCGCCTTAGCAGTAAAAGCATCTCTTGAGTGAAAATGCTGTTTCACATTGTCAGTGAGCCCACCTGAGAAAACATCAATTTCCCTGTATTATATGTCCCTTTTATTATTTCATCTCAGCAAAATCCTACTAGTTTATAGCTCACTTACATAAAATGGCATATGATGGCAAGTACAGGCAGGCTCTTACCATCACGTTAGTTCTTATGATATGGTACTCAGGCAACAAATAATCAGAGCCATATTATAAAGAATTATGAAAGGCTCACTGTGACAGGCCAATGGTTTGAACAATTAAATGCTCTCTATTGGTATTTACTGCCTCCATATTTCAGTTAACATACAATGAAACGTGGGCATATAATTCTTCAAAATGTGCAGAAAGGTGTACAGTTTCATTATGCTTTGTGCCTATCAACTTGCATTTACTAAAAATATGAAAAATCAAGTGATAAACTCTCCAAGTATTTTATGAGGACAAACATTTTAGGAAGTGCTTTAGTATTTGTGAGAAATAAGTTCAATAATGAATAAATAATGGGAATTGTAAATAATACAAATTAGCTCACATGGTTGTAGGGATTGAGATGTTCCTCAGTCTGTCACTTCTTAGCTGAAGAACGAGCAAAACCAGTGATGTAATTCAGCCCAGTCCTGAGGTCTGAGAATCCGGCAGGATTGTCAGACCTTAGGACTGACAATGTCCTGGTCAAAATGACTGCCTATGTAATGACTGACTATGACCTAGTCAGAGCCCAATGTCCCAGGGCAAGAGAAGGTTGGAGTCTCAGCTCAAGCACAGAAAGCAAATGAACTCTTCTACTTTTTTTTTTTTTTTTTTGATTTAAGACCTTCACACTGATGAGGATGAATCTTATTTACTCAGTGTAATGATAACAATGGTTTCTCTTCAAGACACACCCTCATGATCCCACCCAGTTATCCAAGCATTCTCACTCCAAGTCAAATGGACAATTAAAATCAAACATCATAGGAACACATGAAAAATGTATAAAGTTCCTAAGTGCTTAAATATTATCATTAATATCTACATCCTTAGAAATAATTTTAAGCAATTACCTAGAAATTAAATCACTTAGTGTCTTTTGCTTTTGGTAATTAAAAAGAAAAACAAATCAGACAGACCTTGCTGTGGTCCCCCATCAACCAACAGGCAGCTGTCCTGGCCTAATTCCCATCTAGAGACAACAGCCAGGACTGGGAAGACCATCACTAACATCCCTGCAAGACAGATTACACCAAAGGTGAACTATTGGTAACCTACAGGGACACTAGAAGATTATAGGATAGGAACTATAATACCTCTGATCAACACTGCTAGAGAAAGAGACACATGAACAACATGAAAAAACAAGGGAAGAAAATGCCCCAATCAAACCAAGATGGTACAATAATAGAATCCATTGACAGCATAGTAGGTGAAATGTCAGAGATGGAGTTCAAAACATACATAAGTAAAATGATCTGTGAGGCACAGAATAATATAGGAGAGCAATTACAGGCAACAATTGATCAATCCAACAAAGAGATAAGAGAGCAAGTACAGGGAGCAAAAGATTACTTCAAGAAAGAGATAGAGACTCTGGAAAAATAAAAAGCAGAAATCCTTGAAATGAAGGAAACAGTAAACCAAATAAAAAACTCAATAGAAAGCATCACCAACAAACTAGACAACTTGGAAGACAGAACCTCAGACAATGAAGACAAAAGATATAATCTTAAAAATAAAATTGACCACACAGTGAAGATGATAAGAAACCATGAATAGAACATCCAAGAATTATGAGATAACATGAAAAGACCAAATCTAAGATTTATTGGAGTAGAGGAAGGCACAGAGATAAAAATCAAAGGAATGCACAATCTCTTCAATGAAATAATATCAGAAAATTTTCCAAACATGAAAAATAAATTAGTAAATCAAATACAAGAGGCTTACAGAACACCAAATTTACAAAACTACAATAGATGAACACCAAGCCACATTATAATGAAAATGTCTAACATACACAATAAGGATAGAATTTTAAATGCTACAAGAGAGACAGTTCAGATTATATACAGGGGGAAACCAATTTGGATTTCAGCAGATTTCTCAACCCAGAATTGGAAGATTCTGGAAGGGTCAAAGCCAGGAGATCTTGGAAAGCCAGGAGATCTTGGAACAACATATACTAACCTCTGAAAGGAAATGGATGCCAACCAAGAATCTTATATTCAGCAAAATTAAGCTTCAATTATGATGATGTAATAAAAACCTCCCATGATAAACAAAAGTTAAAGGAATTTACAATGAGAAAGTCTGCACTAGAGAACATGCTCAGCAAAATATTCCATGAGGAAGAAATGAAAAACAATTGGCAAAGGGAGGAACTACACTGAAGGAAAAGTCAATCAAATGAGAAACCAAGTCAAGTTAAAAACCAAAAATATACCAAAATGACCAGGAATACAAACCATATTTCAATAATAACCCTGAACATTAATGGCCTAAACTTATCAATTAAAAGACATAGACTGGCAGATGGGATTCAAAAAAAGGCCCAACACTATGCTGCCTTCAAGAGACTCATTTCATAGAAAAAGACATCCATAGACTGAAGGTGAAAGGATGGAAAAAAATACCACTCAAATGGACCACATAATAAGCATGGGTCTCCATCTTCACATCAGGTAAAATGGACTTCAAACCAAAGACAGAAGAGATAAAGAAGGTCATTTCATACTGCTTAAGGGAACCATACATCACGAAGACATAACAATCATAAATATCTATGCCCCAAACAATGGACCATCCATGTATATCAAACAAACCCTTCTCAAATTTGAAAATCAAGTAGACCACAACACAATAATACTGGATGATTTTAACACACCTCTCTCACTACTGGACAGATCTTCCAAACAAAAACTAAACAAAGAAAACATAGAACTCAATTATACAATGAATAATTTAGAATTAAGAGACATATACAGAATATCATCCATCAAGTGAATACACTTTTTTCTCAACAGCACATGGATCTTTCTCTAAAATAGACCATATGTTATACAAAGCAAGTCTTAGAAAATACAAAAAAAATAGGGACAGTACCCTGCATTCTATCAGACCATAATGAAATGAAATTAAAAATCAATGATAAAATAAAATATAAAAGCTACTCTATCACCTAGTAACTAAATAATATGCTATTGACTGATGCATGAATAACAGAGGGCATCAGGGAAGAAATAAAAAAATTCTTAGAAGTAAATGAGGACTCTGATACAACATATCAAAATCTCTGGGACAGTATGAAGGCAGTGCAAAGAAGAAAGTTCATTGCATTGAGCTGATTATTAAAAGAAGAAAAAGTCAACAAATAAGTGAACTGACATTACATCTCAAAGCACTAGAAAAAGAACAAATCAACACCAAAAGTAGTGGAAGACAGGAAATAATTAAAATCAGGGCTAAAATCAATGAAATTGAGACAAAAGAAACAATTCAACAAATTGACAAAACAAAAAGCTGGTTCTTCTGAAAAATAAATAAAATTGAAAAAAAAAAACCATGATAAGGATAACTAGCTAATTTAAGAAAGAAGTGTTTCTCTGTTATAAAACATCTACTCAACTGACAATTATTAAATTATGATTTACTATGCACTAAAACCCTGTGGAAAATGCTGTGGGTAGAGGAATGTCACCACATGTTCAAATTAGAAGTGCTGAGATATGAAAATAAGCTTGTATTCATTCAACAAATAGCACTTGTACATGTACTGAATGCTAGGCTCTGTCCCAGGTGTTACAAATAATACAACTGGAACAACTAGACAACATTTCTGACCCTCTGAATTAAGAAAAAGAAAAACGGGCTATAACATGGGTTAAATTTACAAATAGTGATAAATATGATGGTGTAAAAGCAGAGGACCATTAAGAACACATGAGAAGACCTTGCTTTTGAACAGTGCGGGAGAATTTTCTATGAAAAAAGTGTCTGCTCTTGGATGAGAACTGAAGAAAGAAGGTAATTGGGAGAAATGGGTGCTGGGATCAGGTTGGTAAATGATGATGTGTCTAGTTCTCCCTGTTGCCCAACAGGAATATGCAGTACATTAAGATAAACAGAAACGCAGCTTATGAAAGAATTGAAATAAAATAATATGTTTGAAAGCCAAAGAGCCAGAGAAGATTGTTTCAAGTCAAGGTCAGTCTAGAAATTTCAAAACCTTGCAACTCAGGTATTATAGGTCACAATTGGGATATTTAGCCTTCATTCAAAAGGCAATAGGGACACAATGGGTCATAAAACAAGTGAGTGGCATAATCAGATTTATGGCTTTAAAGATTTCCAGCATCCTGTTAACATAGAAAAACCTCAGGGTCAGCAATTTTTTAATTTTTTTTCTGTAAGGATCTGTAAAAATATTAGAACAGATATCTCAGAAACATGAACATTTGCACAGACATCCAGGAATTCATGCAACCTGAGTCCATAGGGCTCCTGAACCCATGGATCTTCATGTTCCAAATTCTTACACTACAGTGAAATATTATCTGGAATTTTAGGGCTAATGGTAAACTTTGTACTTTAATAATAATAGTAAGAGGACCTTACAGGAAAGATTGAAGGAAGAAGCCTCAAGACGAGATAATTTATTTTGAGAAAAGAAAGAGTCCAAGGATATTAATTATACTGAAAGATACACAGAAAAAATTTTAAGGTCAGGATGGCTCAAACTTGGTAAGTTTGTTGATAACAAATCCCAGTTTAGGTTCTCTTATGGTGTGAGAGATTCAGGCTTCAAAAGCCCATGTGCACTGCTACTGACAAGGCCAAAGGAACAGGGTACAAACTAAGGGCACATGGGACATGACTGAAAAGTAGGTCACTGGGTCATGCCCCTGAAGGGTTTATCTTCCCTGTAGCCCCCTTCCACTGCATCTGTCTGCTTCCTTATTGCCAGGGACAGAGAAACCTCTGTCTGCCACCCCCTTTCCTAATAATGTTCCACCTCAACTGAGGCCCAGACCAATGGAGTCAGCCTTTTGTGAACTGAGACCTCTGATACCATACACCACAATAAGTTTTACTCCTCCAAGTTGTTCTTGTTGGGGATTGTGGTCACAGCGATGCAAGATCTGACTGAAACGGGTTCCAAAAAACTTAATGTTCAATACATAAATTAAAAACATAAAGAATATGGAAAACCAGGCCCTCCTTGCCCTGTTCATCTGTCAGTCAAATTATCTTCTGGTCTCATATTTCTAGAAAAGGTATTTTTAGGATCTGACCCCTGAATAGTTTCACTTTATGCAGATACCAAATTATTTTTAAGCTGGTTGAAATCTCTTCAAATTCTGACTTTCTTACTTTCCCTTTCTTCACTTTCTTCTTCTTCTTACTTCTCTTATTTCTTCTTCTCTATTTTTTCTTTTTTCTTGGTCCATAGGTTTGCATTTTTCTCCTTGAATCTAATGATCAAAACTATTCTTCTTGGACTGGATTTCATTCCTCATCCTGATGTAAGACAGATGAGGCTGGACACCCAAGGAATTTTTTAAGGAAACAGGTTTATTTAAGCTGTAGAGGCCCAGAGGGGCTAATGCCTAAAAATCTCTGGACCCCGAGTCCAGAAATTTTTTTAGATTTATACCCAGTGGAGTGGTTACATGACAGTGGGAGGGAACATACTCTTTGTCCCATATTCTTAGTCCTGACAGAGGTTTTTCACGTTTTTACCAAGAAAACAGAGATAACATCTTTTTGCACACCAAGTTTGATGGCAGACTCTAACTCCACCACAGCTTTTGCACTCAAACCTGCATTTAGAAGAAAGAAGGAGCTTGAAACCACAATGTTCAGCAAACATCCTGCTGATAATCTATGTAAAAATCTTTCTGACAAGAGGAGGAGCTTAATTATGGCAAGGATCTTTTAGGTGGGGGTACTTGGTCTGCTTCAATCCCAGTAACACCCTGTCTTCAACCCTCATACCTCATTTATTTAAATGGTTGTGCACACAGCCTAGCTTCAGCCAACAGAGGCGGGTGTGGGCGGGACTCATTTCAAATTCTCTCTGATTGCAGTGATGGAGGATTGGTGGTACGTTAAGAAGTATAAGTAAAGGGGCACAGAAATGAACATGAAAACTGAAGCAATTTAAACATAAGATTGAAGTCTAATATTTTAAAAAATCATCTCAGCGATCTGGGCTCTTCTGGGCTGCTTCTTTTTTTTTTTTTGGTACCAGGGATTGAACTCAGGGGTACTTGATCACTGAACCACATCCTCAGCCCTATTTTGTGTTTTATGTAGAACAGGGTCTCACTGAGTTGCTTAGCACCTCGCCGTTGCTGAGGCTGGCTTTGAACTCGCGATTCTCCTGTCTCAGCCTCCCAAAGTGCTGGGATTACAGGCATGTGCCACCATGCCTGGCTCCTTCTGGGCTTCTTCTGGATTTTTTAAAATTTTCAGTTAAAATAGTAACGTGAGTTTCTGTGACTGCTTTCAACAAAGACATTGAAACTATGATGGCACATGACAACCACCATCAGAATAGCACCCAATGTTACTACATAGGGAAGGGCTAAATACTCCTCAATTCATAGCATTTGGATATGAAGGGCCCACCAAAAGCTCATGTGTGAGACAATAAAGGAACATTTGGAGGTGAAGTGATTAGAATATGAGAGCTCCAATTTAATTAGTGGATACATCCATTTGATGGATTAATAATTTGAAAGGACTATTGTACTGGTTGTTGCCTGTAGGCAGATTGGGTGTGGATGGTAGAAGTAGGTCCCTGGGATGTGACTATATTTTGTCTCTGGTGAGCAGAGCTCTGTCTGCTTCCTGGTTTCCACATCCTGAGCTGCTTTTCTCTGTCATGAAATTCTACCTAATCTCAGGCCTGGAGCTGTGAAATCATAGGACCATGGGCTTAGCCTCTGAAATCATAAGCCAAATCAACATTTCTTCCTCTAAGTTGTCCTTCTAATGAATTTTGGTCAGAGTAGAAAAAAGGTATCTAACACATACATGCTTACAAAAATATGAGATACCATGGAGTGCAGTGACTACTCAATTCTAGGAGAGCTCTGTTTCTTGAAAAGTAATACTACTAATAGAAATGAGAAGGAAGAAAAATCTTTAAACTACTATGACAGGTCTTGAATGTAGAACAGTGTTTTAGGGTAAAGACAAATATTAAACTTCTGTGAAAATAAGTGTGTTTATCATTGGTTTGGACAACCTTGTGGAAGAGTATCAGTTCATGGGATGAAGAAAATAGGTTCACTTTCGGATAATGCAAATCTGAAACGGTTATAGAGGGTGCTGGTAGATGTTAATAGCAAGCCATACTCAGCAAGGTGAGAGTGCTTTGTCAAGAGTCCTGTCAAGGACACAGATTTCAGGGTCTCCTTGTATGGGTGGTTTGTAAAGACAGAATACACAGATGAACAGACAGAGAAATCAGTGCAGATACAGAAGAAATAGGAAAAGCACAGTCTGAATAAAAGGTGGTTCAGAACCAGAGAAGATAAACAGTCCCACTGAGGAGATCAGAATAATTCTAGAAGATTAGATTACAGAAACCAATGGAGAAGAATTGCTAGGAAGTGGGCATTCAACAGTGTCAAATAATCCAGGGATATCAACAAGCATTGAGCCCCCAGGAATTTGATTATTAGTAAGTAATTAGGAGTTTTTAAAGGGCAATATTCAAATGGAATAATGGTGATAGAAATGCAGGAGACTTGTTCTGAAGAATATGAGGTAGTGAGTATGCACAGCTTTTGAAATATTTTCAAAATAATCTGTTGTGGAAAACACAGAATAATATATGTTTACCAGAATCTGTGATATTTGAGTACATTTTGAATGGCTAAATAGGAGGATTGAAAAATGTCTTTAAAAGTGTAAGCAAGAGCAAATATTCAAAAAAGACATAAAATACATTCTGGAAAGATTAGGATTTCTAATGATTTCTAATGATTTCTAATGATTTCTAACTACAGTGCACAGATCAAAAACTCACAAAGAAGGCTCAAATATAAGCAGTATAAAAAATCTTTACATATAAATATGCAAAGCAAGCATGCAAAATAGTAGTTACCTGGATGATAAAGAATGTGGGAAAACTTTGCAAAAGTAAAAGGAAGTTTTGCAAAGAAATTTTAAGAGATGATATGAGTGCACAAAACAGGCTATTCTCTTTTCTTGAGTCAATACCCTGATTTCTCTTCTTCTGAACTCTACTGATTTGTACTAATTTAAGGGATTGCTATCTCAATTTTTCATAATTTCTTATCAAAGATTAGGATTTAAAATAATTAGGTAAGGACAGATAATTAGCAAAGTTGAAAGAATCCATGAAGACCACTGAAGGGGAAATGGGTGTGTTCAGTGCATACCATTTTAAATCTTCCTTGGTATCTTTCATGAAGAGAATCCAAAAGCACACAATGTGGCAGCTGAGAGGCAATTCAACTTAAGTGAGTCAAAGAAATTTTTAGGAACACCTTTCAAGGCAATACAAATCCCAATAATAAAAGGTTCTTTAAATACATCAAAAGGACTGAGTCATACAGGAAGCATTTATCTGGTGACTATTCCACATGGATCAATAGGACCTAGGGGAAATCATTGATTGAAAGGGTCCTAAAGGGAAGTGAAGAATAACTGTGAAAATTTATTCCTATCTATATTGAAGAAAATTACCAGAAAGTCCACCGAATACATTTTCTTTAGGGTCACATGGTACATTGTTAAACTTTTTTTGGAAATAACTTTAGATTTACCAAAAAATTTAAAAGAGAGATCTCATGTATCTTTCCTTACTCTTAATATTAACATCTTACATAATAATGATACATGATTAAGAAATAAGAAACTTACTTCTGCTCAATATTATTAATTAACTTAGAACATTTACTGAGGTTCAACAAAATTTTTGTTCATGTTCTCTTTCTGCTTTTATGAATGAGATGGAAAAGATACCATCCAGAGTCCAGAACCTGTAAGAAATCCACCAATCCTGGAAGATGCCGCAGATGGCAGAGTGAGGTGTGCAGGTCTATATAGGTCACCATGTTTGCTATTTCCTGGCAAAATTGCACTTTTACCATACCACAGGAGACTTGTGTGCCTCACTTGCATGTACTGTGAAGTTATCAAATCCATAATAAAGCACTGTTGTCTTTAAGAAAGAGGGAGGAGATGACCATTTTTTTTACAAAGAAACTGCACCTTCATAATTTCTTTACAAATAATTGTACTAATGTCACCCAGGAAGTATTAGTCAATAGATTTATAAATGCTCAAAAAGTAACTCCAAACAAATGATTGATATTTAATCCTGGTCTTCTGAATTTAAGCCACAAGATCTAGGCATAATGAACCTATGTTCAGATAATGAATAGGACTCCCAAAGTGAAAAGATGTCAAAGCCTCGGGGCATCTTAGGTGAGGGTGTGTGCTGTGTTGCTAACTTCTGAACACAGGCAACTCTTCAGTCCTTTCTGTTCTTCTGAGGGAACCAGGAGAGCAATATGGATCTTGAATAGCAATTTTCAGCAAAAATGACCAAGAAACAAAGCTTTGCAAAGAGCCTTAACTACTATCTTTTCATCTGTGCCACATCTCAGATTCTGTTAGCCATACTACATTTACTTGGAAGATTTTTCTACTGTCTAGTAGTATACAGTGTATGTTTTTCATGTACTTATTTTGGTAAGTCTTTAAAGCATTGTTGACTCTGTTGTTAATCTTGAATGTACGATCATTATGGTCTTTTTGTTATGTAATTATAAGAAAGAGTTTTTAATGTAAAACAAGAAGCATAGTTCACATAAAATACCTCAAGTTGC
Source organism: Geosciurus inauris (assembly GCA_004024805.1). Lineage (NCBI taxonomy): Eukaryota > Metazoa > Chordata > Mammalia > Rodentia > Sciuridae > Geosciurus > Geosciurus inauris. Next base: position 69,798 of record PVHX01000309.1, read on the forward strand.
TGCTCCTCCTTTTGACCTGATACGGAGTCTTTTGAGCTTGCTGTGACAATTCCTTCTTAAAAATTTGGCCTATATGTAATTGACTCCAAGCTTTTTATTAGTATGAGATAATACATTTTTACAAACTCTTAAGAAAGAAAACATTTGAAAATTAATCATGATTTTGTGGTTAAGCTGGCAATCATTTCTTTTTAAGTTTCTTGTCTCCAATTGTGTATATGAGGATCATCGGAAGAACTTAGAAATGAATTTTAAATCTCAGACCCTACATATATTTCCATTGTTAATTTATACTATATTTTACTAAATTCCCTGCTATTGCTATAAAATTGCGAAAGCGTAGTTGTAAAAGATAAAATGACATTTTTGTACAATGTCTGCTAATAAAAACTTCAAATGCAAAGTGATTTTTAAATCAGAGACAATCATCTATTTTGAATAAGATTCTCTCTATTCAAAGATATGACTAGAGTCTTCAACTACATTTCTCATATGCTTTCCAAATGAATTTACTAAAGGTTTTTTTTTGCAGTGTCCTTAAATGTTTTTATGACTCCTTCATAATTTTTGTAAAACATGCTTAATGTTTTATATGATGTAAAAATTGGATTGTGACTAAAGAGAGAATGATTATTTAGTCTTTCCTCCATAAAGCATTACAAAATTTAGAAAATACACAATTAAAGCAAAATTCCTTGCTGAGGTGTCATACTCCTAAAATTATACATCAATCAATCAAGGGTGAAATTTTTGCTCGATAGAATAATAAATGGCTAGTAATTCGAAGAGAACTATACAAGAAGCTCACACATGTAAATATGGTATCATATTCCTGAGTGTGGTAATGACAAAATTGTTTAATCAGACTATTATTCCTGACCTTTCCAATTATAGATTCTTGAAAAAATAAATAGAAATCAAGTACTAGATAGCATACAAAGACAGGCAGTGAGTAAAGGGTATATGATCCTTAAAGGATGAAATTCGTCAAGTATGAGACCAACATTTTATCTAATTAGCCTGTACACGTTTATTGATTTGCATAGTACTCAGTTCAAGCATAAAGTTATAGATTAGAATGAAAAATAGAAATAAAGATTCAATCCCACCATAGTAGCTGTGGATTTAGGCAAGAAAATAAAAAATAGAATTCAAAATAAAAGATGCCATATTCAGGAAGCCTAAAGATTCTGTGTACAAATCACCAAACACTGGCTCCTCAGCTGCACTATGAAGAACATGAATCTAAGAAATCTAGATTTCTAGATTAAAAAAATGGATGAAAAGTGTGGGTGGAAAATCTAAAATGATGAGCATATATTTCAAAAGCTAATAAGTTCCAAGGAATTTACACTTTAGAGTTTAAACCTAACTGGGCATGGTAGTGTGTGCCTGTACTCCCTAGCCTGGACAACATGAAGAGAGCCCTTCTCAATCACTCGATCATTCAAATCAAATCAAAAATCATATCACAGTACTAATAATTTCTGAAGCAAGAGAAATCAAAAACTGAACAAATCCATAGACAACAGATCCTCCCTAAGAGATACATGTTTATAGATTCTTTATACTGAGGTAAAAATTCAATTTCCGATCTCAGTAAAAGTTGAAGAACATTGTAAGGTAAGGTAAATATTGGTAAATGTAGATGATTAGAGTTTTTTTGATATATATGTTTTTAAACATCAACTGTGCAGAACTAAAATAATCAAGTATATGGAGGTTGTTATATCTATACTAAAAATATTAAGATAGTAATGCAATTCATATAAAGAAAAACAATTATAAGTGTACTTAGTACATGATACATGATGCATCTTCAAAATAATTCATATCGATAAGGGTGAATTCATAATAAATATTTTAATCTTTATTAAGCACTAAATACAAGAAAGTATAGTTTATTAACCAGTAAAACATATCAAATGGGTTATTAATGAAAAAATTCATATTTGATTAGCCCAAAAGAAAGAGGAAAGGCTGGAAATGAGAGTGGGGGATTATAAAACATTTAGCTAATTGGTAGATGTAACCTAAGCATATTAACTACTATATTAAAATATTAAATATTGAATTAAAGATAGAGTTTTTCAAACTAAAGAAACAAGAATCAACTATACTTACTTTGTAAGAAACTCATTTAAATACAATGACACAGAGAATTTGCAAGTAAAAGAATCAGCAAACATGTAACATATAAAAACAGATGTGCATGGAATACTGGTAGCTCAATCAGTTAAGAAAATTTCCAAAGTCCCACATGCAGTTAATAGCTGAGCCAGTGCTAGGATCATATTTTCAGTTTGAGTTAATTTTCATCTAGAACTCACTGTCTTCCATAATTTATTTCCCTATACCCTCATGCCAAATGTGGAGAAGGGAGCAAAAACTTTCTAGGTTCCACTTTTCACACTTATAGATGCCATTTTTAAAGAGAATTCTGAACACAATTTAATGTAAGTTGTAATAAAGATTAAATATAAAATATCTGATAAATATGAAAAATACAAATTATGGAACACATTATGAAATACTACTTTACTGGATATAAATTCTTCACTTTTTGAATTTTATCTCATTCATTCATTTGCTAAAAGATACACATTAAATTTTTGTAATGTATTGAGAAACAGAGCTAAAAAGCAGTGCTCAAGATGAACTTGATTTTAAATTTCTTCCATTCATTCGTTTTGTTTAAAAATTCATTGCAAAAGTTCTTCCATACACACTTTTGTGCATATTCCTGAAGCTCCTTCCTTCCCTCACTTTTCTTAAATGAAAGGTCATCTGCTTGATGAATGCCTCCTTAAACACCTTACTTAAAATTGTTGTTATCCACATTGAACTCCCTAACACTTCCCCCAGCTTCCCTCCCTGTTATATTTAGGACATGTCTGTGTAACTATTAATTTATTGATTTATGATGTCTACACTATATGGTTGCACTTGATGTAATCTCTACAGAGTATCTTTTTAAATTTACCCCTACATTTCAACTTTCCACAAAACCTGACACAGAGATGAACTTAAATAAATACATGTTAAACAGGTAGGCATTCATATTGTGTAACTTCAGTAACTTGAAAAGTAGCATGAGGTCAAAACTTTGACATAATTATTTTTAATCACAAACTTAAATAAAGTTCCAATTTGATGCATAATTGTATTTTTGGAAATAATAAGGAATATGACAAAAATGAAGGAAATGAAAATTTTCACTTATTATAATATGTGATTTCATTTAATGATATAATTTACCACATAACTATTGTCTTTGAAATTTTATACACAGATGACTTTTTGACAAATGAAGCAAACAGTTACAGCAAATTAGTCTCAAAAGAATATAGAACATATTACATTGATATAAGAACATGTAGCCAGTGAATGGGAAAATGCACTATTTTTTAACAGGCGATTATCATGAAGCAAATGAAATATAATTAATAGATTTATGTATTATAAGAAAATGAAGCATATCAAAATTATTTTCATCTAAATAGTGGTAAACAAGATATTCACATACGTTCTACCAATTTGCATTATACTTTAGAGTCTTGATCAGGGAAATAAAAATACATTGTCTCCTTAGTAATGAACTACACAAATTTTAAGTAAAATGAAACAGTTTAACAGTTGTTTAACTATTCAGAATTAGGTTGATAACTTCTTCAAAAGTCTGTATTTTTGTGAGTAGCAAATACTTCAAATTACTATTAAAGTACTTTAAAATAGGAATGTAAAATAGATGAATAAATCTATCCACAGAAAAATTATTTGACACATGAATATATAAAAGACACGATGGGGCTTCTTCAGGTGCCCATCGGTGCTTGCACCTCTGATTGACTCACTATTCTGATATTTTATGATTTACTTAAAGGCTGATTTTAATTAATAGATTTTTGCTTGGTGGAAGTGAAAATATTCTTTACCCAAAAATTAATCAGAAGTTAACTTTTGTACCCTATCACACATTAACCAGTTTTGCTTCTAACTCAGCAAACATCTTGACATTTCTTTATTAATTACTTGTTCATTTCCTGAAATGCATTTTGAACCAGTTTGAACATCTTAATAATTCCTCATTAATTAATGAGTTGAATAAAATCTTTGAGATGTGTTTAGTTTCTGTTTTCAAGGGAATCTATTTTACATTTTCTGCAGAGTATATATTTTATATTAACAACTATGCATGAAAATTATACAAATATTTATGTATGCATACACATATTTATATAATTGGGACACAATTAACACTACTTAATCTGTACGGTTTGATATACTTTGACATATTCATACTGCCGTAACATCATTGCCCAACTTACTGAACTTATTCATCACCAAAAGAGGCTGTTTAAATCCAGGCTGGCTGTATGAGTTGCCAACTACATGACCAGTAATCAATTCCTTAAATCTCTGATTCAGGTTGCTTACCTGTAAAGGAAGATAGGTTTTTTGTTGCTGTTGTTTTGTGTTTTGGTACCAGAAATTGAACCCACGGGTTCTTAACCACTGAGCCACATCCCAAGCCCTATTTTGTGTTTTATTTAGAGATAAGATCTCACTGAGTTGCTTACTGCCTCACAGTTGCTGAGGCTGGCTTTGAACTTGCAATTCTCCTGTTTCAGCCTCCCAAAGTGCTAGGATTACAGGTGTGCACCACTGTGCCCAGCCGAAGACGGGTTTTCTGTTTTGCAAACAATAAAAGAAGTATGAGGACTAGGGGTATAGCTCAGTTGGTAAAGTGCTTGCCTAGCATGCACAAGGCCCTGGGTTCAATCCCCAACACCACCAAAAAAAAAAAAAAAGAAAGAAAAGAGAAACATCAAGGCAAAGTACAAGGTGCCAAATAATATCAAGGCATACGAATTAGCTACTATATGAATCTAGCCCATTCTCTAAACTTCTGATTAAATGTTAAACTAGGTATTGACAGTATTATTCTAAGTATTTTATCTACATTATTCTATTTAGTTTTTGACAACTAAAATGGGCCAATTTAAGACTATTTATAGGTAAGACAAACAATATTCAGAGAGAATAAGGACAATAGCTGAGCTTTTCTGATACAGTGTAGAAGTTTTTAGTCAAGTGCACTTTTGTCTTAGTGCTCTATAATTCTCCATAAGAGTACTGAATACATGAGAGTCTCAAAAACATTTCTAAAATCTATGATGTTCATAATAATACACTTAATTGAATGTAATTGGTATTTAAATATTAGTCTTATTTTCTTTACATGAAATTTTATTATTAATTCTAAAGCTAATTACCACAATCTTGACAGACTCTATTGATTTTTAGAGGGAATAAAACCTCATAGATCATCAAAATGATCAGATATTCATAGAAAGCTGATTCCAATTTCAACAGATTTCACAGTTTAAAAACTATGTGGTATGTCATCTTTTTTGGGTGGCATTTTTCATTAAACATATATTTACGGTTCACTCACACCGTGGCAAATGACAATACTTCACTCTTTTTAAAAGTTTAACAATATTCATGGTATGTACATCTATAATTATTTGTTCATTCATTGATGGACACTTTGACTATTTCTGACTTTTGGTTATTGTGTATGCTGCTGCTATGAACATGGAGGTATAGTTATTTGAATACACATTTTCAATTTGCAGGAGAGGGACAGTATTTGCCTTGGAGTAAATGCTTGGATCATATGGTAATTCTTCTTTTAAAGAATTACAAAGACATTATATGAAATTCTCAGAATTGATAAATCCTTATAGACAAAAAGCATTCTGGTGGTTGCCAGAGGCTGGGGAGAGGATAGAATTGGAAATAACTGCTTAAAGAATGTATTAGTCTGAGTTGTCTATATTTTGATATATGTTCATCTCTATCTCTATCTGGGAAGAGATTTACTATGAGGAATTGGTTCATGTGAGTATGGAGGACGAAAAGCCCCCAATCTGCTTTCTTCAAGCTGGAGATCTGAGAAAGCCTGTGATGTAGTTCCAGACCTGGTCCAAAACTGAGAACCAGTAGAGCTGATCATATAAATTACTAAGTCTGAAAGCCTGAGAACCAGGAGCAATGAAAGCATAAGTCTCAGTCTATGAACAGAGAAGTCAAATGATCCAGGTGAACCAGTCAATTAAAGAGAGTGAATTCTCTCCTCCTGCTTCTTGGTCTGTGCAGGTCCTCAGCAGATGGGATAATTCACATCTATATCAAAGAGATTCATCTTCTTCACTTGGTCACCAGTGAACATGCTAATATGTCTAGGAACATCTTTACAGAAGCAACCCCAAATGATGTTTAGTCAAATATCTGGGCAACCTTTATCCAATCAATTTGACACATAAACATCACAACTCCATGCTTTGTCTTCTTGGTATCCATAGCCTTCTCTGCAAACCATACTTAATCTCCAAATATAAACAATATTGAGATGATGATTCTGGCTTACATGGTATAACTATCATATATACTACCCAAAAGCATGCTAATCCTTTCCGCAGAGAAGAAGTTAATGTCTATGAGCAATGTTTACCATGTTTCTATATCTTACAACTTAAATGTTATGTTGCAAAATTAACAATATTTCAATATCAAGATAGAAAATAAAATCAATATATCTTATGTTCCTTGATAAGATAATAAGAAGAAAAACTGAATTATCTGAAACATGCAAAAAACCGAGAATGGGAGGGAGAGAAAGAACTGTATTTATAACAAATTTTTTTTAAAAAGTACATTGTCTTTGCCTTCAGCAAACACCTCAGCTGGTTATAGTTCTTTGTATAGCATGAGAACTCAAATTCTCTTCCCTGGAATCTAAGCCATTTTCAGTCCTGTCTTATCTGGTTCTATGTAATGTGTCATTGACCTTAGTCACAAGACATGGTAATATTAAGGAAATCCTAAGTGAGCTCCTATATTCCAGACACACTATTCTTTACCTCCTTTGTGGAGCAGTAGTTTGAGTTCACCTTGGTAGAAAGGATCAATCACTCCAGCCAACACTGTAACTCTTTCTTGGCTAATTTAGATACACTTAGAACCCAAAGTCACTAGGAGGAAGGATTAACTTCCAATTCAATGGAACCATTGTTGTATCTTGTGATTGAGAATGTCTCGCCCCAGAGCTAAAACCTCTATGCTTGGAGTACATGAAATCGTAGAAACAGAAAGCAAATATTTTTTTGAGTGAATCACCTGTTGATTTTTGAACCTGTGAATTCTAGGTCTGAGGAAAGTGGCAAAATAAATTGTTAAGTGATTCTGAGTGTATACAGCCCTTTGAACACTGTCTCAACCATGCAAGGTACTGGCACCTTTCTGGCACTGTAAATGAGTTTTCAAAAGACCGTAGGATAGTTCTATCAGGCCAGCTGCTTTAGGGTAGATAAGTCACATGGTACGATCAATGGATTTCATAAGTGTAGAACCATTGCTGTGCTTTTTCTTTTTGTTTTTTGTCTCCTGTGGAGTGAACTCCTTGAGGAGAAGCAATGCTATTGCTATGTACAATACCATGAGGGTTGATATGGTATTCCCTAAATCCATAGATGTTAGTTTGGGTAGAAATGTTGTATTGTATAGAAGGAAAAACCTATACCTATTTGGTAAGGACAAAACATTGACTCTTCCATGACAGACGTAGTCTAGTGTAATCAACCTAAAAGCAGGTAATTAGCAGATCACTGCAGAGAATGTTGCCTTGCCAGGGAATTTATACAGTCTCCTACTAGTATATTGGCCAATCAACAGTGACATACCAAGATCAGCCACGGCAAGTGGAAGTCCATGCTATTAGCCTCTGCATAACCTCCATCCTTGTCACCATGGCCACTTTTTCAGGTACTCATTGAGGGCCAGAAGGGCGTCTGGGATAAAAGCTGACTAGTAGTTGCCAAATAGGTTACCAATTCTACTTGATTATTCCAATTGCTCTGTGCTGATGTTACCCTTTGGTGAACATTCACATAGGAAAAAACTATTTTCACATTCATTGTTCATTTGAAGATATCTATTCTTATCTCTTCCCCAAATTCCCTTGTCACCAATATTTCAATCATTTTTCTTCCAAGTTGTTTACTACACAGACAAATGATTGGTCTCAATTCATGAATTGCTATCTAATTGTGTACCTAAACACTTCTCCTTCCAAGCAATGTGATAGAGCAGCTGCGCTGCAAGAAGTAATATCCACAAGAGGGATTTACTAGTGTCATTCAAGGAAGTCCAGGAGAGGGGTTGCAGTGCTGTGGTTCAGGTGATGCCTGTATTTTGTGCAGAATCATCTGGGAACTATGCCTGTGCCATCTTTTTTCCTATCAATTGATCATAAGAAGCTCCCCATATGGCCATGGGAGAAGGTTGGGAGAGAGGAGATGGTGCAGCAGGATTGGAGATTAAAAATATGGATAGCGGACTGGGATTGTAGCTCAGCGGTAGAGCGCTTGCCTTGCATGCGTGAGACCCTGGGTTCGATCTCAGCACCACATACAAAGTAATAAAATAAAAACATTGTGTCCATCTATAATTAAAAAAAATATTAAAGAAAAAAATATGGATGGCTTCTCCACATGCCTTATTTGTTCCTTTAGAGCTTGCTCAGAACCTACCATGTATATACCATTCAAAGCCTATTTGATAGCAATTACTATCACTGTTAAATAAGCAAATTTGATTTCTGTTTAATATGCTCTATTCATGAAAACAGTGTGCTTTGATGGTTAGTGACAATAGAGAAATTCTCTAATGATGTATATGAATAAATTTTTCTATTTGCTGACTTCTCATTTTTCTATTATATAAATCCAGACTGTAATGCATTTCATTATTAAACAGTTGCAAGTTGAAAATATTATAAAAATCAGACTAATTTATTAACAAGGAGACATATCTTTAAGTTTCCAAATTGAAATAAGCATAAAGAAACATATCTTAAGCATAATTAATTTAATTTTTTGCATGTTTTTAGAGGGATAGCCACACGTTTAAAAGAGGTCATCCTGGTTTCTTGAGGAAGTCAGTAAAAAGGTTAAATAAATATACTTCAAAGAAGTCTATATATATGCAAATGGACTACTGTGAAATAGTTTTACATGTAATAACAGGGATGAATATTTCTTTGTATATCTTGGATTTGGTATACCCAGTCTGCAGACAAGACACATTACAAAAGAGGGTATAGTGATTTTAATGTCACAGATTTTGTTACCTTGTTTTTTGTGTATATGCTATATAGTACTTCTCCAGTGAAATAATTATCCAAGAAAGACAAGACCATTTTATCAAAAAGTTTTCCCTGCCAAATAATATAAAAATAATGATAAATATTCAAATTTAATAGGGAATCTCAATAAACTATTTTAATTATTACACATTTTATGTTATTTTTTCTGTCACTGTATTCATACAAAACACTCATTATCATTGTATTGTCATGTTTAATATAGACTTCTTTTTAAAATATGTATTGAATTTCTGCATAATTATTTTCTGTTCTTATATTCACCATCACAATAACATTACCTGGCTATAATTACATAGCCCACTTTAATAACTTCTTAATAATATAGTGTCCCTTTCTACTCATGAGCTTCACTTCTATTTGTTTTTCAAACCTAAACTGCAACAGCATGCTGATGTGATACCATGAAGATGATAGAGCAGAGCTATTAAAATACTACATATGCTGCTAATTTAGGTAATTACCTGTTATGTCTTCCATAGGGTGAAAAACCATTTTATACTATTTGGTTTTATGGGAGGAATAGCATGATTCAGTGTTTGGATCAAAGAGAGATGTTAACATAGTGCATTTATATGTTGTCCTTAGTATATCACTAGTTCTCATAATGAGTTTTCCCTTGACCATGTTAAAACTAATCTAGTCTGCCACAGGAGAAAAGAAAGAAAATACTTAGAGTCCCCACAAGCTTGTCGGGATAATAGTGCAATACAGACTATGATAGAGTATGTATAATAAACACAAGAATTTAATAAGTTGATTGATGGCCACTTGGCAGAAGTCAGACTTTACATTTGGAAAAATAAAATTTGCCTGTACATTATATACTTACCTTATAATTATTTATAAAATACCCTAGAATACTTAACTAGCCTTCAAAATGAATGCTCATAATATTAAATTATATTCTAAATAATATTGATGGTTTGCTTTAAATAATGGTCGTCTTTAAATTCGAATAAATTTGGTGTCAAAATTAGAAAGAGTTTACTTAAAATAGCACTGAATTCTTAAAAAGGCCACTTGCTCAATTAATTCAACTTTGTAAAACTAGAAGATAGGTTTCTCCATACTAAGTGTAAATTAGTCCCATTATAAAGGCCTATGGGGACAATAGAAAATTTACCATCTGTGCATCCCTAACCAAGAAGGACACTAATTTCATATGTGAAGTCAACACAAGAATTATGGCAAAGTACATGATGATTCTGGAATTACATGAATAATGGAACTCTGAAGATTAACCTGAGAGTCACCAGCAGGCAGAGGCTCCTCCGTCCTGTCAGTCAATTTTAAATCAATTAAGATATTCTGAATTAGCTGCCTCCACAGAGAGAATCCATTCATTTTATCATGTCAGTCTCATTCGATGTTTTCAATTGCTCCCTAAAAATGTCATTGTGCTGCACACATTTAATTAGAGCCATTCAAAGTTTGTTTCTTTTCCGTGTATCTAAACATCCGAACTGTGGGAAAATTAGGGAATAAAATTAAGGCAATTTCTTAAATAAGTTTTGAGAAAAACAGATAGTGACAATATTGAAAGAAGAGAACATAATTTATAAATAAAAATGAGAAGGCATTGAATTTAATGGGCATCTAGTCTGTAAAGTAAAACTTATGAAGTCTCCATCCTAAAATCAGGTACGACCAAAGTGACTAAAATAGGGCAGTGAGTTTGTTGAGATTTATAGAAATAGAGAAAGGATTGAAATTTTAGATCCCTTTTTCAGTTATTACTTTTTGTCTAATTAAATTATAGACAAAGATTTCAAAAGATGTCATGAGAATTTTGGTCAATTTATGCAATTGACTTAGTTGATCTCTATGTGGGCAATCTTTGGTTCTAGGGTCTGGGCATGGGCAAGAAGAAATAGATTGTCTAACTGTGCCAGTTCAGTCTAATTTCATGGACTTGTCATACAAGTTTAACTAAGATATCTTTTGAGGCTTCCTTGGTGTAAGACATGAATATGTTCAGCTTTAATCTGTTAGCTTTGATCATTTTGAACTATCGGTTTTCAACATCAAGTAGAAGTTCAGTGCCTAGCCTAAGATATCTGCACATTGCTCCAGGCTTATGTCATCTGCATGGCTTTCAGAGCTTTCCCCTGCTTCTGCAAAACAGGTGAGCTGAGGAACCAGTTTACTCTCTTGCTTCTTCTATCCCTTCTGTGTAGCCTATAAATTAGGTCTAGATATGAAACCAACCCCCAGGTCTCCATTTCCAGGTACAACATGCCATGCTTCAGCTTTCTCGTGAGGTAATTCTGTGCATAGCACTTACCAAAGATCACTGAGAGCTAAGGTGGTATATGGCATGATGGAGGGAAGACATAGAGGGATTGGAGGAGCAAGGAAGAATACTTATGGGGAGGGGATTATCTGCAGAAGAGCAAGCAAATTTATGCCAGAAGCTTCTTTTCTTAAAGGTCTTTAAGACACACACTAGGTTTTCTGTCAATCTGTCTTTTCTCCTCCCTTGCCTTCCCACCTACCTGAAATTTCTCAAAATTTCAAATGCAGATATGTTTAACTATAGTTTTCTTTTCCTAGTTCTCTTCTCATCTTACAGTCTTATTTTCCACCTGAGTCAATAAAGTACATTTAGTGCACTTTACTTTTAGACAGGAGGTTACCATAAGAGCAATATCTCAAAGTAATACTGGTTTTGGTGACACTCACAGAGTGATATCTTAGTCATCACTTCCCTGCACATTCAGTTAATACTAAATCAGAAAACAAAATAAGATCCCAAGAATGTCACATCTCTAACATGCAAATAGCAGTGAGAAAACAATGGAAAACTCTCAGTGGGATACAGGTTTAGGAGAATAACTGGTTCTATTGTTAAAATGGTCCATTTAAATTCAGAGATAGCCCTTAACAAATACATTTTATTGTAAATATGTCAAATAAGCAAGTGCTTGTGTTATTTTATGGCATTCATTTATTCACTGAGAATATTGTAGTTTTGACTTTGATGGAGCTACCTGTAGCGTTTCGTAGTTATTAGATATTTAGTAGTACATTGAACTGAGCATTTTAGAAAGTGCTTGTCTTTTATGTATTGAGCTACAATAAAAGTAGGTACAGTTTGTCATAACTTTCCCTGACTCCTCAATGTTCACCAAGGAAATGGCTTATCTCATTTTCATGTTGTGATGGAACAACACAATCAATTTTAGACAAAATATATCCACAATCATATTTTATGTACAAACATATTAGCCTTTGTATGTGCCTGTGGGTATAACTGAGCAGACTAAATTTCCAAAAGGACAATTTGCTTTCTGTGGAATATCATTGTTAGGTTTCAAATTTCTCAGCTAACCTGATAAGTATGAACCAAATCACACCCTAAACTGATGATTTGCAGTCTTACAAACCTGATCTTGGAATCATCCAAATGAGACTTTGTCATTTATTTCTTCATTCATTCGGTTAGGCTAGACCTCTTCACCTTTGACTTTAATAAACTATTAATTTAAAGACAGGCCATTATTTGATGAGTCACTAAAAAAGGAAAGATGTTTTGTAAATTCAAATCTGGCATAAGTTAATAATCTTGTGCAATACAAGCATCAGTTGCATAGTCTTCTCATCACCTTGAGGTTTCTTTCACCTACTCAAGGGATTTTGCAATTTTTACCTTCATCTGGTTTCCTTGCACTTTTTGTTGGGTTGGTGATCAATTTGCATGTGTATCAATTCGCATGCATGTCAATATCTAAGTATCATCTAGTTCTGAGGATTGTTCTTCCTTATTTACTGCAAATCACTTGGATGCAACTAATGTGTGATAGCTGTTATTCTTCTTAGAAGGACTGCTTTTCTCTATGATTGGTTTGTACTCCATTGTTTTCTCTCTCCCTTCTGTGAACATAATAACTCTTTTAGTTTTTAAACATTTTGAAATTTTGGGAATTTTTAAAAGGCAATTGAAATCAAAATATAAAGTGACAATCATGCACACATCCTGATTGCAGCAATGAGAACAGGAGCGAATTTGACCAAGTTCTCACTGTAAAGCCAGGAGACAGGAGACCAAAAGGTGGTAAATAAAACTGCTGGGAAAGGCTTTATTGGGAAATATGCTTCCAAGCGAATTGCCCTGTCCAACAGGGTCGAGAGAATTGCATATGTGTTAAACAGTACAGAAAATTTAAAGAGCCTGGTCAGGAAGGGGAAGGCTTAAGGCAGGAAGAGGTGGGTTTGAGGAAGGAAGAGGAGGTATCTAGAGTCCTGTGTCCTCTGGGGTTGGTCAGGGGATACTGCTGAGGTCAGAGTCCTTCCGGGATAAGTCAGGAAAAGTCTGCTGATTGGTAGGAGGCGCCATTACTGCTTAGGTAGCATCTGGTTGACTGTTCCTTTGTGCATGCGGGCTGCTTGCTCCTTCGGTCCCCGCAGCTGCCTTTGCCATATTGTATGGTGTGTGTTCACCTCATAAGAAGAGGCGCGAGATCTTGAGCTGACCTAACACTCACATGCACAGGCAAGGACAATGAGCTCACGCCTGTCTCTTTAGCCACTAAAATTGAAAAAGCTATTGATTATAATTATTCACAAGTTATGACATAAAAAGAGAAACTCCAAAATTAAAAAACTGCACTGTTGAATTTATTGAAATTCACAAGGTTCCAGAAACCGCTATGTGTTGAATGTTATCAAAGGAATGTGCTTGGGGTCAAGTACTATGTATAGTGTGTGTACAAGTGCTATCTATAAGTCTCACATGAGAACATAAGGTGTGGGAGTAAAATGTGTGCTTAAGGAATACAAAGAAGATAGTCCTTCATGCTGGCAAGACCCACACATACCTCAGCGGAAGGACATCAGTTTATCCAATGTTTAAAGAGTCATAGAATTTGGAAAAGTGGAGATGGTGAGCAGAAAGACTTCAAATCCAAAGCAGATTATGAGCAAAGATATGAAAACAGAAGATGAAGTCAAGAGATGGTAGGTAGGTTTATCTGGCTTAAGTTTAGCATGAAGAAGAAATAATTACAAATGAGATTGGAAAGGACTGTAAGTAGAGAAGATTCTCAAATGCAGAGTTAGAAAATAAGGTGAGCATTGAAATTTTCTGATGTTGCTAGCATATGGGTAGTGCAGTATTTCAGGAGGCAAAAGCTGTGCTGCCAACTTAAATGAATGAATATGACCACAAAGGTGAGATTCGGGTGCCTATCAGTTGCCTCATACATAAGCAAGTGGGGAATGGCCCAAGGTGAGGTGTGGTTATTCTCTATACCTGTCCTCAATGACAGGTACACTTCACAAGTTAGAATAAATACCTTTCTACTGAAAATTACTTCCCCCAAAACTTTGGATGATTCACTCCAAAGGAGAGTAGGGATCATTTTTCTGAAGAAGTGGTACACATATTGGTTAGTAGGAGCTTGAATGAAGGGGAGTTAGGAAAAATCAAAGTACTCTAGAATTAAAGTGTTTTGTGGAATATGTTTTATATATATGTATATTTTTTTTTCTAAAAGTAAGCCCCACAGGTTCCAACACTCCACAACTATTTCTAACAAACAAATCAGAGAATGTTCATAAACATTAAAATTAACTTGTTTATGTAAGCTCATTTATAGCACATCACTCATACTCAAATGGTTTAAACAAAATTGGTAAAAACACAATATACCAAGTTGAAAGTAATTCAGCCAAGAGATTAGTATCCAGAAAAACTAGTAATAGAGATTTATATTAGTAAAGTGTTATAACAAACCGATATGAAAATTATTGAGAAATTGAAGTAGGACAATGGTTATGAAAATATAAAGGATAGAATATGTGTTTTTAAAAGCTTCTAGAAATAATCCTGTTAAATTCTGTAATAGAGTTCTAAGTATAACTTGTTTTTCTACAAGTTGAGATGAATTGCACATTAAGATAAAAACTCCCCCAACATAGTTGGACTCTATTTCCAATAAATGTAGGAGAATCCACAATTTTTAAATTGACAAATAGAGGAACAAATAGCAACAGAGTGATAATGGGTCCCCTTTTCCATGGATTTGGTATGATGGAAAGCTGCTAGAATATTTATTGTCTTTAGCAAACAAACTAGAAACAAAAAATCCCTAAATTAAAATAAATACACCACTATGGAATCTTCAAACCATTTTCCATTATATCTATATAAATAATATATATATATATTATATATATTTAGTTGTTGATGGAACTTTAATTTTATTTATTTATATGTGGTGCTGAAAATTGAACCCAGTGCCTCACACGTGCTAAGCAAGCGCTCTACCACTGAGCCACAATCCTAGCCTCCATTTCCCATTCTGAAGTTCCAAAAAATTAAGATTTTGTTTAATCAATTTGTAAAAGAGGTTTTGTTTATTTATCTAATCTCTCTTGTCTGCATGTATTAAAACATCATGGAATTTAGAAGAGGAAGTAATCATAACATACTCCATGAAAACAAGTAGTCATGCTGCCTTTTACCTGCCAATTTGGAATCCTTAATTACTATTCAAATGCAACAATCCACTTACAACAAGCATTATATTCTCACTGTCAATAAATAGACATTTGATAGCACTTTATAATTTTCATTCTGTTATACATCCATTGAAAATCCATTTGGTCAATCAAGGATCTATTACTAGAATACTAGACATAAGCTGAGTCAAGTATTGCTTGACATTGAAATACTCAGATTGTTTATTGAGAGAAAATTTTTGAAATGTCATTTCAATCTATAATCCTTCCATCTATATTTTTTAATTCACTATTCACCACTATATTGCTATATAGCTTTCCATGAGCTGTCAGATATTGTGGGCACCCACATCTAAACTTGCAGACCTAGAATATCATCTAGTAACCTGCAGGGCCTGAGGACCAGCTGTACATTATTGTTGAGGTACTCGTGCACTAGATGCAACAAAGAATTGCTTTAATAGGAAATGTGTTTTATCTAAGTGTCTACAAAGACTAAACCTTGCCCAAACCTCTGGATATGGATACAATCTATACAGATAGGTTAGGATTATAATAGCTTTTTAAGATATGCTTTTATTAGGGCATTATAATTATATATAAAAGTGGGATTGTTTATGACATATTCATACATGCACATAACATGAGGTCCTTGGTTTCATGCCCCTGTACTTCCCCTTTCCAGCTCCTCCTTTGCTCTTGGTCCTCCTCCTCTACTCTAAGGTCTCTCTTCTACTTAATACTTTTTTAATTAGTACATTTAATTTATACATAAAAGTGGGATTCATTATGCTATATTCATATATACACATGGCAAAATTTGCTCTATTTCATTCCCTGGTACCTCTCTGTTCCTTCCCATTCCCCTTCCTCCCAGATCCCCTCAAGCCCTCAGATTGCATTAGATCTGTTTTTTCCCTTTTTCCTCTCTACCCTCCCCATATGAGAGAAAACATTATGAAGTGAGCTAGAATGCTTCAAAGTCTTACAAAATAACTTTCAAAAGCACAAGGACTTATAAGCATCCAGTGCCATTTCTCCACATAGCTTGGGCAGTGAATTTATTCAAATTTCAGTGAAAACTAAATGTGAAAGTATGTTCAAAATGAAAAATACAGAAAATACCAAGTACTGGCACATATCTGGCATAATAAAGGTTTTCATATTTTGTTCCCAATCTTGGAATGCAATGTTATATTACTTTTTAAAAAGCAACTAAATATGCAAACCATATTATACAACAATGCCATTTCTAAGTATGTACCCAAGGGAAATATATGTTTGTCAAAACAAAACAACAAATAAAATGTAAAATTTGTAACATCTTAAAACTAGATATAACCCAAATACCTATCAACAATACAAAGGAAAAATAAATGATGAACCATTCACATAATGACATACTAATTAACAGAGATGACAAAAATTACAAATGCATGTAGAAAATTTAGATGAGCCTCTCACAGTATAGAGTAAAAGAAGCCAGTCATGGAATTATCTATAAAAATAATTTATGTAAAGAATGAAAATAGGCAAGCACTATGCTGTTAGATGTTAGGATAGTGACTGCCTTTGGCTTTGTGAATGGAAAGGGACTCCCCTGACGCTTGTGTTATTTAAACTCCATTTCTATCTGATGCTGCTGGTGCAGTTTGTGTAGCATGCCAGAATTTAGTGTGTACATTTATAGCATGATAGCACTGTATGCATGTTGTTTTTTATTAAAATGTAAATGAAATGTTTAAAAATGTTTTCAGGGTCATTAAAGTACTGAAATATACTAAGTAGCTGTTCAATTATGTAAGGGCTGAGATTAGATTTTTAAACCTTTGGAGTTCTTGACTCTAGAATTAACAGGGCAAGTTAAACATGTTATGATGGCCATTCCACTTACCTTTATCTTGAAAATGAACAAAAGCCAAAACTCAATGGCAGATTATATTTAATGAGTAAGGGAAATTAGGATTCCAAATAGCCCATGCTAATGATGAATGATTACCTAGACTCAGGCATACTGGACACCTGGGCACATGTTACCTCTTTATAGCAAGGTGGGCCTGGGGGATTTTGGTTGAAGGGTCTTGGTCCTTGCAGACTGCCATAACAATATAAACTGGTTGCTTGCACAGAACCGAAGTTTTTCATACCTTTGGAGATTTGGGAGTCCAGCATCAAGGTGCTGGCAGACTAAGTCAGATAAGGGACATCTCTTGGTCCCTGTATGATGCCTTCTGCCTGGGTTCTCACATTGAGGAAGGGGCAAGGGAATGTCTACTGTCATTTTTAAAGGGAATTGATCCCATTCATAAAGGCTCTGCCCTTGTGACCTCTTCAACTGACACAATACACACTTCCTAATACCATTCATTACCTTGGGGATTAGACTATCCAGATGTACATTTTTGAGAGATTTGAATACTCAGACAATAGCAAAGGCAGGTGGGCATAAAGTTGAGGTAGGGATGCCTCTCTATAGACATTTGAACTTTGAAATATACTAAATGAGTAAAAGAAAATAAGATGAGCTTACCTAACTTAAGTAAAGTTGTGAAATATAAATCACTGGTAATGGAAGACAATATACAAAAGAAATTATCTGTTAGGCATAAGGCGTACTACCAGTTTGTGCTGTTCTAACTCATAACAATTTAAGAATCAGGATATTTTACTCATTATTTCCTATCATGTTGTATTTTAAAAAGTTGGGTTAATATCTATTTACCTGATGTTAATTTATTTTAAAGTACTTTGTTCGAAACAAAGCACACAAAATTTCTAAATTACACATTTTGTGTACTTTGAGTACACAAAATGATCACATAACAAAGTGAAAAGTGTACTAAATATAATTATTCTATTTACAGTAAGATTTTGTTGGTGGTGGTATTATTGTTGTTAGTATAGTGACCCTTCCAATATATTGAAGTATAGCCACTTAAGAGACCGAACATAGCCGGGCGTGGTGGCTCAGGCCTATAATCCCAGCACTTAGGGAGGCTGAGACAGGAGATCACGAGTTCATAGCCAGCCTCAGCAACGGTGAGGCACTAAGCAACTCAGTGACACTCTGTCTCTACATAAAACACAAAATAGGGCTGGGGATGTGGCTCAGTGGTCAAGTGCCCCTGAGTTCAATCTCCAGTAACAAAAAAAAAAGAGACTGAACATATTTTGTCTGAAACCAAAAGTTTAGGTTTCTTTACACTTTACTAGATGTTGACATTCTCAAATTTTTTTGTTCTAGGAAGAAATAAGGACTAAATATTTTTACATAAGTATAGTTATCCTCTTCCTTAGAAATGTATATTTATAAACACTAGATCTAAACATTAGACAACATCTAACAATAACACTACACTTATATGTTGTATCCTAACAACAAATACAATGAGGTTTGTGAATATAAATACAACTAAAGCAACAAAAAATCCTGAGATTTCCAAATAATGTGGAACATTTTCACTGTAATGAGAAAAGAGCCTATTATTGAGCTCAATTCTACAAAGGTCTTTAATGGGAAATTGTTATAATACACAGAGAATTAAACCATCCCTTCATACTTAGTTGCTAGCAAAGGAGAATAAGTATTTAATAGTTGATTTATAACCTCATTTCACATTTTCCTTTTTGCTTGCACCATTGCTTGAGCTATAAGTTCATTTTGTCATAAAGAAATGGGAATATAATCACATCCTAATTACATAGCTTTCGGTTATTTGTACAATTAAGTTATCTGTTACAAAGTTAATGAATGTTAATAATGCAATTCTCTCTTGTGACCTGATTGATATACTAACATTTATTGTGTACCACAGTCTATTAATTGAGGCATAATTATTAAATGAATATTGAAAGAAAATTATATGTATATATTTATCTCTAAAATCAAGATAAGTCATGACAATTGCATTTTTAAATACACTTTCAGTTGTTAGAGATCTAAAACAGCTGTTATTCTAACATGCTTTATCTTTTTTGACCAACATGTGGGCATAAGTGTAAACTAGTCTATTAAGATTTGGGGAGAATGTGCCCTTTATCCCAAATGAGCACAACCATGGAAAACTAAATTAGAAACAAGAATTCAAAAAATATAGCCTGAAACATAAATGGTATTGCAATGAGATATAAAGAAAATTGGATAATAATAGAAGAAAATCTTTATAAAAGAAAGTTAAAAAAAATACATGCACACAAAATGAGCACTCCAATCACTGGGGAACATCTCACCTTTATTTCTTTTGCTTAGACACTGTCAGCAGTCACAAATCAGGTTAGGTTTAGATCACAGTGTGTTAAATTATATTTATGCCCCTGTAAAGCTGTGCAACATCGTCGCCTTGTGTAAGAAATCTTTAAACCACATGTTCTGGCTAGTAACTGCTGATGTTTACTTCCAAAATTCGATCTGGTTGCAATAGACACTTAAACAATAACCTTTTAAAGAGTTCCTTTCTGAAAACCTATCTCTGATACACACGTACTTTTATTACAATCTATCAGTCGCTTATCTTATTGTGATTACTTAGAAACTATCACCCCAATCCTTCAAATGCCTTTTGATAATGAAGATTTCTGTATTTAATTTATAGCATAAATCTCTATCTACAACATAGTGTGTTTAAAATATCCCTTAACTTTAGTACTGGAACATGAAATTGTATCAGGATATAAAGTTGATGGATGTAAAAAATGAGAACATAAAAATATATTTTCATGTGAAGTGTCCACATGAGTTCTGCTTATGGGAATTATCTCGATTTTCCACTCTGCTTGACTAATGTAAAATTAAACTTAAAGAATAATGGAATTTTATTTCCTCAAGAAATTAATAGCAATTTTTGTTTTGTTTTGTTTTGTTTTTGCTTATTTGTTTGTTTTGCACTACTGGTGATGGAATCCATGGAAACACAACCATTGTGCTATATCCTGAGCCTTTCTTATTTTTTTTATTTTGAAAGTGGAGTTCTGCTAGATTGCCCAGGCTGGTCTGAAACTTTTGATCCTCCTGCCTGAGCCTCTAGAATAGATGGGAACACAAACTTGCTCCACTGTACCCAGCTACTGTTGACTTTTTTGTGACCTTCTCTTTAGCAATGAAAATACATTCATTATTTAACATAAATGGTTAAATAATGTTTTAGTGTTAATACTGTTTATGCATTTTCCTAAAATTATTTATTTTTTCAGCATTATATTTAGTTGCATAGCCATGAGCTGGCTGCCCTTTCCTGATTTAGAAAATTCTAACAATTTCGGGAGGTGGATTTATTTCTGTTTGTTTTTTTTTTTTAATATATTTTTACTTGTTGATGGACGCAATGTCTTTATTTTATTGCTTTGTATGTGGTGCTGAGGATCGAACCCAGAGCCTCACGCATGCGAGGCAAGCGCTCCACCGCTGAGCTACAATCCCAGCCCTTCTGTTATTTTTTTATTGGAGGTTTTCCTGAAAATGGCCTACTCTTGCTTAGATACTTTGTTCACTGATCAAAAGAAATGAATGAAATGAAATTTGAAATTTTTTTCCTGATGGGGAGTAAAAGATAATTTTTACAAACATTTCCACTTTCATAAAACAAAGTTACTATTGCTTTTAAAATTAATTTTCATAATTAAAGAAGTTGAACAAAAAAACAAGGCTACATTACTCTTCGGATCTAATTAAAACAGTATTTTATACAGTTGTGCCTGAAGTTCTTTTCTCAACCAGTAAAACAGTAAAAACTAAATTGCCCCCCATGTGATTTGTAAAGGGGCTCAGCTAATTTAATTAATTTATCTTGAGCCTCCCTAACTTCAGCACCAGGCAACACAGGTCATCAGGAGTAAGGTCACCACCGCAGAGGTCTGTGCAACCTGGGGTCCGTTTAGATAAAGCAAGGTGACAAATGAAAAATAATAACCTCTCACTTTGGAGATGCAAATTAATTCTTCTGAACTATTATCATGAACCCTCCTGGTTCCCAAGTTAGAGAATTTCCTAGAAATGCAGGATCATTTAAACGACTATAAAAGTGAATGTTTCCTCCAATTACGCACAATTTTAAAGTCTTATTAGTATCAATAGAGCATGTCATTGTGTAGGCAAAGATGCTGAAATTAGAATGTTGGAAAAAAGAAAAATTTTAAAATAAAAAAAAAAGAAATAGGACCACCTTTCTAAGATTAGCAAATCCCTACTTTTTCTGAAATATTCCCCAAAATGGTAAAATCTTCCTTGGCAGCTACAGGGGCTTGTTAGATCTGTCTTCTTCTCACCAAATACTTTTGTTATGTAAATGTGACATTGAAATTATTTGTTTACATGTATCTTAATTTTACAGAACATTTATGCAAGGTAAAATTTTCTACTGAGCACTTTACTTTAATTATTTTATTTATTTTTGTCAAGGAAGAGAAACTTCTAGTAGTTATTTGAGTTAATGGAGTCTCACTTTTGCTAATCAAGGTCCTCAAAAATGATACATTTTCATATCTGTCTAACATTTTTTATTTCAATTTATTTGCCAATAATTCAGCTCAGATCATCTGGTTTTATATTGGGAAGAGCATCTCATAGTGACAGGGAACAGATAAAGGTGAGCAATGGGAACATGAGGTTAAGGGAATAATTTTATAAACTACATCCAGTGTGCTGACCCCCACATGCTTTCTTTTAAAAACCAATTTTCCTGCATTCTTGCCTGGCTTAAGTTGACAAGTTATGTTACATTCCTCAGCAAAAAAAAAACCTGTTATCTGCAGGAGAAATGCAGTCCCAAAATGCCAATAAAAAGAAAACAAGTTACCCTAAAGTGGGAACTTGTGTGACCCTTACAGAGACCAGATCCCAGAACTCAGGGAGATAAGGATAATTACCTATAACCATAAAATCTGTAGGAACATGTTCTAATTAGAACTGGTCAGCATGGGCCAAAGTGATCTAGAGTTGTCATGGCAGTGAACACTTGAAAGTCTGATGCCATTAGTTGAAAGTCAAGAGATGGGCTGGTCATGGTGGTGCACACCTATAATCCCAGCCACTGGGGAAGCTAAGCCAGAAGGATTGCAAGTTCAAAGCCAGCCTTAATAATTTAGCAAGGCCCTAAGCAACTTAGGGAGACCCTGTCTCAAAATGAAAAAATAAAAAGGGCTGGGGATGTGTCTCCAGGTTAAGTGCCCCTGAATTCAATCCTCAGTCCAAAAAATAAAGTCAGGAGGTGAATCTGGGCAGGACTCTTTGGAAACTTGCCTGGGACAGCTAATAAAACTGGAGGTCAGGAAAGGGCACACCATTCTTTTCCTCCCTGAGAGAGCCCACCACTCTCTCCCTTTAAAGTATCTCTTTTCCTGTTTTCTATTCCTTCAATAAACATACAAATTATGCATATATATAATCTTATACTAAATATTCCCTAATCTTCCTCTTTGGTGATTCCTAACTGTAGGACCAGACTTGGGGTTTCTAATAGGACCAGAGCTTTTGCAGAGAATAATATATTATTAGCCAGGAACAGTTGTGCACCCCTGTAATTCCAGCAACTCAAAAGTTTGAGGAAGAAGAATCTCAAGTTCCAAGCCAGTCTCAGCAACCTATTTGTGAGACTCTGTCTCAAAATTAAAAAAATAAAAAGTACTGGGGATGTAGCTTAGTGATAAATTTTACCTCATTCAATCTTGAGAAAGAAAGAGAGAAGGAAAGGGGGAAAGAAAAAATAATAGAATATATGATTGCATTGCAAAAAAAAAAATTTAAAAGTAAATACTTTAAATTGTTCACACATTATATTTTGACATGGTGATTGTCTGAAGGTGGGGCTAAAATACTCTACAGATCTCTCCTTTTCCTTTCCTCAGATAAGTGATTGTTCTCTTGTGTGTCCTATTGTCTTTAAACAACATAATCCCTCTCTCCCTGAAAAAAAGAATGTACAGGTGTGACATAGAAAGATTCTGAACAACAATGATCAAATAAAGATGGTTGTAAGAAAAAAAAAAATCATCCAAACTCAATATTAAAAATGCCAAATAATGGCTAGTTATTACATTGTTTCCATTCAGTCATCATGACTTACTTCTCATATGTATAAACTTAGAAAAGAGCTTTCCTCTTAGGATTTAAATACTGTCTTGCACAACATGACTGGTTTCTAATCTTATTTGCAATGTTCTAGAATGAGCTAGCCTCTGCATTTATTTCAGGGGATAGCATCTTCACATTAATTTTGCAGTGTGCTCTGGACTCAGTCTGTGGGTCTCTGCCAGCTATCTCACGTTATGCAGCAGATTTGATTTGCTGCTTCTTTTGAGAATAAGTGCAACATACATATTGTGATTCCCTTCCCACCAATTGCACCTGGTAATACATTTCTTAATATTTCCCATGAGCTGGGAAGCTTGGGTATTTCTTTCTAAAGTCACAGATTTCTAGTACATACAATTATTTGAAAAATGATGAGTTTACCTATATATACCATGGTTGTTATCACTCACATTCCATCCCAAAGGTCAAAAATTGAAGAAGAGTAATAAAATCCACATATATAAAAACCATCACTATGTTATATCAGGGAATCCCAATGTAACTGTGGAGATCATCTCATATATTTTTTCTCCAATCCTCAAGTGTTCCACATAGAAAAAGCAAACTAGAAAACTAAACATAAGAAAGGAA
Source organism: Geosciurus inauris (assembly GCA_004024805.1). Classification (NCBI taxonomy): domain Eukaryota; kingdom Metazoa; phylum Chordata; class Mammalia; order Rodentia; family Sciuridae; genus Geosciurus; species Geosciurus inauris. Next base: position 94,148 of record PVHX01000309.1, read on the forward strand.
ATTCATGCACTTTGATGTTCTTTATCAAAATCCCAGCACTGCTTATTAGAGAACAGCTGTACCATCCTCACCCATCACCTAGTGAATAAGAACTGGTGAGGCATGGCTAACGTGTGGGAGTTTTAACAACCACTTTTGCTAGTTGTGAGGCCCCGGGAGTATCTTTTTCCAGTAACACTGATGACTAAACACATATGAATAAGGCTCAAAATACATTACATACATATTTTTTTGTTAACTCCAATCTCTTTTGGAGCTCCAGTGTATGGGCATATATGCATATGCTTTTACGCATATGTGTTAAGTAAGTAGGTGAGTGGTGCTTGTCTGATATGAAGTCATAGTAAGAACAGAGTTTTGTATAAGGTAAGAAAATATCAAGTAATCTTTCTAATGTAGAAAGAAAAAGAATCTTAGCCTTGCCAAAACATCAATTTCATATTAGTGATTGTGATTCTAGATTCATATTTGCAATCATATTGATGAGGCATGGTGGACTGTACTGAATAGATTTACCTTACAGACAGAATAGAGGGTAGAAGTCACCTCATCCTATTTGAGTATCACAGCAGGTGTCTTCTGACTCCTGACCCCTTTTTTTGATGTGTAAGTCAGGTTGGATTTGGGAGGTGTTGGCCATGAAAATAGAGGCTGAGTGTATGCTGGCAACTTCAATCTAGGGTTCTGGGGTTGCTTAGTGTTGAAAGCTGCTTATGATGTAAGACATGCACAGGGTTTTCCTCACAGTCACTGAACTGCAGATGGTCCAATCCCTGCTTCATTTTCCAAGTCAGTGGTACCTTATCAGCACCAATTCTTCATCATCTGTCAACATTGCTAACCCCAAAGGGCAGTGCTTGGTCAGGAGCATATTCCTGGCCAGAGTTTCATTTACCTTGAGTCTGTATCAGTGTGCTACCAAAAATCATTTGAGTTCATCATACAAGGAAAATAGACCAATATGCAAAGGCTTTCCTGGAAACAGAAGGCTAGAGAGGCTTTAACTGGCTATTAACCCTGCCCCAGCACTTACAAGCTCTGTAACCACAAGCAGGTTACTTAAGTGTTTGGACTCCTAGATTTCTTATCTGTGAAATGAGCCTAGAGAAAGCCTTCAGAACCAGGTGTTACCTCTCCCATTCTAGCCAGAAAGTCGAGTATTTCTCTACATCTTGTTTAGTGGCAATATAATTGGATAATAAAGATAACAAAAATTCCAAAAGAAAAGATTTGAAATATCTTCATTTTCTAAAGTACAGAAGAAAATAAGTTCAATGTGTTTTGGGACAAAGACGCTGGATCCTATATCATAGGGTTTGTTCATAAATCATGTTTCCACACATATGTGAAGACCTTGTTGACTGAGTTCGACCTACACTCGGTGAAAATAAAATATACATTTTTATGTCATCTTTAATAGCTAAGTTTTGATTAACAAAATTTTACAAATGCTGAATTATTCAACTTTCAAGCAAACAAGCAAATAGCAGATCATCAGAACACATATGTAGAAACAGTTTTTTTCAGATTTAGATGATGTATTCCTAAATCACAACAAATGTATGTTGCCCTTGGATTTTTGGCAAATAGTTATTTTCCACATCTTTAGTATATTGCATAAAGTGTATCACTTAAGAAGTACAGTGATCTTACAAGCTCCCTTATTGGTTAAAGACTTGAACATTCTTAAATTATGCATAAAAAAAGCACAACCTTTCCAGTTGAGCAGTTGGTGTTTATCCAAAGTTGTCAGGGTACTCAGAGCAGCTTCAGGATTTGGTATTTGGTGATGATTAGCCTACAAGCATAGTGAAATCCAGTTATTTAAATGGAGTATATTTTGTGTTTAATATAAACTTTAGATTATTGTTTCATTTCTTTCAAGACTAAAAATGGAATATTGATTTTCTCTCTTTTTTTACTGGGAAACAAGAAGTTATTCCTGCCAATTCCAGTACCCCAGGTCTAATGGGAAGTATATTAATTATATTTAATTCAAGATGTAGTCAGACCAAACCACTATGGAAGGAAGAATGAGGGGGAATGGAATGCAATATTTTAGAAAAAGAGCTGAATTGTAGCTCTGATGTGACCACTAGTCACTATTGGTTGATGCAAGTCATTCAACCTGTTACAGCCTCAATTTTTCTACTTATAAAACACATTTATGTACAATCCTAGGCAGTAGCTGGGAAAAATAAAATACCATTTGAAAAGTCTTTGTGCTTGTAAGACAAAATACTAGAGAATCACTGTTAATGGAGGATCTAATAAGACCAATTTGGAAAAGAAATGTCATATTCTACTCAAATAATAGCATACTTCTTGTAGTTCAGGTGTGTCGTTTGTTGCAACATGAAAAGCGTAAGAGTTTTTTTACCACTATTTGAGCACTCCAGCAAACTCAAAGCCAACCACAGTTGAACATAGAATGATATAATTCAAAAAGGGGATATTCAGAAATTACAATTTCATGAACAGAATGATTAGTCAGAAGCCAAAACTCTTACTACAAGAAAACATCTTTTTATTAGGAAATGTTAATGATATTGTCATTCATTGTAATTTATCTTCTGTGGGAAAACAGCCACTTTAAAAAATAATAATTTTAAATTTATTTTATTAATCCATAGATTTTTTTTTTTCAATTTGATGATCAGTTCAATTTCACTCAATTTGGCTTGGTTTTCTAAATTATCAAGAGCTATGACACCAAAAATGTGTAGTTTAAATTAGTAAAGGTCCTTTTTTTTAGTTTAATTCATGTTGCTATACAATTATTTAATAGTTACTGAGGAGCTGGAATGTATTTAATGTTTTGTAGTATCATTTCCCATCAAATACTTTCAAAGCCATTACACACACGCACACACACGCACACACACACTTTCACTATTTTGACTCTTACAGCTTTTTTACTTGAAAAGAGTTAGTGATTGTTATCATCTCCAAAGTGCAAATGTCTCCACAACTTTAACCCCATGTACATATCATTTTGGCCCTTCATGGTGCTCATTCTGTTTGGCCTCAATGTTGTACATTCTTTTATACTGCTGTCAATATCATTGCTAATCCAACCATGTATCTGTGTGCTTTAACTCCAAATGCCTATAAGTTCATGAAATTCACTTGTATTTGTACTGTACCTTTATTGTACTAATATAAAAAGGCAGTAAATAAACTCTCATTTACCTTAATTAAAAGAAATAAAGCCTGCACTCTGGACACACTTCCATCTTCTACCTCATAGAGCTGGGAAAGTTTTATTTTATTTTTTTACCAACCTCTAATCAAAAGACTCTGTAACAAAGGAGGGGAAAATGAAAATGGTGCTGTGTGATTGGATGTTAGAAATTATTCTGGAAAGAAAACAAACATAAAGTTGGCAATCTAATTAAACTAATCTGAACGTAAAGCACTGTTTTATATTAACAATGACTGAGAAGGGAACATGGGCAGATGTTAAAGTTCTTTTCTTATCATGAGAAGGTGAATGCAAATATTCTGGTAATAACAAAATGTAGGTTAAAGAAAATGTTTTGTTGAATCTCCTTGCATGTTTTTTTGTAGCTTGTCAATAAGTAACATGTAGGTGAATTTAAATATTTTCAGTCAAATTATAAGTGTTGAATAATATTAAAAACTGATGTATGTCTTTAGAAGCATTTCAAAGATAACATGAATGAAACAGAGCTAAATAAGAAAATGGAAACAGGACAGCAAAAAAATCATAAATAATAACCAAAGGTGCCAATAATAATGATAGACATCAATGTGTTTATGTTCCTTATGAAAAACAAAAGCACTGAGGTTTGTTCTTCCCTTACTGTTGGTAAAAACTTAAGTTTTCCTATTCAAGTTATTACATTATGAAGTCTGAGGATGGACTCCCTTTTTCTTTCCAGGAGTTTACCCTCCAGCCTTGGGGGGTTTCTTATAGTTCACACTGATGGGGCTCAACACTGAGGTATTTGGAATCCTTTGTGGGGTTCACTCTTCTACCTCAAGCTCTCCCTTTTTGTCACTCTTCCCTGTGGATTCTAGCCACTGTGGCTTCCAGGATATTATTCTTTTCTAGTCTCAAGGACCATTGAGTATTCTTTGGTTTCCTGGTTCTTCAGCTGCATCCTGAAACCTCTCTCCAGAAGGTAAACTGGGAAATCCAGAAATTTGCCTTCCATCACCAATAGCCCTATAGCTGAAACTATCATTTTCTATGGTTTGTCTGAATATTTAGTTAAACCGGAAAGGTGGTTCTTTAGCCATTATAGCTGAAAGATGAACATTTTTATAATGCTTAATTTTTTGCCTTTCCTTCATCTCTTTCATTTTCCCATCTGCCTGTACTGATTGATTTCCCCTGCTGGTGTGTGTCAAAATGTTCTTCCTACTTCTTATTGATGGCTAGAAACTGTAAGTTTTACAGGTTTTACTGTTGGACTTCTTCACATTATTTTAGATAGGGTCGGAATTGTTTTGGAGTGCAGTTATTTCCAAAATCAAGTGTATTCTTCTAAGTGTATTTTTCTAAGTGTATTCTTCTAAGGCTTGTTTTGAAAATTTGGGCAGGTTTGGAACAGACTTTACACTGGTGTTTTTAGAACCTCTCACTTACGATGAAAGCCTTCTCAAGTCTGTAGCCAAATCCATGTAGATGAGAATATCTGATATGAACACAGTGATCCCTAGGTTTGTGCTCTCTGTGAAATATTATCTGCCTACTTCTTTCTTACAGTTCATTTCTGGCCTTGGGTAGAAAAATGCTATCCACAATTACCACAAAAGTGGAAACTATCCAAATGACCAACACGTGATGAATGGATAGAGGAAAAAATTATGCATACGTATGCAATGAAATTAGTCACACCACACACATACACACACACACACACACAAGGAAAAAAACCTGTGAATTTCCAGTGCATACTACAACTTGGATGAAACTGGGAAAGTCTTATGCTATATGGAAGAGATCAGACAGAAAAGTTTTTGTATTGTATGATTCTATGTACACATTAGGTAAATCCATACATTCAGAAAATAGTTCACTAATTGCCAGGGGCTGGGAGAATGTAAGTGCTAGTGGATATAGACTTCTTATGGGATGATTAATGTTATGGATTTAAATGGAGGTTATGGAAGCACAACTCTGAATATTCTAAAAGCCATGAAATTACACATTTTAAAATATCAGTTTTATACTATGGAAACTATATTCCTCTAAAACTATTATTAAAATGATCATAATAAAATTATCTGGACATTTTGTAGGTAAAGACACAAATGATGGTAAGTGTACAGAATAATTTATGAATTAATCTTGACAAATTTATGTGATCTAAAACAAATCAAACTCTTAAGATTAAATTATTAGAGTTTAGGGGAAATTTAAGAGATAGAGGAAAAAATTCTGGAAATACCCTAAACAGAACATTCTAATAGTCAACTGGATTGATTTGTTCATATAATCAATGGGATGAGGAATTAATTACTGACATGTACAACAGAGTTCCAGACTTAGAGAATTGCAATGATAAAATAGCCAAGAACCTTAATGGTTACATTTTTTTTAAAAAAAGTGAACCAAAACTGAAGATATTTGGATAGCAAGAGGACACTGTGAATATAAACTGGAAACCAGATTTTACTAAGTAGTCATTAAGTATGGGAACTGTTCACCATTTTATTCATTTACATGTTATTACTCCTTTAAGAGGGAAGGGCATATAAAGATAAATTCTAATATTGATTCAAATTCAGAACAAGTAAGTAAGTGTATTTCTGTTTAGGTCATTTATGAACTTGATGTACCTCGATGCATATAAATTGATGCCATGCCCTCTGCACGTGATCAGTCCTGATTTCGAATGAGTATTCATAGACTCTGAAAGTTTATCAGACACATGAGATTCTTATTTGTCTTTGAATTAAGAGCATTTAAATACTAATGATACATTTAATAATCAAAGTTTTTAAGAATAAGTTGCAAAGGTTTAATGTTTGCTCTTTCTCATCCAGCAATATGAAAACATGAAAGTCTGGTTTTTAATAAAGCCCTAGGAGTGACCCACCTTTCATGCACGTATGTCAGAAACCTGTATCTTCACATCTCTGTCATAATGAGCTAGGGCAGCCATGCCAATAGTTGCAGCTCTTGTTTTCCTTTATTGAACACATATACAGGGTTTCTTGACAAACAATTGCTGTGTCAAGTACTTGAAAAATGGAGATAAAGGGAAGGCATAAAAGAATTTCATATGTAAGACCAGAGGTGAAAAAATGACTTCCATAGAGAGACACTGTGTAGATGGCCAGGAGGCTTCATAATAACTTGGATTCACTTTTTCATACATCTGTATATATACGAGTACTGAGTACTTGGATTTATGCAGATTAATCTAAGGACACATAAAATGTAGAAATTCTAACTGTAGGAGATAGAACAAAGTTCAAAATTTACATGGCACCCCTTCTTGTTGTACTCTCTCCTAATTTCTACTCCTGGGAAAAAGGAACATCAACTCTGGTTAACACAAATCTCAAGCCTAAGAAGAATTTTCTATCCTATTTCTCCAAACATTTTAAGTTTATAGTCACACCTTTGAGATGAGAGGAGATGTGGTTTGCACTTAGAATTGGAAGTGTAAATAATATAGAAAGGTGTGAGTGTCAAAATTATAAATTAACAATATTAGTAATTGAGAAACAACGCTTGCTTACTGTAAACCACAGATCTGTGGGATTTGAAGCTATACTGAGCTGGGTACACAATTATTTTGATCAATAAAGGAAGATGCTGTCTAAAACCACACTAAATAAATTTCTAAAACATGAAGAAATAGACTAAATTAGCCTTCAGAAAACATTGTATTCCTATCAGAGTTAAACAAAGTCAACATTCAAATAGACCAATTCCTTTTGTTACTGTGGGAAATAAAAGGGATAAAAGGTATTTAGTTTTCTTTTTCTCTAAGAACTCAGCATCCAGTGTCCTAGATACCAACCTATTTTCATACTTTCCTTGCAGTACATGATTTATTCAGGATTTGTACTATCAACCAAAATAGTTATGCCATTTTTCACAATTTTTTCTGACATTGCTCATCTTTCATTTAAAGATCAATTCCTTTCACAGCACTTAGTCCTTTCTTTCTCTTGTTTTGTTTTTTGGGGGTGTGTGTGTATGTGTGTGTGTGTGTTTAGGGAGGGATGTTGGTGTTGAACTGCAGCCATCTAAGCAGTGTCCCAGTTAATGATACCTGTCAACTCTAGAATACATCGTTTCTCTCCTCATCCCTTTCTTGGAATTACATGCTTTTAATCCTCAAACCTATTAGGCAGGGGAGGAAAAATGCTCTTCTCAACAATGAATTTCAACTATAAAGGATAGGGAGCTAAAGAGCTATCTGCACAGTTAGATAACACCATCAGGTATCAGAGTATGTGCACTATTTTTATTTGCCCCCCAAAAAAGAATTTTAATATAGGTGGGTTATGTATAAAAACAAATCCAATAACACGGACAAATCTCATCTACCAAAGTAAGACACTGTCTCTGACATAAACATTTCTGCTTGGTAATTTTACCCATAGACAGAATGAATACTACAAGGAAACTGACTGATATATGTTGACTATTCTCTTGCATTTGTGTGATGTGTTTTAATAGAATGAATGCATAATTTCCCCTCTATCTCAATTGTATTATTTGATATTTTATATAGTTCTGTTACTGTCACTTAATTTGTTTTTACCATCAGTTAAAGCTAATGGAAAATACAAATATCTCTTAGAAACAACCAATTAGAATTATGAGTTCCGTGAAATCTCTAACAAAAATTACTGAGAATAAAATTTTATATTCCAGCAAGTGGCTCATACAAATCTAAAACATTTTAATTTGTAGGGATAGTATTCTTTGTGCAAGGGTGAGATTGTAACTACATTTACTCTTATTGAACAATCCTCTATTTGAAACAAATTGTGAAAAATAACCTCTATATTAAAAAGAAATAAAGAAAACCAAATAGACTAAAAATTGGGGGGTATTAATCAGCATACTAAGTATATTGCTCAATGACCATGGGGGCCTTTTAGGCAGATGAAAAGGGAAACACAGAGAGGTGTGTGTAAGGACAGGTTGGAAGGTGATTGTGACAGTGTATCACAAACTAAATTGCATTACAAAAGCAATTTAAATTTCAAACCCAAGGAATGAAGCAATTAAGAAATTCTGATTCTTAAGAAGTTTCACTTAAAATGAACAATGATGATTTTCATGCATCCACCTTGCATTAGAGTAGGAGTAAGCCTTTTATATCTATTATCTCATTTTCCTGCATACTGGGAGAAGGATCTAAGAATGTGAGAATCACACTAATCTTTTAAATTTCTTACCTGAATCTAGCTAAATAACTTCCTTTTTTATTCAATTATTTTTCTCAAAAGCCTTCAAATAAAAAGGTAGGAGTGATGATTGAGGTTAATTTTATCAGTGAGTAGAGCTGAGCCTGACAAATAATTAAACAAATGTGTTCTCATAAATGAAATCCCCAAAATGTGATATTTGGCCTATAAATCTATGAATTTATAGCCCATGTTGACTAAATTATTTAGGTATTTTCCAAGTTTCTATTTTGTGTTTTGGCTAGCCATGGGAAATATTTGATAATAATGTCGACCACTGTGAGCACCAAGCACAACGTGGTGTCTTGCATGAAGAGTATTGGAAAGAGCAGATCACCATGGCATGTTTGAAACCTGTTCCAAAGTACTCGCAATAATTTTACATCCCAATTTGATATTTGTGTTTTCTGTGAGACTTCACCAAGCATACTTTCTTCGAAATGTTTGCTGTCGCCTTTTCTATAATATCTTCTGGAAAACCATTCATTCTCCTAATTCATCTAAGTCTTCTGGGATATAGGAAAATTTCTACCTACATGTAATTCATTTATTTATTCAGAAGTAATACGGAAAACCCACTTCATGGGAAATCAGCAGATAGCAGGGAAAGGGACTGAGAATATAATTGGTTCAAGTCACCAGCCACCTGTTCTCTTCAGAGGTTCAAAATATAGTGACTCTTAGGTTCTCCTCACAGGAAATGATGTCAAATGATTTAGATTTACTGAAAATGAGAAACAGAGTAAATATTTGTGAATTCAAAAGTAACATGAATTAATTAGAATGTTTTCAAGAACTTTCTCATAGAAAGACTTACCCAATAGAGAAAGTGAAGAAAACACACTAGCTTGCAGGTCACTAACACTTCATTAGAGATAAATAAGATGTAAAGTTAATTTGTTATCATTGTTGTGAATGTACAAAAAATATACCATAGAAATGAGCAGAAACAAGGACCACAAACACAAATGGGGAATTTTCACATGACACTAACTACTACAATATCCATAAAGATTAAAATGCTTACACTTCGCATAGCACAGAAAGGAAAACAAAAAATCTTTTCCATTGGCTTGCTGGTTGATTCTTTATTTCTTTCCCTCTTTTATTTCTTACCATAGGATTGGAGATTGAACTCAGGCCTTGCACATACTAGACAATTAGTCTACTATTGATCTACAAACCTAGCCCCTTGTTCCAACTTTTTATCAGACTCTAGAGGCTTTTTGCAATTATATTAAGTGATCACAAACTGATAGCTGAAAAAATACACTGCATTTTCCTTGGATAGTATAGTAAATGAATAGTGGTAGTTTCTTTAAATCTATTTTGCTACTCTCCCCACTTTCTCTGAATGTCTTATATATTGTCATCTAATTACGATGTTCTTATGAGTTTTCTGATCTCTGGTTTTTTCTCAGTCTATTTTCTACTTCAAATTCTGATTTTCAGTAGTTATGAAATGAATGAATTAAAAAGCTTTCACTCTCATTACTTTTTTTTTCTTTAATCTTTGTAATCTTGGCAAAGTCTGAAACTCCTATGCACACTATTTCTGCACCCTAGCCTGGCTAGGTATAGTTAATCTTTCATGCTTTGATTTAGACAACACTTGGACAAGGTACCTACTGGGATGGATCTGCCTTCTATTTGCAGCCATAAGTCTCTATATTCAATTCAGCAAATTCTGTATATCATAATTATAAATTGTATTATATATGTATCTGAAAGGAAACATACTTATTTAGCTTGTTCATTTTTATAACTAAAAATCAGATACTCTATCTGGAATATAATAAATTCTCTGAAAATATTGGTTGACACATAACAAATGTCTACTCATTCTTAAAAAATAAATATTGAGTTCTTTATTTCTCATTTCAGGGTGTGAATAAAAATTAAAATATGAGTAGTTTTCTAAAAGAACTGAGAAAAAACAAACAACCTTCTAGAACTAGAAAACAGAGAAAACTGCAAAATATAAGGTAGATACACAAAAGTAATTCCTTTTCCTATGTGCCAGCAATAAATAACTAGAAATTGAAATTTTAAAACACAAAAAAGTAAAATATTTAAGTATAATTCTAATATACATATATACATATATATATGGTCTATATGAAGAAAACTACAAAAATCTAATGAAATAAATAAATCTAAATAAAAGCAAGGATATTCCATGTTGATTGAAAGAAACTTTTTTTAAAGTTTGTATGAAGACCTAAAATATTCATCAAATATTGAAAAAGGATAACAGAGAACTAAAACCAATTAAATTCCAGACTTACTGTAAGATATAGCATGTGGTGTTGCCAATGGGATATCAAACAGATAAAACATCAGAGGAAACCCCAAAATAAACTAATGTATATCATCTCAACTGACCTTGGATAATATACAAAGCAAAACAAAACAAAAACAGGCTATTTAATAAAAGATCAAGTTTTCAGTAAATAGTATTGAAACAACTGGACAATCAGGTGAAAAAATTAATCTAGACAAAATTGTACATCTCAAAAACCAATTCAGTAAGAATCTTAAACCTAAATGCAAACACAAATTGATCCAACTCCTAGAAGATAACATTAGTGAAATTTAGGTTTCTTTTAGTTTAGCGATGATTTATTCAGTTCAAGCCCAAAACATGGTACATGAAATAAAAAATGAAAATGGAGCTCAATAAAATATAAAAAGGGGGCTGTGATTATGGCGCAGTGGTAGCGTGCTCGCCTAGCGCGCATAAGGCACTGGGTTCAATCCTTAGCACCACATAAAAATAAAAAAAATAAAGAGATTCTGTCACAACTAAAAAATAAATATTTTAAAAAAATAAAATAAAATATAAAAAGGTTTTTTCATCAAAAGTCAATGTTAACAGCCTCTCCAACCCCCATCCCCTCACACCCACACCCAAGCATATAAAGCCAAACCACACACTGGGAGTAGATCCTGGCAAAACTCATATATATTAGAAGTCCAATATCCCAAACATACAAAGAACATTTACAACTCCACAATGAGAAACAAACAGCCCAATTAAAACCAACAAGAGAGCTAAACAGACAGCCCACCAAAGACGATACACAGATGTCAAACAAGCATAAGAAAAGACACGCAGCTATCATGTCATTAGAAAAAATGTCAATGAAAACAACAATGTGATACCATTGCGCACTTATTAGAATGACTAAATTTCAAAGCATGAAAACACTGAATGCTGCCAAAGAGGTGGAACAGGAAATTTCATTCATTGTTGGTGAGAATGTAGAATGGCAATGGTATTCAGCAGTAAAAAAGATAAGCTATAAAGACATGAAAAAACATGGAACCTCTTTAATATTGCTGAATAAAAGGTGTCAGAGTGATAAGGCTACATCCTCCATGGTTCCATTTCCATGGTATTCCAGAAATGAAAACAACTATGAAGATAGTAAAAAGTTAAGTGTTTGCCACAGTTATGAAGAGAAAGGAATAGATGGGAAAATGGGACAATTTTAAGGAAGTGAAACTTTTGAATGATGTGATATTTTATGTAGATGACACTATGCATATATCAAAACCCATCACACTGCAAAACACTCAGTGCAAACCCAACTGCCAACCATAAACTTTAGTTAATAAGAATGTATCAGTATTGGTTCATTGATTAAAGTAAATACGGTACACTAATGCAAGATATTAATAGTAGAGGGACCTCTTCCATGCCTGGAAGGAGTTGAGGGAACCTCTTTGTTCTACCTTCTCAAAGTTTCTGTAAACTTAAAATACCTTCAAAATAGTATATTAGAGAAAACAGGTACCCAAGGCTCCAAGAGATTCTAATTCATAAATGGAGATAAGAGGTTGTTATGGTTCAGATTTGGAGTGTCCCTCAAAAGTACATGTTTTGAAAACATTGTCCTCAATGTGGCCAGGTTCACAGGTGGGGTAGTTAGGCAACGAATAAATCATGATATGTCTGATTTCATCAGTGGATTAATTCATCTGTTGGATTAATACATTGATAGATAAATGGACTCCTGGGAAGTGGGGCCTCGTTGGAGGAATTAGGTCACTGGGAACGTGCCCTGTATCATGTCATCACCAGCTCCTTCCCAATCCACTGGACTGGAATGAATCAACACGATCTTAAGCTCACAGTCCTACTTCAAAATTCATGGAGAAAGTGATCTTGAAGAATGTATTTTGGGAATACTAGATCAACATCATTTTTTTATTGTTTTTTTTTTTAAAGAGTAGGGAAAATTTGTGTGATACCCATACACAAGCCATTTATTTCAAAATTTGTTAAAGCGCATGCTATTCTTTATCCTATCACTTAATAGAATAATAGAATTTCTCTGTAGCTTTGACTACTTGTAGTTGTTATTCTGGGCACTTCATATAATCAACCATTTTAAATATAATTTTAATTCACACCAGAAGGGACAAGTCATCAGGCCAGGGGGTACTTCTTTAATCAAATCATTTCAATATCACAATCCTCTTTGGACATGATTGGAAAGTGATACAGCAGACACTGAGGAGCCAGAGAAAGTAACAGTAAGGATTAGGTTGACTGTTCATTTCCCAGGAAACAAAGAGCTATGGCCGGAAAGAGCATGGTATCTTTCTTTATATAAAGCAGAAAGAAATCAGGACAGATATCACTGTCCATTTCATGATCCTGCCGCCCTCACCTTGGCAAAATGTCCTAGAATCCAAGTGAAACCTGGTGGGGGTGGAATGTTGCCTTCTTAAGCTCTCTTACTGGTTTCATTTCAAACTTCTGCCAACAGTGGTTTCTTATAAGGAAATATTTTCTTCCAAATTCAATTTCTAATCAGTGATCAAAAGGACAGTTTTGAAATAAGTGGGATGCAGGTTAGAGGGCCAGAAGAAATAAGGGTGAGGGAATCCAGTTTGCTTTATAACTCTCTCTTATCATTCTGTCCTTTAAAAAACAATAGCAGACATTCCCCCTGCCCCCCACCCTTAGGGGCAGACCTAAGAAACCTACAGCCTAACTTAGGAGAGTGAAATCTTCCAGACCTCACTGAGAACTTTGTGATGGCCACGTGTGTGATTTAGAGAAACAGTTTCTGTAACATCTGTGTGAACAAGATAAGAGAATCTCAGACTTCACATTAATGTTCCTCACAATTCATTGCCCTGAATAATTTTCCTCTCTGTTCTATTGTGCAGGACACATGTACATATACAGGGGACTAAAACAGACTGGGGAACTGAATACCAAGATTTCTAGCTGTTAAATGTAATACGTAACCTCTACATAGTCAAAAAGTTCCATATCTGGGGCTGGGGATGTAGCTTAGTTAGAATAGCGCTTGCCTAGTGTGGGGCCCTGGGTTTAACATCCTGTGCTGAAAGAAAAAAAAAGAAAGAAAGAAAAAATGTTTCATATCAATATATACAACAGATGCCATGATGGGTAATATTATGTATCAACTTAGAAGGGCTAAGAGATGACAGATAGCTGAACAAACATTATTTCTGAGTGTTTCTAGAAGGGGCTGGCATTTGGATCAGTAGGTTGGGTTTAGAGGAATTTGCCCTCAGTGTTGGATCTCCACCCCTGGAATTCAGTCTCTACGATTGAAGGCAGTACCTGCTCTCCTTGGACTCCAAACTTACGGACTACATATCGTGAAAATTTTTTCCATAAGTCTTTCCTTTTATATATGAATTGATAAAAATTAGTCCAGTACTGGCAAAGAGAGAGAAAGGGAATCCAGAACACAGCACAGAGAACACAGGAACACACTTACACAGTTTGGGAAGCATAAGCTATAATGAAGTTATAATGAAGAATAATGAGTAAGTTGTAGACCATTTAGCAGTGATGTTAATTACCATTGAATACCTATATGTAAACAAGTTTTAAAAATCCCCACATTATACAATTTAAAAATTAATACTAGATGGAACAAAAAGGTAGATTTAAAAGGAAAATTAAATGTTTAGAAAAAAAGTAGAGAACATCTTTAGGATCTTGGGTTTGTGTGATTTTTATAGCATCATATAGAGTAGAAAGCATAAAATGAATGTTTGATAAATGTAAGAGTTCTGTTAATATATAATTAATATATAAATGATAAATAGAGTGAAAAGGGTATAAAGACCACAACTAGAAGATACTTACATTAGATGACACCAGTGAAAAAATTGAGTCCAAACTATATTGAAAATACCCACCATATCAAAATGAATAATGTCTTTTATACCAAAAATGAGCAAGTATTTCACAAACTTGAAAAAGCAGATACGTAACTACAAAAGAAACGAATGCTTTTGTTTTTGACTAATCATATAAATGATAATTAAATCCCATTTTATGTCCATTTCACACACTTAAACTGAGACATTTTCAAAGTTTAAGAATAGCACTATCAAGATTATTCATAACTAAAATATACTCCATGATTATACGAACATGTCAAAATACATTCTACTGTCATGTATAACTAAAAAGAACAAATAAAAATTAAAAAAGAAATGACAAAAGTGTTCATAATTATAATTACCTTTTGCAATTCATCCATTTCACTCCCAAATACACATCTTACAGAAAATTTTGCACAAAGTACTAACACACATACATAGGAATGTTTGTAGAAATATTAGTCATAATTTTGACACTTAACAGGACAAAATGGCCATCAATATTACAGAGGGTATACTGTAGTTATGTTCATATATTGTAATAACATACAACAGTGAAAATGAACTAAAGTTACGTGTGTGTGTATGAGCATTGGAAAATCTTTAAAAAACAAATCACTGTGCATAATAACCAAGCAGCTTTGCATTTACATTCAGCCCTGGCTTCGGGGATGAGGATACTTGGATACTTAACTCTCGTATGCTTCCTCCCAAATATTTAAAACCCCAATATTCACATGAGAAAAACATAAAGCAAACCCCAACTGATCAATCTTTTACAAAATACATGAGTAGTCCTCCTCAAAACCCAAACTTATCAAAACCAAGGAAATTCTGTCCAACTATCCTAGTATCGAGCAACCCAGGGGCCAAATGGAGTATGGTGTTTTGAGTGAGATCTGAAACAGAGATAAAGAAATACTAATAAAGCCCAAGTCAAATATGGGCTGTAGTTAAAATAATGTATTAATGTTGGTTTATTAGTTGTGAGAAATGTGCCCCCACTAATGTAAGATTTTAGAAACAATGGCATTGGACGGGGATATGTGAGCGCTCTGTGAACTACCTACAAATTCCCTATGAACCTAAAACCTTTACAATTTAAATAATTATTTTTAAGAATCAAAATAAAAAGCCACCAGGCTGGGCTCCGTGGTGCACACCTGTAACCCCAGCAAATCAGGAAGCTGAGGGAGGAGGATTGCAAGTTTTAAGCGAGCCTCAGCAATTTAGGGAGGCTCTAAGTAACTCAGTGAAACCCTCTCTCAAATAAAATACAAGAAAGGGCTGGGAATGGAGCTCAGTAGTTAAGTGCCCCTGAATTCAATCCCAGGTACAAAACAAAACAAAGCAAAAAGATTAGCATCAGATTTCATTTTCATTGTTTTGCTTTTGTGTTTTCCTTTAACATGTTAATTCCTACCTATTTTTGAAGTATAATTTAAGCTATCACTTTCCCAAGGGAAGTTTCCTGACTGTAGATCATTTCAGTAGGCTCTCAGAGTTGAGATTTTATGGTACACTTTCAAATTTCTATTTATTTTAGTAGCAATTGATTAATTAATTAGTTAAGTAATGTTTATTTTCTCCTCTAGATGAAAAGCTCAATAAAGCAAGGCATAGTATTGGCTTGCAACCTCAGGAAAGTTTCAGGATCTGACAGAGAAACTCCTTTATGTAAACAAACATAAAGACCCAGAAAGGGGAGCACGTTGATTTTAATAGCATATATTTGTCTTGTTTATATATCTAGCTGCTTATATTACCAGGAAAGAAGTTAGAATTATAGCACAAAGTTTTCATGCATGTGCCAGATTAAGCAGAGCCAATGCATAAATGTATTTCACAATCTTTTTAGTTTTTTGGTTCAATAGATTTTGAATATAGTCATATTTCTTATCCTCAGACCAAAAGGTAAGAACAAGAAATTCCAAGTTTCACTTTGCTATGTGATATATTGTCCCTGATATGGGAAAAGATCACACAAATGAGAAAGATTTCCATTGTATTTATATTCCCGGAGAGATATAATTTACAGACGAAGATCTAAAACCTCTGAGAGTACATTTTACTCTCAGAGCTCACACTTATGAAACAGGAGCAGCAGGGCCTTGTTTGGCCCATCTCCTGCATCACCCTTAAGGAATTACCCTCATGCAGCATAGACTCCGTTTATAGGGTGCTCCATAGCAACCTTCTTAGGCTACTACTGGACTTAAATTTGTTAAATCAACAATATAAACTAAGATTTTTAAAAATCCTTTTTAAAGGATTTAAAGATACAAACATCCAGGAAAGTAAAAATACTGTGATAATAAAAATGCTTTTTGTTGGTGCAAAGTGTTTCCTTTACAATTATGTTGACAATTAAGTTATATCTGAAGTAATATCATTCTGGTAACTTCTCTTGCCATTTGTGGCTTCTAATGTGATTCCACAACATAAATAAATCACTTCAATACTATTTGGTAAACCTAAGAATTGCAATGCATTTTTATGCTGTTAGTCATAAAGAATGGTACATAAACAGCTGCATTTCCATAATTCATAGTAATTACACAACTCTAGGATGCCTTTAAATTTAACCAGGATCTACTTCCGTCAGTACTCCTTTGTTGGAAACTGAGAAATTTTCATGTTTTAGAGATGGTCCATTGGGCTAGAGATGGGCACAATGATGATGTGTGCCAGAAAGTTATTCCAGAAGTAAAAAGTTAAAGATGGCATCTAGTTTTTTGGTATGAGCCACTGACTAATGGGTCTTTAATTTTCTCTTTTTAAAGTTGGAAAGCAGATATGTTGTTGTTGTTGTTACTTTGTTTTCCTGACTTCTTATGTTCTTGGATTGCAAGATAAATTCAGCTTCTTTGAGGAATAATGCATTTAGAGCAACATAATATCTACTGGGCAAGCTTTGGTTCCTGAAGTGCCTGTGCATGCATACATGAATATGTGAGTTTTCCAGTAAAGATTTTGCAGATTTCTACCATGTGTGATAGAAATCCAGGTCAACTATGCTTTCAAATATGCACATGTAATCTTTCTGAACAGGCATTGTTATTTGAGCATCACTGATTCAGAAAACATCAATTGAATGTTGCTGCAAAGCAAATCTTATCGCTTTCTGTGTCCTATCAACCAGGAATGATTAGTTCTCTAGGTTCACAGACTCTTAGAAATATGATACAAATTCAAAGAGTAGGAATCTTCCATGAAATATAAGCATGATCAAAAATCCATCACTCCAGACAATATTACATTCAGTAGGGGGACTGGTAAACTTAAATCTAACTATGTCTGCAAAGCTGCTCTGGGTGATATTTCTGTTGCTTAGAAAAGAATCCCGATGAGCATTGATTTCCAATAACTTGTAAAATCTGTGACACTCCCTGCAGGATCAAGTTGAGGATTTCAAACTTTGGTTGGCCTTTTTACATCTGACATCTTCTAGAAGCCTAGCAAGGCACATTCTCTTATAGTGGGAAGTAAGCCAAATTCATGTTAAGCGAGTCATAAAGGCAAGACTTAGTGTTTCCAGAGGATTGGTAATTTTTTTATGACCTGAAAAAGAAAATCAAAATAACATCCAAGCATCCTCATTCATTTGATAGTAACACATGGGTAGTTTTGATGGAACTGGGTCATTGCTCTTAAGGATTACTCTTTCTAAACTGCAGACAATATATATTTTAAGAAGCTGCAATTCTCTAGGGTTCTCTTTTGGGGGTCAGTCTCTCAGGGAAATTGATTCTGTGATATTTTTATTCTTCTCAGGATTTCCAATCTAAATCCATACATTATAAACTGAGCTCTTCAAGGCTTTAAAAATTGACAAGATCATAAGAAAATGAATAGAACTGGGAGAAAACATCTCTCTTAATACAGGTTTGGCCTAGGTAGTGGCAATGAATCGATAACACCCAAATTTAAAAGCTTTCTAGACAATGTGTAGGACCTACATTTTATCTTTCTTGTAAACTTGAGGTGTTATTTAATAATCCCTTTGCTGGCTCAAAAATGATGCATCCAAATAGGATCAAAAGATATAGGTAGGTAGTTAGGTAGGTAGGTAGGTAGGTAGGTAGATAGATAGATAGATAGATAGATAGATAGATAGATAGATAGATTTTTAATTATTTATTTGCCATAAGAAAATGTCTCATCCTTCACCAGTGAAAGTATTCTCTGCCTGTTTTGAGTAGCACATTAACAATGAATTTATGACATATGGACAGGCACTAATGGCTTCTTTGCTGGAAATTTGAACCAAACTCATTTTATTTCAAAGGCCTTGATGGTACATTAGGAAAGCAGTATAATTTTGCAATCAAAGAGACTTATAGAAATACATTTGTAATTTGCCTTCATACTCCTAATTCAAACTTAATATCATGTCCTCTGCCTTGAAATCCAAACCCATTTTGCCAACTCCCAGTTTGAAATCTCCACATGGGCACAGACTGTGGTGCTCACAATACAACTCCTGATTTCAAAGCCCAGACCAGTTCTTATCATTGCCATTTCTAATTCAGCCAATGGAACCATAACTCCATGCTTCACAAGCCAAAATCTAGGAACTGTCCTGTATGGTTTTTTTTCTTTGCACCTTTTTCAAATACAAACCATTACCAAGTTCTGTCAAGTCTATTTCCAAAATGCTCAGTATGGATTTTTTCCTATTCCTTCCACTACGATCTAAATTCAAGCCATCATCTCTATCTCAGTTCCTTTGCAGTTGTCTCTCAACTGGTATTACTGCTTTGATTCTTTAAAACCTCTCTTTATAATGCATGAAGTGTGCAGAAGCCACGGGGGCCATTTAAACATGTACATCATTAGATCACTCCTCTGTCACAACTGAAATTGCATACTGCCTTCTCATTGCATTTAGAATAAAGTCCACAATCCTTGATCCGCTCCTCAACAATTTATCTGAGCTGGTATGCTGCGGTAATCCTCTTTAATCCTGCTGATTTAGCCCCTCTGACCACCCTGCTGTTCCTCAAATCCTGCAGTTTTGTTCTCCCCTGAGAGTTTTTGCTGTCCTTGAGGTCTGTCTGAACTCTTTCCTCCACAGATTGCCCTCCAAGTTTATGTAATGCACCCACAAAAAGAATCTCCCACTCGCTTTCAGTCCCTCTGGATCACATCTCTCTGTTACTCTCACCCCGTTCCTTACTCTGAAATGATCTTATTTATCCACATATTTATTTGCTCTTTCCCTTTATCCCTGAGAATGGAAGCTCCATTAGAGCAGAGGCTTTTGCTGGTCCACTGTGTAGACCACATGTCTATCACACGCCTGGCAATTATACGAAGTGATCAAAAACATATTTGATAAATACCTGATGAATTAATAAGATTCCACAGTGTTAGTACCAAAAGAAGTCTCACCGGTAAGGACCATTCATTAATTTCAGAACATGCAGTTATGGTTTGAGTAAGTTCATTGTAAATTATGACTTAATTCTCAGCTCAAGGGTGAATATTTTATTTCACATGTATTAATGCTTCAAAGCACAAATGATTTAGGGTTAACTCTCTAACCCCAAAATAAATTTTACTAATTGCTATAATGCTTACATAGATTTTATAAAACAAAGCAAAATTATATCTCAAGTACAGTTTATAAGCCAAAAACTTCAGGTACTTGATTTAGCATTCATTTTATTTGATGTCCATTGTTCTCTACTGTTGGTATTTTTATTTGGAGGGAGGACATCTTCTTTGCCATGCATGTGTTGTTTATGCCTGGAAGCATATATGAAGTCTCCACTGGTGGCAAGTGGAGATAAGCTATTCAACAGCCAGGTGACTAGGCATCTAAATATGGCCGCAATAAACCAGAAATAAAATGTAGCTACACTAACAGTGTTTTGTACTTTCATCTCTGCCAGAGAATGCAAGACATTTTTTATTGTCTGAAAACAAGACTTATATGGAAAATAGTTTTCAACAAAGAAAACTGGTGTTTTTGTTTTTCTTTAAATATTATCAAACAGGCTTCTTAAAATAGAGCTCACCAATAAATTCTACAACCACAAATACTGCTTTCCTAGAAGGTTAATAGGTTAATTTTGTTTGTTTGCATTGATCAGAATCTACTGTTTCAGTGTTCACAGATCAAAACTGATAAGCCCTCAACTATGTATTAGAACTTAGCAATCCATATTTCAATGATGAACAAACCTACTTGAATTCAATACTTACTTGCTAAAAATCAAGAGTAGGGCTTCCAAAATATTTAATCTTACTCCTATTTTTATTAACAATATTAAGTATTTCCAGGGAGTTTGCAATTCATCAAGTCCCATTCATGCAGTTACATCATTTAATATTTACAGGGGCCTAAATATTTTTGCAGGGTATGCAATTCAGGAATTAGTAGATTTTTTTTAATAAAAGTAATATCAGTCCAAAGACCAAAGGGATTTTTTTTTAGTATTATTAAATGAATCCTGTGGAAAATGTTTTATGTCTATAAAAGAATAAACAAAATAATATATGGAACTTACATTCTTATTAAACCATAGATGTATTCACTTTAAAAGGAAAGAACAAACTTCAAATTAAAATAATCACATTCTTCTACAACACAGAAAGCCCTAAATCTAAAACACTTGATACAAAGTGCTCAAGAGGATATGTGTTATGCTTTAGATATGGTGTCCCATGAAAGCTCATATTTGGGGTAACACGAGACTTTTCAGAGGTGAATTGATAAAATTACTGAAGCTTTCACTCAGGGGATCAACTCATTAAGATGGATTAACTAGGTGGTAACTGTAAGCAGATAGGTTGTGATTGGAGGAGGTGGGTCATGGGGAAGTGTTCCTTTGCGGTTTATATTTTGTTACTGGTGAACAAAGCTCCCTCTGCTCTCTTGTTGCCATGAGTTAATCTGGTTTCCTTTGCCATGCTCATCTGCCATGATGTTCTGCCTTACTTTGGACCCAGAAATATGGAGATGGCCATCTATGTGCTAAGACCTCTAAAACCATGACCTCAAATAAATTTTTTCTCCTCTATCATTTTTGTCAGATCTTTTGATCACAGCAATGAAAAAAATGACTAAAACAGAAATTGGTAGCAGGAGTGGGTTTTTCCTATGACTAACTTGATCATTGGGTTCAGGAGTGTATGGACTGGTTTGTTGGGGGAGGAATTAAGAAAATTTTAGAGATGCATGACAGAAAAGCTTCAACATTTTGTAAGCAGAGCTTAATGGGCAACTTTTTGGGGGAGCTTAGAAGACTATACTGCTAATAATACTATGGACAGTAAAGACTGGGCTCTTAAGATTTCTGAGGAAGAGGCTCTACTGAATATTGGATTATAGGCCATTCATGTTAGATTTTTGGCAAAGAAACTCCCATTTTGATGTTGTCCATATACTTTTGGTAAGGCTGAATTTAAATGTGTTATACTAATTAATCAGATGGAAGAAATTTCAAGGCAAAACAGAATTCAGGAAGTCACGTGGATATCATTGGAAGCTTTTACTCAAGATTTTGTTGATAATAAGGAGCAGAATCAGAACAGAAAGATGTGCAACACTTTAATATTGGCCAGGAAAGTGCAAGTAAAAATGAGGCTAAGGAAGTTGTGGTTGTTAAAGAGATTATAACATATAAGAAAATACAAAGTACCTTATCCAGAAACAATAGGAAAGATGACTAGAGGGCATCCCAGGAATTGGCAAGACTACATTCACCTCAGGTCCAAGGGTATAAAAGTAAAAATTCTTTTAAGAAGACTTCATTGGGGTATCTTGCTTCCCGGGCATTTATACAAAGTGGTTTCACCATACTCAGTGGCCTAGGCACTCAGAGGCTGCTGCAGACACGGTTCAAGGAAGCTTGGTTACTGTTCAAGAGGATGACAAACAGTGGCATCATCCATGTGGTGCAGATGCTGCCAGATTTCAGGATGCTCGTGTTAGGGGGTCACAGAGCATGAAGGCTTCCACTGAGATTTCAAAGGAAGACGTGGCATGCCAGGCAAACGGTAGCATGGTCAAAGTCCCTCTGGGCTGCCTCTGTGAGTATGATGTGTATAAAAGTGAGAAGGAAGCTTGAGCTGCAGTGAAGACCCCTGAGATTAAGCGATGTCATTATCAATGGAATATCTGAAGAGGAAAGCTCCAGAAATTAAGCAGACATAAGCCGTGAGAGAGGCCATGCGAATAGCAACCAGCAAGGCCATAGAGGCAGAGCTACACAAGCCCTTTGGAAAGAACATTGTGATGACGTGCCCAGATGTGAACATGTAACTATAGGACTTGTTTGTAGAGTTGCATTTTGATATTTCTTTAGTTCCATCTATTCTTTCTATGCCTCTATTTCTCTCCTGTGGAATAGAAATGTTTATTCTATGCCATTATATATTGGATGTGCAAAACTTGCTTTTGATATGGATGTACATAACTTGCTTTTGATATATAAAGGGAGAAACGTGTGAGATTGCCTTGAGTCTCATATGAGATTTAGACTTTGACTTTTGTGCAATGCTGAGACTATTAAGATTATAAAGATTCTTGGCAATGGACTAAACATATTTTGCACTGTGAGATGGACACAAGCTTTTGGGGACCAGGGGTGGAATGTTATGGTTTGATATGGTTTGAAATGACGTTACACGAAAGCTCATTTATGAGACAATGCAAGACTTTTCAGAGGTGAAATCCTTAAACTAATCAGGGGATTAATCCACTTTAATGAATTAAGTGAGTGGTAACTATAGGCAGTTAGGGTGTAGCTGGCAGATGTGGGTTATTGGAGGAATGCCTTTGGGGTTTATATTTTATCACTGGTGAATGGAGCTCTCTCTACTATCTTGCTGCCAAGAGCCGAGCTTCTTACTTCTTCCATGCCCTTCCACCATGAAGGTCTGCCTTATCTTGGGCCCAGAATTATGGAGTTGGTTGTACCAAAATGTAATTTTCTTCCTCTATGTTATTTTGTCAGGTATTTTGGTCACAGCAACAAAAAAACTGACTAAAGCAATGTGGAACAAGAACTCTCATTCTTTGTGGTGGGAGTGCAAAATAAGATGACTGCTTTGCAATTTCTTACAACTAAAATGCTCTTTCTTATGATCCAAAAACTGTACTTGCATATTTACCCACATGAATTTTTCCACATGAATGGAAAGCATCCACATAAAATCTTGCATGTAGATGTTGATGGTAGATGCTGACAGCAACTTTGTTCATAATTACCAAAACTGGAAGCAGCCTGATGTCCTTCAGCAAGAGAATAGTTAAACTGTGGTACATCTAGACAATGTAATAATATTCAGTTCTTAAAAAAAATAGCCATCAAGCTACAAAACCAAGTGCATGAAGCCCAAATGGATATCATTATGTGAAAGAAGTCCACCTGAAGAGGCTTCATACTATATAATTCCAGCTACAGAATATTATGAAAATGACAGAACTATGGAGACAGTAAAAGCGAACTGCTTTCTAGGGATCAGGGGTGATTAGTTGGAGCACAGAAGAGTATTGGGGGACAACACCCTTTTGTACTGTTGTGGATACATGTCAGTATACATTTGTCAAAATTATCAGACTGTACAACACCAGAAGTAAACCCTGGTAGAAATCATGGACTTTGGATGATAATAATGCATTAATGTGTTTTTAAAATACTAGTGTGCTGTGAATGATAATTATGGAGGATGTTTTGCATGGACAGGGGCAGGATCTTTATTGGAGCTCTACAATTTTTTTCTCACTTTTGCTCTGAACTAAAGTTGCTTTAAAAAATAAAGGCTATTAATAAGATTTTATGAACTGGCTCTAATTTGAAGAGATAAATTAGATCACACTGGAAATGACTACTGCTGCATGTATATGACTTACATATACACGTAAATATCACATGTACAAGCATTTGCAGTTTAATATATTTTAAATCAATGTACTAAAATATATTGACTGCCAAGAAATGGAATAAATAGGCAGAGAGATATATATGGAGAAAGAAATATGATTATTTTAAATTTTCATGGAGTTTGAGCCACAGCAAACACACTCATGTTTTTATAGAACAAACAAGAGTCAAGTTCCAAATTCTAATTGATTCCTAACTGTCTGCTCCTTCTCATGCACCATTTATTCTTGGAATACATACCTCTGTACAATTGTTACTTCTGTTTCACATTTAATGAGTGTTCTTAATTTGTTTTTCACTTCCCAGATTGAACCCACAATCATTCTGGCCTTAAAAGAATAATGTTCAGGAAAAGATTATTTTCTATATTTTCTAAAAATAAGACAGAATATTTCTAATTTTTTATTTCCATATGAAAATCATCCTTACATAGGCGTCTTCTACTATTGGCTGGTTTACAAATCTCTAATAACCACTATCTAGTAAAGTCTTTTTTCTTATGTTTCCATTTTTTTCCTTTCATTTTTGAAAAATAAATAAGATACTGAACTTATAATGATCCTTTTAGCTTGCCCATAGTAGGTATTATAGTTCAAGCTGTCAGTCAAGAAGTAGTTTTTAAAAGGCATTGATTTTATATTATAGGTATTTGATAATAGGTGTATTCTTAGGATTTTCATAGTTATGAAAATAGTAAGAAAAAAATTTCTATAGAAAAAGTTGATATGGAAAAGCATTTCAAGAAAATTCTATAAAGTCAACTTGCATCTTTAGAACAAAAGAATAAATCTTTACATAAAAATTTGTTTAATGTTTAAAACTCATTAAATTCATATCATACCTATTCAATCAGGCCAAGAAGGAACTTCCACGTTCCCTGGAGTCGATTGATTTTTCCTATGATATTTAAATGAATGGGTGGTGTATTACAGTCATAAATAACATCAAAGTGTACTATTCATGTTCTGGGATTAAAGTTCTGCTGTTACTGTGAAGTTAATCATCTTCACAATTATACAATCAAATGAAGAACTTTGAGTAGTTTTTTAAGAGGGAGAAGAAAAATCCCTAAGGCTTCTTTTCTTCACACTTGCAAAAGAATGTGTGTGAAGAAAAGGATCTTTTAACTATATACCCTTGGGGAATTTTTTGGGCACCCCAGGCATTTAAGAACTACTGTGAAAATGAAGAAATTAAAATATCCTAGATTGTAGACATACATTTATCTTGAGGGTAAAATTTGCTCAAAGAAGATAAAACCAAAGACAGGTGAAAATGAGCTGGGCATGGAGTAATCCTCCCTCTTCCCAATGTGTCAGCCATTCAGAGGATGAATATTACTGCTTTTTCTGATAGAAGGAAAAGATGACTAAATGGAAAAAGAATCTTTGTCATTTCCTCATCTTTTGGGTGATAAAGGGAAAAAAATCGCTAAGCTAGAAGATCATTTCCCATTCATTGCTAATTCACTCATCTGATAAGAAGAAACCTCTTCCATATTCAGTGCATGAAGTAAATGTCCTGGTGATACTGAATTAAGTGGAGGTATATTGAATACTATGAATTATTCACAGTGAATTCTAAAGAGCTGAAGAATATAGTATTAATTCAGCTTTAATATTAAAACTCAATTGCAGTAAACAAGCTTCTTTTTTCTATATGTCTATGTGGCCAATATCTTCAACAAAAGAGTTTTTCCTAATTTAAAACCATTTCAAAAATTGAGGATAGACTGACTTCTCTAGACTTGCATTTAAAAATCAACTACTATACTTCTTGAAATGCGTATTATTTTTTGAAGTATGATCGACAATCATACCTCTTGAAACATGCATTACTTTTTCTTTCCAAGTAAAGGTACATCATGCTCACCAAAGATGCAAAAATGTGGCCCCTTACATCTACTTATTGGTTCAGAATCTGAAGCTCAGAACAACTCATATCTACATAAAAACCATATATCTCTCAAAGGATTTTGCATTCCATATTTTCCTTTAAAAATACTTGATTAACTGAAATTTTAAAATTTGGGTAATGGGAGCAGTCAAATTCTCATTCTGGACATTGATTGTCTTCTGGCTATTGCATGATTGTTTTGGCCAGATTCATTTCAAACAGGCTAAGGCCTACAGGCTGTCACTTCCTGGCCTTACTTCATGTTCAACATTTCCTTGCTTCCACCTAACTTTTCCTGTTGCTGGGGCTTTTCAAGTCATACATGCCACCCTAGCTGAGTGGCAGCTAAGAAAGAAGTGGGTAAGTAATGAATTGTGAAGAATTATATCACTATTGACAGGTTCAAGTGACCACAAATGGACAAAATACAAAAGCTGCTTGCAAAGATGACCCTCTACTGAGCCACACACACAACCAGACTCATAGTTGGGAGCTGCAACACGCTGGTGGGAGAAATTGCCCAAACTTCAAGTGATCTGTATTTACAGAGCGCACCTATTAGTGCTTTGCAAGAGCTAAGATGTGTACCTGATGAGCCCATTGGACATACCAATCTTTGTGCTCACCATCCTGGTCATATAATGACTACTCCAGAGGCCTTCAGCTAGAGATTGTATTTAAGATTTGCCATGATGGGGAGCATTCGATTTTCAATATAAACAAAGAGCAAAAGAGATCCAAATATGTTATAGACATATATGAATATGCCACATTGAAATCCATTATTTTGTGTGATTCATATGCACTAATTAAAAAAAGCAAACCAGAAACAAAAACAAGGGATATTGCCTTGGTGCCAGTAAAATATGTTTGTTTTCCATTTGGTCAAACAATAACTTTTGATGTCATATGTTTATATGACATCAAATAGGAAGAAAGTAGATAGAATTACATATTAGGATTTTTTAAATTCACATCATTCACATAAAGCTTATAAAAATATGAAACCATGAGACACAATGCAAGTTGAAATTTGTCAATGAACAAGATGGAGTAATTCATCTTTGAAACAATTATAAATAAACCTGATTAGTTTTTTATAATGCCAAGATTTAAATTTTTAAAGCAGTATTCAACTATTTCGAGTTGTCCTGTAGTAACATGCATAAATACATGTTGTGACATTGTCTGTCTTTTGTATTTTTCTACACAGTTTATTATTATTATACATTGAAATATCAAGGCATTTATTCCATACTAATACCCTACTAGCTTTGGGGTACTTCACGTGTATACCCAGACTTCTCTGGCTCCCTGAATTCTCTGTTTCTCAGATATAATTCACAGTTAGAACAGCACAGAGGTGGAGGAATCTGGTGTCTATCTCAACAAATACTAATTAAGAGGGTCCATTCGGTGCATACTATTCCAGATCTGCAGTCATAATACAGAAAAAAATTATATATCTATATTAAAATATATATATATTTTCAGACAGTGTTGAGATACTAGATACTGTGCTTAACACAAAAATTTTTCCTCTTACACATTTAAGGAATTCAGAAGTAAAAGCTAATGTTTTAGAAAGAATATAAAGGAGAGTTTTGGAGGGGAGAGAAAAAGATAAATTCAAAGCATAGATAGAAGAATTAGAAAGATGCATTCAAGACCAAGTATGCTTGTAAGTTTTGATGGAAAGGTCAGCTCATTTTAGGGAATAGTCAGGCATTGGTTAATGGAGAATATATGCTGTTAAGATAATGAACATTGGTCAAAAGAGAAGCTGATGAAACACCATATTATGATCTAAAATCAATTTAAAGAAATTCAATTTTATTTGCTTACTTGTCATTTGCATACTTCTTTATTACAGTGATCTTTTTCAAGTTAATTTGGGATATTCTCTACAGCATATTATAGGCACAAAACCTGAAGTCAGAAAATGCTGCGGGGTAGAATTAACTCTATCCATGCCATAGTTCTGGGTAAGGTACACAACCAACAGAGTTATCATGGACAGAATAAAGGAAATGAAAGAAGTGTTACCAAGGGACAAGCGAGTGTCTGGATGATTGGTTAGATCTGAGAAACAAAGGAGAAAAATGAGCCAGAGCTGGTGCTGAAGTGCCCAGCGAGCTCGAGGGTCTGTGGAGACAGTTCTACCCACAGGTGGGAAGCCACCCGGAAAGCAAACTTAAAAGGGAACGTGATGAATTATGTCTGAGATATGCTTGACTTAAGAGAACAATGGAGAATCTAAGGGGATCATAGCACAATATTATCTCCCACTTGCAATGGACTTTCAAAACCGCTGTGCTCGATCTTCATCTGATTCATCAATCCCCTTAAACATCAGCCCTAACAAATTGACATTCAGTGTTTGACATTCCTTTAATGACAGGAAAATTCTCCACATTTGCCCCCAATTCAATGTTTTCTTTGCAAATTCAGTTTTTATAAATGTCTCTCTTATACTGATCCAAAAATATGCCTCCTTAAAATTCTAGGCTTTGGTACTTACTAGCTGTTCCCGGAGGAAATACAAAATAAATGTAATCCTTCTTTCACGAAACAACCCTTCAAATAATTGTAGGCACTTTTCATGTCCCATTGAGCCTCTTGTTCTGTAGGTTAAACATCATTTGATGTACTTTCGATGCTTTCACTGTGTCTGCCTTTAAAGTGTAGTGCCTAGAACTAAACTGGGATTTTTTTTTAAAGCTAAATTTAAAGAAAAAAATTTAAGACCAATCTCTATGAAGATTTCTAAAGCTATGACATAGGGAGAATGTTCAAAAGGAAAAATAAACACAAACCAGAAAGCAGAGCAGAGGGCTGGAGATTAACCTTAATAAATGATACACAAGAAGCAAAAAGAAAAAAATAAGCCCGGGTAAAGGATAGAGTAGACAAAGAAAGCCAGAGCAGGGTGGGGCCATCGAAATTAAGGAAAAGAAAGTTTCATGATTGGAGTGATAAAAAGATCAAACACTACAGAGCTATTGCTGTTAGAAGCAGAATGGAGTCCATTGTGTCGTTTATTAATTGGTCCATGCGTTTTATACAAGCTGTATTCAGGGAAGCCAGAATTTACAAAATTTAAATGGTTACAGTAAGGAAAATTTGGAACGAAAAAGTACTATTGCTGCTAAAGTAATCCTAGTGATTCCCTGGTATCCTGCCTCAAAAGCCACTAGAATTCCTTATTTGTGTTTCTAGAACGTATGCACAATGACTTGTGGTAGCATTGCTTGTTGACATCAGAGGTTATAAAGTATTTGGTGAGAGGCACTTTTTCTTAATGATCTCCATGTTCTCAGCATTCAGCCTAACACTGGACAGACAGAACATGGCCGATAAACATGAGTTGAACCAGAAAACGAATGTTCTCCAGTACAAGAAATGAAAGTTCAGTGGACAGTTCAGGTGCTGCCTGCAGTATTGCTCAGATGTCATCTCTAAGAATTTTCATTTTTTGTGTGTTTGTTTTCAACTTCCAGAACCTGAAACTACTTTGAATAACTGTTTTCGGGTGAATAGATCCTTTTTGCTCATGCTTGGATAACAGCAGTGCCCAGGGTTCGCATCACCAAGGTTGTCCTTAATCACTCCGAGGGACAGAGTCTGAGTCATGGCCTCCGGAGTGGGTACCCAGGAGAGTGGATTATGGGAGGTTCCTTGAAGGATCAGGCCAGAGCAAACATCTGTGTGGTTTTACTCAAAGTCACTCTATGTTTGGCGTCTCTGCCTTTCCTCTGTTGCTTCCCTAACTCCTTATCAGTTTTTGAGTCTTCTGGGAACTTCCTGATATAGCACTTTCACAGGGATGTTTGTTCCTGCATCTCCTGGAACACAGGATCTAAGATGGAATTCCTCTAAAGATAGGTGAGAGCTAATGATATTTGAAAGTAGAGAAATCAGGTTAATTCAGGGACAATCTTTACATTAAGTAGTCTATTGCATAAACTTCAAAGCACAGAAAGTTGAAGCAATAGTTGATCATAAGATTAAATCTTGAAGGAACAAAAGCTTGCTACTAAACATCCTAAGCCTTGAGCTGGAGAAAATTAAAAAGAAAATATTTGATTAATAGGAATATGTCCTTAGGATGTACTGCTTAAGTATTCTGAAGAATGTGAAGAGCTTAAGATGAAAAATAAGGTTCAATTATATAAATACATAAATTAGTCCAAATAGACCTTGTGATGATCATAGATTTGAATGGCTGAGTTAATTATAAGTAAATTTAGATATATACTACTGAACTTTTCTGGATTCTCCTGTTTGACAAGTTTCAGATTTCAACAGCATGGTAACTCAGTTACTATTCATGCACATGCTACTCAGCTTCCATTGTTTTCTTATCAATAGACTCTCCTATATTCTCTTTTTCCTTTTGCTTTTTGTAAGATGGTAACCATCTTTTTAAACTTCATTGAAATTTTAGATCAATCAATCAAGTATGTTCAATCTCTGATGATTTACTTAAATTTTCACAAGGGCCTTATTGATATTTTTTAAAAATGTAAATACTTCCTGTTTTTAGAATAATTGATGCTAATTGCTTTTTTTTTTGCTTGGACTCTTTCATCCCAAGTCTCTTTCCATAAAGTTACCTAGAGAGGGCTGACCTAAAATTCCAGCTTCTCCTACATACCTGTAATCCCTCTTCCTGATTTGATGATTTTATCTATTGCATCTCTATATTTTACCTGAAAATTATGTAGCTTGCTAAAAAACATGAGGAGAAGAAACACTGATTTCTTTATTCATATATATATATATACCAATAGTTCACAGTCGTCTTTCTCATCTATGTATATTTCCACATCTTTAAATTAATACTAGTTTTGCTGTATGTATTGTCCTACTTTTTTTCTCAGTCCTATTCATAATAGAATCTAATTCATTGAGAGCTAGCCAATTGTGTCAGAAACTGGAGAACATTGTCTTCTGGATAAATGTATTGTCAATTTTGTAGATTTCCATCTTGGTAAGCTATTCCAAATACACTATTAAGCACTGGAACACTGACAAATATTTAATTTTCTCATGCCAAATCTATTTTATTTTCACATGTGGTAAATAATGCCAATGAAAATTAGCCATGAGTTGTTATTTCTTTATTTCATGTGTAATCATCAATATTATTCTAATCCTATCTAATTAGTTTTAATTTGTTATTGAGGCTAAGATCATTATGAACATTCATTTAGAGGTTAATATGTCTTCTTCTCAAGGCTGAAAAATAATATGCTTTGTTTAGTGCAACAAAAGATGAACTCATACCAATCCCATGGTTGTGAAGTGTTTACTGCTTATGACAAATAGACGATCAGAAGCAATATTAGAAATAAAGTAATAAAACAATATCCTAACATTATACATTCCATCCCATACATGGAATGTTGTAAATATTCTCCTTCCAAAAATAAAGCAAAGAGAAATTTAATGATCAAAAGAATAAAGGAGGCCTAAAAGAGGGAAAAATATATGCCATTCTTTATACTAAGAAAGATAGAGGAAATTTTCAAACTCCAAATCAGTATACCCTTGTGACAAGGTAAAAAAGCTACGGAACCATGCACGTCTGGATTTATGTCCCTGCTGTTTCATAATTCACTCTCTGAGCTTTCAGTTTCTCATCTGAAAATTTCAGATGAAATAAAAATACCCCCTTAAAGGTTGTTAGCTATGCCTGTCAAACAATGAACAACTCTCATGAAATATTTTGTGATTTACTTTATTAATTTTTAAAGATATATATATGATGTATACACATACATATAATATATAATATTCTATATATCATATATTTCATATATATTATATATGTACTTTATTTTTCTCTAAAGTAGAATATCTTGAAACTGGCAAATTTTTTGGATAAAAGTGATCACGAGAAGACAAAATTATCTATTATATAATGTAATAAGAAGAGATTTATAGAAACTCAAGATCCTAAATTTAGTTGGAATAATCTAAAGGAAATATTCAAATTACATTGCTAAGTAATTTGGTTGAGATCATGGAAAATGGTCTCAAAAGAAAAAAAAAAGCATTATTTTACTGTTTATTTTACTGTTAAATGGCATTGTGGCATGTTTAGATAACTAGAAAAGGTCTTGCTTTTTCTTATTGAATGACTTCCAATAACTGCAGGGTAAAATTTAAACATTTTAAAATAGCAAACATGATTCTTTAACATCTTGCAATACCCTTATTCTTCAGTGAATCCCAAGTCAAATTTCCTAACACGAATGACCTACCTTACTACAATGTATCCTTCAACTTTTTTGTTTCCCCTATAATAGATGTTGAAGTATAACTGGTATAAAAAACTTGAGCATATTTTATGTATACAATTTAATAAGATCAAATATGTCCATCTATCTATGAAAGCATCAATAAAATTAAAGTAGTAGACACATCCATTACATCTAAAAGTATCCTTGTGTGTATTTGTTCTTTGTTCTTGCTTTGCTTCTTTTAGTGATTCTAAGAACACTTAATATGAGATCTACCATCTTAAAAAGGCTTTTTTTGCTTTAATTTATATTTTGGCAGTTATAGGGATTGAATCCAGGGCCTTGGCCATGTTTGGCAAGTGCTTTATCACTGAGCTACATTCTGAGCCTCCACCATCTTTAAAAAGTTTTAAGCACACGACACAGTATTGCAGACTATGGGCACTGTTGTACAACAGATATATACAAATTATTTATCTCACATAACTGACATTTGCTGCCCATTGAATGACTCCCCATTTTCCCATCCCCAAGTGATACCATTCTGTTATCAGCTGCTATGAGTTCGTCTATTTTATGTAGCTCATGTAAGTGAAATCATTCAGCTTCTGCCCCCCTGTTACTGACCAATTTCATTTATATGACATCCTCCAGGTTTGTCCATATTGTGCCAAGTGGCAGAATTTCCCCTTATTTTTTGAGACTGAATAAAATTTTAATATAGGAATTCATGAGAGAGAGCACATAAGAGATCGTGATGGAAATTCTTTTGGATATATACCCAGAAAGAAGATTGCTGGAACACATTGTACTTCTATTTCTAATTTTTGAGGGAATTCTATCCTCTGTTTTATAGCAACTCTACCATTTTACATTCCACCCACAGCGTACAATGTTCCTGTTTATCTACATTCTCATTAACACTTCCTATTTTTCTTTCTTTGGTAATAACCACCCTAACAAATGTGAGGTGATATCTCATTTTGATTTTGATTTGCATTTCCATGATGATTAGTGATGTTGAGGGCCTTCTCTTACACCTATTGGTAATGTGTTTGGTTATTCAGGTACTTTGCCCATTTTTATATGCTTATCTGATGGTTGTTGATGTTACTATTGAGTTATAGAAGGTTCTAATATGGTTTGGATATTAGCCCCTTATCAGACAGATGATTTGCAGATATTTTCTCTGTTCCTTTTATTTGCCTTTTCATTCTTCTGTGCATTTCCCTGGTGGTACATAAGCTTTGTTAGTGTGATGTCAGCCTACTTATCTGTTTTTGTTATATTTGTCTGTGGGTTTTGTGTCACATTCAAGAAATCATTATGAAGACTAATGTTAATGTTTTCTCCTTTGTTTTCTATGAGTTTTACTATGTCAAGTCTTATGTTCAAGTTTTTAATCCATTTGGAGTTGATTTTTGTGTATGGTGTAAGATCAAGGTCTGATTTCATTTTTTGGCATGCAGACATCCAGTTTTCCCAAGACCATTTATGAAAAAAACTAGCTTTCCCTATACTGTCTGTTCTTGGCACCTCTGTTGAAGATCAGTTGACTGTTTGCTAAAGGTTACTCTAGTTCCTTTGGACTATAGCTTTATGCAAATGCCGTGTTATATTAACTATGTTACTTTGTCACATATACTGAAATCAGTGAATGTGATGTCTCCAGTTTTATTCTTTTTGCATAAGCTTGCTATTCTGGGTCTTTTGCAGTTATGTGTAAATTTTAGTTTTTTGTTTGTTTTTTCTATAAAAAATACCATAAGTATTTTAACAAGGTTGGATTTCAGAATTTTTAGATTGTTTTCAGTAGTATGGACATTTTAACAATATTTAATTCTTTCAATCCATGAACAAGGGATGTTTTTCTATTTATTTGTATTCTCTTTAATTTTATTCCTCAATGTCATTTTTTAAAAACTACTTACTATTCTTCCAACTTGTTTGTCTTGTTTTCATTGTTAAATTAAAATGCTATCTTAGGACCTTCAAGCATTTTCTAAGTCCAATTGAAAACGTGTTTTGAGTGTTTTCTTTCACAGGCATTATTCTGGGGTACATGATGTAAGAACCAGCAATCTGCTCACAATGGCTTGTAATAAGAAACAATTTCAGTATAAGGTGCTCTAAGTTCATATGTGCTGAAAGTAAAACAGAAGCCCCAAGGAGGGGTCCTTTGTACATCTAGGAAGTTAGAGAAGCCTCAAGGAAGACAGGATATACTGTGTCTTGTCAAAGAGGGAATGAAGGCATGAAATATGAGGGAAACAGTGGTAAACTTGGAAATCATCCTCCTGCTAGTCCTGCCCCAGCATCAGGGACTCCTTTTCATTTTATCCATGAATGCATCATGAATCTTCTCAATGTCTTCACTATAGTACTCCTGGATGTGCTTCTTAAAAGATGTCATCATTCAGGAATTCACTACTGATTCATATATCCTTCACGTTAGACTGAGTTATTTAGGTCCTATAAGAATTATTTACTATCCTTTTATTTTGAAATTGCAGATTAATATAGGCATGATCACATAGAACAGATAGAAGACATTAATTATACATGTTGAACTTCTCAACAGTAAAGTGAAAGTCAATGTCAAAATATTAAAATTTCATTTTTATATACAGAGTGTACAGATTTGAACAGAGAAGCACATTCATTTTGGGACTATTTCCTTGATATAATTTCCTTTTTATTAATATGCAACTGACCTTTGAATGAGGGTGTTAGGGGCACTGATAATTTTTGATTTCTTCAAAACTTAACTACTAACAATATACTGTTGACCAGGAGTTTTATCTATAATGTAAATATATACACATTTTATATATTCATCACAAATTGAGAAAAGTATGCAAGAACTTGAAAGACCACTTTGTACTGCAATACGCAACTAACTAGTGAGATGAACTGCTCATGTGCAGATGACAAATGTCAGATGGCATTTTAGGCATCATTGAGCTCACCATAATAGCAACAGGAGGTTTCAACAAAATTGTTATAGTAGTAGAATGTGTAGTACAGTTAACAGTACACAGGTCTGATCGACTAGTGCATTTTTATACGTGTTTACATTTTCTCTCAACTTCTAACAGTGCCATTTTTGGTCTGTGTTTGTATAGTTGTACCACACCATGAACCTGAATGCTCCTTTTCTGGTTTCCTAAACCTAGACTAATTAAGGGAACAATGAGAGCAATCTTGGGAAACACAATCCAGATAGATATTATCTTGAAGGACACTAGCTTTCTCCTATGCACCCTAGGAACTAAGGCAAATTTCTGCCAGCTGAAAAAAAGCTACTTTCTTGCATTTACATTGGGACAATTGCTCTTCTTGATACTGGTCATGCAAGCAAAGGAAGTCATCTAATGATGATGATGCCATGGCTTCTGCAGCCCAAAACAGAAAACCCTTCTGGGGCTGGGAATTGTTGCAAAGCCCAGGGCAGTATGGAAGAGGTAACGTTCACTCCTCCAGCCAGTCACTACCTGGTAATACACCATGAAGGAGAGGAGATAATGCTTGGCAAAGTACCATGAGGGATGGAGGTGCTGTCAGCCTGCTGTCACTGAACTCTTCTTGAAGCAATCATCGATCTCTTGTAACATATCCCTCAATAAATCACATCTCCCATGCTGTCTCTGAGCATTTTCTTTGGCCTGTCTACAATCTATTCCATTTCCCTGGCATGACCTGTCCCACAATTTTAGATTTAAAATTGAAAAAAGTTTAACTTTTTTGGAACTGGGGATTGAACCAAGGGACGTTTTACCACTCAGTTGCATTCCCCAGCCTATTTTGAGACATGGTGTCACTCAATTGCTAAGGCTGGCCTTGAACTTGCAATTCTGCTTTACTACCTGAGGTTCTGGGATTACAGATGTGTGCCACCACACTAGGCAAATTTTAACTTTTCATAAAAGATTTGTGTATTTCTTAGTAGTAAATGATGAAATACAATATAATCTGCCCATTTCATGCATTCATGACATATCGACAGTTTTAATTTTTTAAATATTTCTAGGCTATGTGGTTCATCTGGAAATATTTTTTTCTAATTGACATAAAAATTGTGAATATTTATGATGTTCCTTGTGATATTTCAATATAAGTATACATTGTGTAATTTTCAAATCAGGACGAAATTTACTGTCTCCTTAAACATTTATCTTGGTGTGTGTGTTTGTGCTGTAAAAACATTAAAATATCTCATTTCTTGCTTTTTTCAAATATATAATACATTACCATTATCTGTGGTCATCCTACAAAAATTGTAGGAAATCTAAAAAAAAGAAAAAAGAAAAGAAAATCTGTAAATAGGTACCCTGCACAGTTCTAAACTGTGGGGTTTTTTTTCCTAGGGTCAATTACAAAAGGAGGCTCACCAGTAATAAAGCCAGAGAAAGCCCTTGGGCCAAGTTTGTGCAAGCAATGTTGCTCACCAACACTAGATACTGTGGATTGCAGGAAATAATCTCAGGCAATAGAGGCAATCCTCTACAGACCAAGAAGAGTCTGCAGAACTGTTGTGTCTGGCAAACTCCTGCTACAGTGGAGAAATCAGTTGCTCATCAGCTGTCATGCAGAAGCTGGTCTCTTCCAAGCAAAGAGTTTGAGTATTATAAACAAAATAACTCAGAGTGAGAAACTCACCATATTCCATTCCATAAATGGTAACTGCATTCTTCAAAGAGTCCAAACAAATACACAAAAACTGAAACCAATCTTGCAAGACTTCTTATTCCTTCCACAAAAGACAAATTGAGATTATATAGGAACTAAAGATATTAGAATTAACAAAAGTTTTGAATGGATATACATTGTAGCACCATTTAAAGGTTGTCTTTATCAAGGAGTCCATGTTTAAATAAAAAAAAATGACTTCTTATTTTAAAATAATAGATTCTTAAAATTTTAATTGATGTTTTATAAAGTTTTTTTTTTAACAAGATTGGTTAACTATGATAAATGTCACATAGGCTTTTCAATTTTTACATTGAGACAAATACAATATTTTTGGAAAATACATGATTTAAAAAATAAAAACACCACAGTTGAGAAAGACTCAGCTTTGAGGGTAGGCCATGTTCTAGTCAGACTGCAGATGAAAAAAAAATCCTACCCTTTAACACATCTGGAAATGTTGAAGTACGATTCTTTATGATGATATGTGAAAATATTTCTAGTAAATTGAGTTAAAATCCTGAAATCAAAGTTCACTCACTACCTGAAAAATTCAAGTCCTCAATAAAGAGTTTAATTAATTTGCATTATTTTATATGTATATAGGAATACATTCTATGTAGAAAATTTGAAATACCCATCAAAACAATAAAATGCATAAAAATCTTTGCTAATCACATCATTCAGTGATAACCAATACAATTATTATGTATGTATGTAGTTAGATTCTACTTCTATTATTGATGTTTTACATGTTTTATTTTTGTTTCTTTTCTAATTTACATTCAAATTTCATGTTTAATAACTTGTATTTTGATTATTTTAATGGCTTTCTTTAAATTTTAATATGTATAATCAACACATTATTCAAAAATGTTCTCGTTAGCAATACGAATTTTAGATTATTAAAATGATCAATCCTTTCAGCTTACATATTGTGATTGTGTAAACTTATATAGTTAACATTCACCTAGATTAGTCCACATTTGCCAGTTCCATTGCTTATCATTCTATCTCAGTCTGGGACAATGTTTTCTTATGAATAAAAGCCATTTTAAATTTTATTTGGTAAGGATTATTTACTAGATAACTTTTTCTACTTTCACCTGAAAGCATTCACAATCATATTTGTTCTTATAAAGCATGTTTTTGGCATTTACAATCAAAAGTGATCTTTTTTCAGCCTTTTGAGGATACTGACATGTTGTTTTCTGACTTCTGTTTTCTTTAGAAATAACTGGAGGTCTAATTGTCACTTGTTATGTACTGCATTCACTTAGTTGGTTCACTCTTTTCATGTGGAGCTGTTAGTGGGCCCTGTGCCACTTCTTTTTTTTTTTTTTTTTAATACCCAGATGGATTTTTATTTGGAGCTGGGCAAATAAAACCAATTGATCAGGGGCTGGGGTTGTAGCTCAGTGGTAGAGCACTTGCCTAGCATGCGTGAGGCCCTGGGTTTGGTCCTCAGCACCACATACAAGCAATAAAACAAAGACATTGTGTCCATCTACAACTAAAAAAATATTAAAAAAAAAAAAAGTTGATCAGTTAGCTTTTTAGTCCCTTTTAGACCTCACAAGAACAACATAGAGGAAGGAATGTTTATTTGGGCTCACAGTTTCAGAGGTCTGAGCCCATGGTCGGTTGACTCCATAGTTCTAGGCCTGAGGTAAAGCAGAACATCATGGTGGAAGGGTATGGAGGAGGAAAGCAGCTCAGGACATGGCCACCTGGAAAAGGAACAAAATATAAACCCCAAAGGCACACCCCCAGTAACTTATCTCCACTAGGCACTCCATACCTGCCTTCAGTTATCATCCAAGTAATTCCTTTCAGTGGATTAATTAATGGTTATAGGGCTCTCATCATCTAATTATTTCACTTTCAAACATTTTTACATTGTCTCACACATGAGCTTTTGAGGAACTTCTCATATCTAAACCATAGCAAGCTAACAAAGCAGCAGGAGTCCAATTTTCACTTCCTTGGGGAACAGTTCTGGAGTCTGGAACAGTGACACAAAATCCCAATGATCAGGGAGGCTGAACAAGGAGAATCTCTAGTTCAAGGGCAGCCTCAGCAACCATATCTCAAAATAAAAATTCAGAAGTACTGGAGATGTAGCTCAGCGGTAAAGTTCCTCTGAGTTCAATTCTCAGTACCAAAGTGAAAGAAAGAATATAAAGATGAAAGCTTCTCCCAAATATTGCCACTTGATCAGTTTGAGATTGAAACAAGAGAAGTACTCTCCTAAGCTCCCCTTTAGAAGTAGTATCATTTCATAGTCTCCGTCAATGGCAAGTCCACTTTCAAGGGTCCCATCCAATTGCTCCCTTAGTCCAATTGCTATGCATTGCATGATTAGACTCCAACCCTTTCCCTTCGCATTTCAGATCTACTGATTGATTATCCAAAAGGCCAGTGACACCAGCAGCCTTGCTAGTGCTCCACCTCCAGACAGACACCCCAGTATTATGATAGACAAAATATAATAACAAGACTCACAGCCTTACTTTGGCTTTGTGAGGTTAGATGAAACTATCACTTAACACCAAGTTACCTTGAAGAATGTTGTTTTGAACATAATGGTCTTTATACAGTATTTATGATGTCATTTTTTTTCATAAGAAAATAATTTAATCTTCCCTGAGAAAATCATATCAGGGGAAAAGAAAGAAAAACTCATGTGAGGACACAGTATTTAAACAATTAAGCCAATCCAAAAACCTTTTTTTTAAGCCAGATGTGTCTGATAAGTGTTTTGATAGCCACTTTGCTAGAAAGGATAAGGAATGAGGAAACTATGTGCATCATGATATCTCCCTGCCCATTTCTACATACAAGTAGTAAAATAATACCTGACTTGACCAGAAATAATACATCCCGGTTGTTTGAATTTTAAATAATGCACTGTTCATAATGACTTCTAAATTCAAGTCCCATCTCAATAGAACGATGAGTTAAAAGAGTCAGATAGCAAAACACAAATGTATACTGGCTCCCATCACATGAGAAAGCAAATCATCTTGGTCTGATTTTAAAATTGGAATGGGGGCACTCCTTTGCTAAAACAGTCTATGAAAACATACAGCACTTTCTTGGCCTAGTGTACAAATTGTACAGTCTGTATCCTGTCAGGTACAGCTAAAGCGACCAGCAAAGCCACTTAGTGCAGTCTTGCCATGTGTGCTGTTAACAGGAACCATCCAGATGAGGCACTGAATAGGTAGAAGATAATAGATGAAAGGCCTGATGCTTAATAATTTATTTTCTACAAGCCAATTACATCCTCACATATTCACAGAGTTGGAGATTAAAAACTGCTCATAACCTCAACATTAAACCTGGTATTATATTGAAAACAGCAGACTTTCTCCTCCCAAGTTAGAAGATTTCTAAAGACACTGTCCTAATAAGAACAATATGGTGTCATTAATTGGAAAAAGAAACCATTTAGTTTTCCATTTACATGTTTTCTAGATATAACGAGCCATTTTTGTCTAGCCAGGAAAAGATTGGCAGATCATTTTATTAAACAGAAATTGTTAATGTATATTCTTTAACTAAACCATTATCTTTGGGCTTAATATAAGTTTAAATTGTCTTCACTTTCTTTTAACTTATATCATTAATTTATTAATAAAATAATAAAGCATTCCACTTAATTGTGTCTTTGAACGTACTTAAAATATAGCTTAGTAAATGGTATGCGTATCTTGAATCTGCCTAAGAACAAAGATCAACTCTAAAAATAGTGCTTTCTAGCAGGAAAAAACAGTCAGTTTTCCTGTCCAAACACACTTATTGTTTAACACTGGTGGCAATTTTATGAGACTAATGTGATCCAATATTCTAGGCCCCTTGCAGCTTAATGAATTGACTGAAGACAAAACCCAACACCAGATCTTTACTACTCCAGGTGCCCTGAAAGTATTTCAGGGCCAGATGTTTGTAAGTAATGTGATTTTGTAGTTATTATCTCTGGGTCTGGGGAGAAGGTAAATTCAGTTTGGTTCATTTTTGTTTCAATGTTCTTTCACTTTTCACTCTTCTACACAGTTCAATATAGTTCACGCTTCTTAAGGAGTGGTAAAATAATATCTCATTAACTTAGAGTCTGTCTTCTGTGGACTTTCTTTTTATAGCTCTGCCTTTGTTGGTTCAATTCAGAAGGTATTAAATTCAGAAATGTAGACTCTGTTGGATAGTAAATAAGACAGACGTGGGAGAGCCCATTTAAACCTCCATGCTGTCAGGCCATTTCCCCACAAAGCAATAATCAAGGGAGAAAGCAAAGCATTTGTTGGGCATATCTAATTTGATCTTCATATGGGAAGTTGGGAATCTCAAGTAGTTTTGCACTTTATTCTTCATAAGCAATACATCACCTTTACCCTTTTATTTAATGTTGTAGTTCCTTATGATCAGTTCCTAATTATTCTCCTATACACCAAATGGAGTTTTGATTACAGAATGACTAGTGATTCCATTTCTAACTTTATTTAACTTTTTATTGTGTTTCTACATTTTAGTTCAGGCTATGATTTAAAATGTGATGTTTATTGAATTTCCAGGTATTTCAATGAAAAATTCTATCACATGTAGATAGTCAAACAAAGTATTTTATTTAAAAATATTCAGAAGAATTTTCAAAGTATCTAAGAAATCCTAAAAATAAAGACTTCATTTTTCAAATATTATTTAAACTTCTTTAGAGCCACAATTATAGTGGAAGAAAAGAGATTGCTGACATTGGGTGTGCTTTACTCTGACTTCTGTATCTGAGAGTGAACACATGTGTGTATAGAGATAGGAGAATCTTGCTCCTATCTGATGATCTCAGAGGACCAGAGGCAAGGCCTGTCCCTGCATTAAATGGGAAATCTGAGGCATGTGTGGTTTAGATAATGAATTTGGATTCCTGACTAACATTATCACAGTGCTTCAATGATTTGATCTCCTTGGTATAGCCAACAAGGTGAATTTTGCTAGTTTCTGTAGCAAGCATGTAAAAGGAAGCTATGTCCCCTCTCATTTGGGTATCTGGAGGGAAGGACAACAGCACCTGGGAATATGAACTAGAAAACCAGCATTAAACTTCCTGTAATGTTATCAGAACAATGTATCTCCTCCACATTCTTCATGTAATGTACCTCCAAATTATGTCCTTTTTTAAAAATTGTTTTGTTGGTTTAAATGATTAAAATATCAGAGAGAACTGTGTCCTTATAAGTGATTTGATTCTAAGCAATGTCCTGTATACCAAACACTGTGACTGAAATAAAACTATAATAATATGGAATCTTGTGCTTATCTCATGTTCTTCAAAACAATTTAGTTCCAAGGGTCTAGAGATTCATTCTTCTGATGAACAGCTATAAAGCTGTTCTGTGAAATTAAAAATCTAAATATATTTATTAAACTACCATGGAAGAAATTTGGAGGGATTTTCATGACTACATATTGAATTATTTCAACTATTTACATAAGAAAAAAACAATTAAAGGGATTCTTGATATAGTAGCATATATTAAGTTAATTCCATAAAATTTTTTTCTTATGATTATACATTCATGAGAAAAAAATATTTAATAGTTAAGTCACTCCCAAATGTTAAGGTCTTTATCATTTTACATGTGCTTTTTGCTTGAGAAATGAAATTGTTTCCTTATACTCAATGATTCTTAAGCATTATATTCTTGAATAGCAAGAAGCTTTGGCTTTGCTCTGATGTCCAGGAATTGTATCATTAAAGTATATTTGGTTTTTGCTAAAGGATTGGAATAATGATTCCTTTTTTTTTTTTTTTTAAGTTGTAGATGGACACAATGTTTTTATTTTACTGCTTTGTATGTGGTGCTGAGGATAGAACCTAGGGCCTCACACATGTGAGGCAAGCGCTCTACCGCTGAGCTACAGTCCCAGCCCCGGAATAATGATTCTTAAGGGTTAGAATCAGATGGAAGAATTCACAGCACAGAACTGACCTCTCTACCAGCTAAGGGAATTGGGCTGGACAATAATGAACATTTTCTAAATTCTTCGTTCCTACTCATCATCCATCCCTACTGCAGCAGCGTCATGAATCAAGTCAAGTATGAAACTGCACAGAGGCGTCCTGAACCCTGTAGCTTCTGCTCTACTATCTTCTCAGGATGCTCAGAAACCCTACTGCTGTGGCATGTGGGAAAGCCCATCTGCACGGCTTCCTCATCCCCAAACTAGGAAAGTTTCTAATGATGTGGCCAACATATGTCACTGTCCTGAGTGCTGGTCAGGATTTAAACTTTAGAATCCTGTGAAGTTTGCTCTCTGTCTGTCCTTCTGACACTTTGAGAGGTTTATTTTTATCTATACTAGTCTAGGACTCTCATGTACTTACCTCTAAACAAGGGAAAAGCTCTTTTCCATTAAAAAGCATATTTCTCTTTGAAGTTTAGCTCCAGTCAAACCATGCATATTTCAAAAAGCACATCAAAGCATCAGCTAGTATTGATATGCAACTGATAGCTTGATATTGAAGAGCCACTGTGGATTAAAAATTTCAGATAACAAAGTGTGGGCTTAATTACATGTGTATCTTAAGTAATACACATACATAAAACATATGTATGTATTTTTCCATATAACCTTAACAATCAAAAATAAATGTGAATAAATAGTGTAAGAGTTCATGACTAACATCTTCCTGCAATGTCCTTTTAGCTCATCAGCCTTCACTAATATGACTGAGCATGTTATTATTCTAAACAGAAGCATATGTTTTTCCACAGCTCAGCTTTAGACTTATACCCCTAGGTAGCCAACCAATTTGTTACCAGTAGGATGAATAAAGATGAAGATAATCGGAAAAATTATTGGATCAACTAAGATGAAGAGCTTGATGCTTTGTTTGTAGGACCAGATTTATACC
The DNA here is from genome assembly GCA_004024805.1 of Geosciurus inauris. NCBI lineage: Eukaryota > Metazoa > Chordata > Mammalia > Rodentia > Sciuridae > Geosciurus > Geosciurus inauris. Next base: position 138,358 of record PVHX01000309.1, read on the forward strand.
ATACAGTTTTTCTTACAACCACACGCTAGTGGATCACTCATTCCTTGCTATTGGCTTCAGGGCTAATGTACTTTTCTGGTTGACATTTTAATTTTTAATGTTTCTTTCTCTTTACCTTCTTTTTGATGTATGAATGTTTAAAACTCTCAAGGCTCCATTGTGAAATATCAGCATATATGCAATATGTAATATGGATTGTATAATATAATACGTGATATATAACATAATATCTAATTTATTATATGTATGTAACTTTCTCCTAAGGGTTAGCCATTCCCTCGGTTGTAATGGAATCTACATTTCAAGAAATCCAAATCTAATTTGTAGCCCAGTAGACTCATTTGAACTTCAGACTCATCTATTTAACTTTCTATTTGATATAACCATTTCAGTATTCAAAATGAGCATGGGGCTGGGGTTATGGCGCAGTGGTAGCGTGCTCGCCTAGCACGCGTAAGGCACTGGGTTAGATCCTCAGCACCACATAAAAATAAAATAAAGAGGGGCTGGGGCTGGGGCTCAGTGGTGGAGCGCTTGCCTAGCATGTGTGAGGTACTGGGTTCGAACCTCAGCACCACATATAAATAATAAATGAATAAAATAAAGATCCATCAACAACTAAAATATTTAAAAAAATAATAAAAAAATAAAATAAAATAAAGATATTTAAAAAAAACAACAAAATGAGCAGAAGAAAAACTAAAAGGGGGAAAAATCAAGTAAATAAGCACAAATTTAACCTTACATATTTACCTTTTGGGATTTCTCTCTAGTTATTCAACTGAATAAACAGAACCAGAATGTGAACAATTGATTAATTTAGACCTTTGGAAGTTATTCCTAATACTTCTCTCTCCTTGACCTCCCCAATTTCTCCCACCAAGTTCTATCAAACCAACTCTATCGTTTGGCTCCTGTCTCCATTTCTACCACCACTAACTTGGCGCAAACCACCATTTTACCTGGCTCCCTACTGCCACTCTTGCTTTCTTTCAATCCATTTTCCACTGAATGGAGTTTTCAAAGATTCATACCATTTCATTGTGCAATTCTCCCACAATTACTTAGGATGAGGGCCCTCTGAGACCCTGTTGGACCTGGCCTCTGCTCACTGCTTTACCCTTCTTCATAGCCTCCTACTGTTCTTTCATCGTGGCCCAGCCGCACCGCTCAATTTCCTTTCCTCACTTCCACCAAGAGTTTCCTCACCTCCAGCTCTTTCCCTTACTCCCAGGTATAAGCCTGCAATGCATTTCTCACTGTCCTTCACCTGAAAACCTGAGACTATACCCAACTCTTGCTCTGAGCTTAAAAATTACTTTGCAAAAGAGCATTTTTCAGATCAGTCTCTCTAAAGATGGATCTCCTTATTCTTTAAAAAATAATTTTCCTTATCTATCTTTCTCTTTATCACTTTCCTGCCTAAAAACGATCTATGCATTCTCTTATTAAAACTTCAACACCTAATCTCCTTCTCTCCTTTTAGCTGAACAGAGAGGGAAGACCTTTGTTCTCTAAAGACTTATACTTGCTCATTGAAGAAGATAGCTTCCTGAAGAGGGAAAGAAACCAGACTGGAAGACATTTTAAATAGTATGTATTATTCATAGGGGAACAAGGCAGAATCAATTCTTCTCAAGATTAACCACTGAAGAGAGTGAGTTTAATTGGAAGATTATAATCAAGTGGCTGGGAGCCCTGCACCAGAGAAATGTTCTAGTCTAGCACATTACAGAGAAGGAATAGCCTTGTGTGAGTCTCATCTCCAGATATATTATTTTTAGCTTCCAGAGCCAAGATCTTTTATATTGCCTTATTATGGATTTATTTTTGTTAAATAATATATAAAATGAAACAGAAAGTAAATATATACTTTGAAAGTTAAGAAAAGGGACACAATTAGCACAGAAGAGAAGAGAAATAATACAAGTGGAATTGAGGAAAGTGAAAACATAAATTAAGCAATAGTAAAATTGGAACACTGGAAAACATTAATACAATAAAAAAGCATTCACAGAAGTGTCCAAGCAAAATTACAAAGAGGAACCAGGCAGGGAAATTTAACGAAAAGTTTTATTTTTAATACTATTAAAGAGAGCTAATCTTAACAGAGTTCCTCAGCCGAAGCAGCATTAGCATGTTGACTTGAATAGTTCCTTATGGTTGGGGTGGCAGGAGTCGAAGTGCTCTATATTGTAAGACATTTAGGCATCACTGGGTTTTGTCTACTTGATGCCAGGATCGATCTTGCCTCCAAACATTGCCAAATGTCTCACAGAGAGGAATGTCACTCCTATCTCTACCCTCAGGTTAAGAACCCCTGGCTTCATGTAAAGGGAAGAGGACTTAGCAAAAAATGTTTCATTTTTACATCTTAGATCAACACTGAAATTTTGAAATAGCTGCTTAATCAATATCACTCTATTTCTACCCTCTCAGGAAAATGGAAATATCTCTAGCACCTGATTGATTAATTATATCATTCAAATACTCTCAAGAAAATAATGACAAAATATGAAAAGGGAAATCAGAACCGGGGAGTAGAAGACTTCCTAAATGCAGATTAAAAGGTCAAGCGTAATTGTTAGAGTGCAGTTTCAAATTTTGCTCTGATAAATTTGGCAGCTAAAATGAAAAACCAGATGATTACTTGCATAATTCTTTACCGACAGGAGCAGAGAGCCAGCAGCTCAAGGGCTGCCCAGGTTACCCCAGCTCTTTTCTGCTACAGATATCATAGACTTTGTAAGAAGACCATGAAGGACACAGAGGACAGTGTACACAACATTTTTATGGCAAGAGTATTTGTGATTTTGACAGAGTTGTTTTGATGTAGTGTTTGTCAATAAACGTTCAGGGAACAACATTAAAACTGGGTCTCGTGAAGGCAGCTCTGTGGTCAACGAAGGTCTGATAGTCCAGCCTGATCTAGGCATCCAGCTCAGTGGCTGGCTGCCATAACCCAGATTTTTATAACCGCCAAGAGTATGGGGAAGTATTACTTCTTTCTCTCTGGCTTTTTATGAGATCTCAATATTAATTATTTTGGGATACTTGTAGGTGAAGGTTTACTATATAGATAAGATGCATAATTAGACAATTAAGATTATTATTTTCCTCTTTGCTACCTGAATAGGCAAGCCTTGACTTTCTGAACAAAAAAAGGCCTTTGCTGCCAACCATGCCTATTATCTATCTATGTGGACTGAGCCATGGAAGTTGGATATTCAGTGAGTAGGAAAGGCAGAAAAATATATATATATATAAATTGAGTAAACTTAACATTAAATAGAGACATAGTTTAACTCCCTTAACCCCACATTACTACTCAATATAATATTTTATGGATAAAATGTAAAAGGCTCAGACTCACAGGAGCATATTGTGGAAGAGAGAGTTTATTACCCCCTCAGTGCTATGAGATCTGAGACTTGATACTCAGGTATGGGATAAAAGAAAAGTGATGTGAAAAAGAAAAATCCTTCTTTTCTCTTCCAGTAGAAATGTGAAGGAGAAAAAGAGGAAGAGTGTGAAGGAAATGAACTCACTAGGGTCAGCAGAAGCAAAAAACTGCATCAGGTAAGAGGAAAAATTAGCAAAGTGTCCTTTGTGGCCAGCCTAGATAGGAACAGTGCCAATGCTAAGGTCTGAGCTTTGCTAGGAAAAGACAGATTTCTAAGTGAAGTGTCCCAGGACCTCCAGAGTGTTCCTGCTGAGTAAAGCAGGCTTAGACACCACTCTGGTAAGGTGTGCTTCCCCAGAGGACAATGGAGAACATACTGGTAACCAGCAGTGGGCAGGCGTTTTGGTGCTGCACACTGGCATCCATAGGAGGTCTTGCACTGGAATACTGGACTGTCTTCAAATGCTGGCCATTTGCATATCTGCTTTCCCCATTTCTCAAAAACGTAACTCTATTACTGAGGATTTCTTAATTTTGCCTGTGGGTAATTTCAAACAAAGTGTTTTAAAATATATGAGTTAAATACTGGAGAACTTTTTTTATTGCAAATACCTCCCTTCCAACTTTAAGAAGAATCTGCAGCACCATTGTCTTTCTGATTTCATCAAAATTTTACCTCAGAGTCATGGCAACTTGACTTCTTCACGTCATCACTTAATTTCAGGGTAGAGATTATGCAAAAATATCTGATAGTGTTCCTCCCAGAAAAGTATTTGTGTATTTGTGTAGCATCTCCACTTATGCAAAAGACCTTTAAAATTTGCAGAAATGTTTAATTTCTATGATGCAACCATTAAAATACAAGGATGTCACTGAATTCTGACTAAAAATATATTTAAATTCTAACCTAATTTAAAATTAGTTCTCTGAGATGATTGGCATATTTCTAACAGTAGTTCCTTGAATTATTTTACTTGTACAATTTTCACCAAATGTAATAAAAAATCAGCTAATAAAATGTGGAAATACTCATTATAACACATGATACTGATTGAAGATAGTCAATCAATGAAATTTCATACTTTCATACATTTCTTTAAAAGTACAGGCAGCAGACTTAAAAACTGATTGTGCTACAAAATGCTAGAGAATGTCATATCTTTCTTACATATCAAAATAAAATATACATAAATAGCAATGTCCAAACCAAAGTTCACAGTGTGATAAAGCCATTAAATGAACACGTGCAAAGTGTGTAAAGTGAACACAACTGTCAACTTATGGACAAATAAAACGTCACCAACATCATAGATGACCTCCTGGGTACCTTTCCAAACTTCCCAAAATGTTATCCTCATTCCTGACACTGAAAGTGAATCTTCAAAAATCATATAAATACACTCTTGTAGGAGAGTATGCTATCTTTACTGTCTTCTTCTAATCAACAATATAATACACTTGTGATGTCCATTTTTGCTTTTGTTTATGAATGCATCTCATTTGTTTCCATTATTGCAATGGTATTCTGATCATTAAATACATCGCAATATTTGATTGTATTTTGGGGGTGGATATTTGAAGACTGTTCAATTTTTGGCAGCTTCAGACAATATTCATGGTTGATTTACACAAATATTTACCCTTTAAGATGATCTTACATCATCTATGTGGATCCATGTCAGATAGTTTGTTCTTGTCTTATATGATTCCTCTTAGTACCTTATTGTTAGGCTGAGTCGGCTGGTGAAACAATCTCAATTTTGTTTGCAAAGGCCTTTATTGTATGCTATTAGTTTAATGCCTTGAGTATTTACTGAAAATATAAGATGACTTATTTTCCAAAATTATCTTTGACATGCTTAGGTTATAGATCCTTTTATTATCATTTTTTTTTTCTGTATTTATTCTGTTCTTTCTCCTGGGACTCCCTTCCTCCGCCCCTCCTCCCCTTCCCTCCTCTCCCCTCCCCTTCCCTTCCCTTCCTTTTTTCTTTCCTTCCTTCCCTCTTTCTCTCCTTCCCTCCTCCCCTCCTTCCTTTCTATCATTTTCAAGTCTGTTGCTAAATGTTAGATACTCATTGTCAAATTTGGAAATTTCTAATCTTGTATCTTTTTTGTGCATTCTTTTGCCCAATTTTCTCTTTGTTCCTATTCTGGGATTCAAACTACACACAAGTAGAACATTCCAATATGTCTCATATATTTCTTTCAGTTTTCTCTTACATTTTCACACCATTTACATCTTTGAATTTGATCTGGAATTTACATCTTTCAAATTAATTCTGAATATTTCCTTCTAAACTTCCTTTCGACTTGCTAATTTTCTCCTCAGCTACATCTAAATTGAGTTTGAAATTTGGTTATTGATTTTTTTCTAAATTCAAACATTTCCATTTAAATTCTACTTCATAGTTCACTAATAAAATTTTCTCAATTTCATTATTATTATTTCATTTTGTGTATTAATTATAAAAATAAATAAGTGTATAAAATTCAATATCTAAATTCCCCTCCATTTGTTTTTATTACTTTTGTTTCATTATGTTTTTAACCTGAAGCTTGTTGTGTCATGGCTGTATATATTCAGTTCATAACATACTACATATGAAAAATTATGAAAATTTTTAAGGATTATGTACTGTCATTTTCACCCAAAGGTATTTACTTTTTCAAATACATAGCATGTAGACTAGGGGCAATGTTCCTGGTCCTAACAGAGACTGAGTTGACTGGAAGGTGAGCTGTCTTTTTTAGAGGGCTGTTTTGTATTTCACTGGTACCAAGGATGTAATTCTCTGGGATCTCTCCAAAAAGCTGGTGTATGTATCGTAACTTTCTCTTACGAAAGGCTTTGAACTCTGTTTTGTTTTGGCTCCAATTTCTATGAATCCTCTGAAAAGTGTGCTCAGGTTCTGAAACTTTCATGAACATCCTCTGCTTTCAGAATTGTAATTGCCTTCAGGAGGAAAATGTCAGAACAGAAAACACTGTTCACTTTATGGGCTTTATTAATCTACAAATTTCCTTTACAAATGCTGACTTACTGCTAGCACTTTAGTATGGAACTATGTATGTGTATGTATAGATATATCTCCATACACTTTCTAACATGTTTAGTGGTTCTCAATGGAAGTGCCTGTGGTCATTGTCAACCTGGATATCCAGAAACAAAAAGTGGAACACAGTTTCCTTGAGATTTCAGCTACTGATGACAGAGAAAAATGTGCCTATCAACATCTCATTTCAAGTACAGGTATATCAAATATTTCATGATGAAAAAGGCCCACATTGTTATTATTTGGCTCATATATGTGGCAGATAGTTGGTAAGGATACTCTACTATTCTAATGGTTTTATTTTTGCTTTTTTAATTTCTTTTTTTCTGTCTAGCTCTAAAATTTTCTGTTCCATTTTTCACTTATGATGCAAGACTTCCTATCCAAAATAAATTGCTAATTTTTAAATGTAATAGTCCTCAGAATATAGCCTTATATCCTTGTATTTGACAAAAGTTTTAATAAATTGATATTTTGTTCTTGCTATATTCATATTTTGTATTTGGGGAATTTGACTCCAAATTTGGGGAAATTGACTCCAAACAGGCACATTTAAAAATTTATCCTGAAACAACTTTTTTCTTCTCTTAATATCCAGCACAGTACAGCACACAGTTTATATTCTATTAACACAACATATAAAATTTATGAGCAGGTTTTTACAATTTTTCCACTCTCAATTTTGCAGTTCCTATAACACAAGACCAATGTTACATATGCAATCAATTTGTTTCCTCCAGTGATTTCTCTGCCTTAAAATATCTTTCCCATAATCGACCTGAAAATAACATTCATGTGAAAATTTTAGTCCCTTCCTTTTAAATTCTTATATCACTAGCCCCCACTACAAAACGTAAATATAGTTAGTGATTTTCTCCTGTGTCCACAGGTCAGAATGCATGCCTGAAGATGAGAAAATATGATTTATAAGTAAAAAAACCTAGAAATTGTGTCAAACTCACTTTTAGCCACAAATGCATCTTATATCATTATCAAAACAAATGTGATAACATTTCCCAAGATCCCAAGATAATGTTTCCCAAAATCCTTTCCCAAGATCTGTTCACATTCCCATAGGAATAAAAGTTAATACTTATTATTTAGTGTGTACTAATCACTGCTCATTTTTAATGTTTAATGTATTGATTCCTCTTAGCAATGATACATATCATTATTACTTCCACTTCATAAATGAAATAATTATGGTATATACAGATTAACTTGGTCAGATCACATAATGAGGAAGTAGAGAAGCTTAGATTTAGACTTAAGTAATTTGGTTCTAGAAATCAATGGGTTTTTTGTTGTTGTTTTTGTTTTTGTTTATTTTTTGTTTTTGGTACTGGGGATTGAACTCAGGGGCACTCGACCACTGAGCCACATCCCCATCCTTATTTTGTGTTTTATGTAGAGACAGGGTCTCACTGAGTTGCTTAGTGCCTTATTGTTGCTGAGGCTGGCTTTGAACTCTCAATTCTCCTGTCTCAGTCTCCCAAAGTGCTGGGATTACAGGCATGAGCAGCATCCAGCTACTGTCTTGATTTTTGACAGAGGACTTACTCTCTAATATTTTCTATTCCATGGGTTATTGTCTATTAGCCAGGGTCTTAGTAATGTAGATCACAAATTACCCCCAGACTGCAAACCCTACGTTGTCATGTGCTGTGCTTCATGCTTTTGTTTAGAGCCCATGCAGAATTAGATGTATAAATGAACAATAGATGGATTACATTAGTCCCCAAATCCAGAGCATCCATGTTATTTAAGAGCACAGTACACAGTCAATCATGTGCTGTTGCTCTTCCTCCTCTTCTTCATCTTTATCCTCCTGTACATTGTTTACTTCAGGGACATTTTAACAGAATTGCATGTACCACTGCAGTCATAGCAAGAGCCAATCACAGTTCTTCCCAGGGTGCTCAAAATTAACTCAGTTGTATCTGATTTCCTGTAACTGCTCATCTCATTTTCTGTTTCATTTATCTTTTCTTCTCATGCCCAGACTCCAGCTACGATTTTTTTCTTTTTCTCCTCAGTTTCATTGGTGCATTTTAATTGTACAGAAAGGTGAGATATATTGTTACATGTTCTTATATGCACACAATATAGTAATGCAATTTGGTTGATACCCTTTCCATTTATTTCCCCTTTTCCTCTCACTCTCCCTTTTCCTGGTCCCTTTCCTCTTCTCCACTGATTTCCCTTTGATTTTCATGAGATGGCTTCCACCTTTCTTTTCCTTTTCCTAAAAGACTGTAAAGTTGTAATTAATTTAATACTAATGATCCAATTCAGAGAGTTGTCTTTGTCCCGTTTTCATAACCCCAAACTAAAAGCAGAATGAATATGTGATTAGAAATTGAGTTTTACACGTGGGCCATTGAACTAGATCCAAGTTAAACAACTCACATATAATTATCATGACCATTTATGTATATAGAAACTATTTAAGAATATGGTCCATACAGTGATATCACTCTATTCATATGACATGTATACTACAGGTTTTCTTATAAAATAAGGTTAATAGCATTACCAATCTCTTTGGGCTCCAGAGAGTTAACGCATGAAAAATACTGGATCCTGTGTCTGACACATAGAAAGAAGAGAATATGTTACTTATTATTCATGGGACACCTTCTTTACATCCTAGCTCCAGTGTTGAAAAAGCTTATAATTCATAGGATTAGTGTCAGTCACAGTAACTCTGTAAGGAATAGAATAATTCAATGTTCACAATTTAAAACACTCATTTAAAATATAATTTTGAAAGAACATTGTGTATTTTATACAATGAAAAATTTTATAATGCTAATTTCATGTCTGTTTTACTTTATGTATGTATATATTTACTATTTACCTAAATATCTATTTGTCACAGGATTCCTATAGTGAGTGAATAGGGATTTCAAATTTTTATTTTGAAATTAAAGCAAGAACCCAGAATAAAATTAGTCAGATAGCTAAAGGAATTAAGGTTAAAAGTAGAAAACTTGCCTAGCATGTGTGAGACCCCAGGTTCCATTCCCAGCACTAAAGAACACACTAAATAAATAAATAAATTAGATAACTTCAGAGATGTGATGTGACACAAGCAGGTCTCACATGGCATGGAATGACAGGATAAGGTAGGGTAGGGCAGGGAAGGACAGGAAATGTACTGTGAAGGAGAATCACATGACATGATAGTGACATATGCTAAAATATGATACAATAGATTTGTCACAATATGATAGCCACTGTTTTTATAGGGCAAGGAGGAAAATAGACTTCATCTTAGGAAAATATTATTTATTTGATTATAGCAAATATCATTATGGAGGCTTTTTTATTATGAAGGAAAACTTACAGTTTATTTCAGTTAGAAAGGTTAAACCGATGGCAAAATATAGTTCCCTATGATTCAAATTTTACGAATTTCTGAGGTTTCTTTGTTTTCTTGACAGAGTTGTATGCTCTAGAACTAACAGAAAAGGGGCAAGAAGAGAAGTTCCCTTGAAAAGGGAGCATTAGGGGAGTTATGGACAGACTTCCTATAAGAATCACCTCAGGCGCAAGCACACTGAGGCATCTTAAGAGCACGTGCACGTGCCCAGTGGCAGTGAGCTCTGCCTGCCTTCTTCTCGTCGATGGACACCATCTTGCCTCCATTGCCTCTGGCCCTCCTGACTCAGCTGCCTTCGGTGACAGCACACTGCTCTTTGTAGCTATGCCAAAGGATTGAAAGAAGGTGATACATTATTAGAAACTGAAATCTTAAAATTATTTGGTATAAATATAAGATAAAACACAAAATTTCTAACTTCATATGAATAACTGGTTTTCAAATTACAATATTTTAAGAGCAGCCCTATTGACTTCTGTTTAGAGTAGTTTTGCAGACCGCAAGCAGCCATGACAGGGCCATGTCAATCAGCTGTCATCATCACATCGCTACTGTGAAACGTGCGAACCCTCTAGTCCACCAAACCATCTGTAACAGATTTGTGATGGAGTTCAGAACATCACGTGAGGTAGATAAGGAAAGAGGCTTTGTTGGGGAAAGGGAAAACACACACATAAGGAGTCAGAAAAAGAAGATAAATCATGGCCCCCTCGCCTTCTGTCACCCTCACATAGGTGTGCCCAGAGCAGGACACAGCTAGAGGGGCGATCTACTTCCACATTCCCAAGGAGGAATCCTGCTTCCTTCTCATTCCCAGGGCTTTCCATAGGGCAGGAGTGAGAGGGAAGCTATCAGTGAGTATAGGAGCTCTCTCCATACCTTCAGCTCCTCACCTCCCCTTTCCTCACCCCATGCTGATTGGCTGTGCCTGACACAGTGATATCCCATTGGCTGTAACCTCAGGGCCATGATTGGTTGGAGGACCCTATATAAACTGTCACACTTCCTGAAATAAAGGGGTTCTGCGACTAGCTCCTGCAGAGCGGTTTTACCTGACCCACTCCCCGGCCCCCGTGTATGGGCAAATAACTCCGGGACCATCCACCCCATACCCTCCTGTAGCGGGACCCCGTATCCCCCTTCCTAAGGACCTTCCTAAGGCCCTTCCTCCCCTGGAAAACCAGCCGGTGGGCAGATCCACGTGAGGCAGGACGTAAAGGACAAGTGAGGGCACTCAGACTGTTTGAACGGCAGCTCACCTGGATCTGGGTGGCTGCTGTGGGTGGCAGCCATGTTCGCAATCTGCCTGCTGGGCTGGGAAGTGACCATTCCCACTGTGCAAGCTGAGTTCACACCCAGTGCCACCAGCCAGTGTGAAGGGAAGGCTCTTGTCTTGTCACAATCGTGGCCAGGTCGTTGTCCAGAAAATTCAGAGACCGCTCTTAGGATTGTGAGCCAACAGTTGTGTTCACTGAGTGACAAGTGCGCTATTTGGGGATCTCTGAACATCCATCTTAGCTCTCCAAAATGTTTCAGGTATATTTCTTTATAGAACAAAGTTTATCAAGCTACAGAAACAGTGCATCGCTTAAGGTTTTATTTGTGTATAGTGAAATTGAAATTAGTCATTGTGAACTAGTTCTCGAGGAGTTGAAGAAAAATAACATGACCAGGAGCAGTGATACACACCTTTATTATTTATTTATTTTATTTATTTTTTTTTCTGGTACTGAGTGTTGAACTCAGGGGCAGTCGACCACTGAGCCACATCCTCAGCCCTAGGGTCTCACTGAGTTGCTTAGCGTCTTGTCATTGCTGAGGCTGGCTTTGAACTAGGGATTCTCTTGTCTCAGCCTCTCAAAGTGCTGGGATTACAGGTGTGCGACACCATGCACAGTGATACACACCTTTAATTCAAGCTATTAGGCAGGCTGAGGCAGGAGAAGCACAGGCTCAAGGCCAGTTTCAGCAACTTAGAGAGACTCTGTCTCCAAATAAAAGAAAAAGGCTGGGGATGTAGTTCAATAGTAGAGCACCCTTGGTTTAAATCTCTGGTTCACCCCCCAAAATTCATGAACATACAACGAAAATAATAATGAAACATAGGTATTATGGATTGTAATTGAGGTATCCCTCAAAAGCTCATGTGTGTGGGCTGGGATTGTAGCTCAGCGGTAGAGTGCTTGCCTTGCATGCGTGAGGCCCAGGGTTCAATCCTCAGCACCACATACAAGGCAATAAAATAAAGACATTGTGTCCATAAAAAAAAAAAAAAAAAAAAAAAAAGCTCATGTGTGAAAAAATGCAAGAACATTTAGAGATGGAAATGTTTGGTTAGTTGAGCTTTAATTTAATCAGTGTATTAAACACCTGATAGAGATTAACTGGGTGGTAACTGCAGGCAGGTAGGGTGTGTCTAGAGGAGGTGGGTCATTAGGGTGTGCTTTTGGGATTTATAATTTGTCCCTGGTCTTCAGAGCCCTCTCCACTTCCTGGTGCCATGTCTTGAGCTGCTTTCCTCTGACACCCCCTTCCACCATGATGCTCTGCCTCACCTGGGGCACAGAGCAACAGAGTTTGCTGTCCATGGACTGAGACCTCTGAAACTGTGATTGCCAAATAAAAGTTTCTTCCTCTAAAATCTCTTTTGTCAGGTCTTTTGATTGCAGCAACAACTAAAACAACAGAAGAATACACATCATAAAAAGAAATGCACAAATTACACTTCCATAATACAAAAAAAAAATATGTAACACAAAATTTATGGTTTTAAACATTTTAAGTATAAAGTTCAGTGGCATGAAATAGATTTACATTGCTGTGTAATCCCAACACACTCTCCAGAATTCACACTGACACTTAGACCCATTGAACAATATATCTCTGTTGGTCCTTCTTCTGCCTTCTGGCCGCCATCAGTCAGCTTTCTATTCTGGTGAAACTGGTGGCTCTAGGTAACTCATGTAAGTGGAATCACAAAGCCAAAGTATCTACTCTTTGGCTTATTTCACTTGATGTAAGTTCCTTCCATGTTGTAACCTGCGTCAGAATTTTAGCCCTTGTTAAGTCTGAATGATTCCCCTGAGTATATACACAACCACCACGCTTGTTTATCCCATCTCCACTATGGACATAGGGGGGAATCCTCTCTTCAGGTGTTGTACATAAGGCTATTATGATTGTGGCTATTCAGGTATCTGTTGAGTCATTGTTCTCAATTCCATCCATTATATATCCAGAAGTGCAATTGTTGGCTTATATGGCAATTCTATGCTACAAAATATTTATAAGAAAATGTTCACCAAATGATTTTTTATAAAAATATTTTTAATGTCTTAGAAGTTAGGATAACATTACCTTAAATATTTATATCAGAGACTCAAGACTTTTGTTCTTTAACTTAAAGCTGAGCAAAGGAACATATTAATAATTTCTCTTCTCTTCCCTTTAATAGGGAATTTGGGGTTCCTCAGTTTTCACAGTGGAGACCCAGCTAAGTCTGTGCAATCTAAAGTTGAAATTAGGGTTTACCAAGGATGAGCTTCACTAGACATGGGGCCATAAAAGTGAGTGTTCAGGGCAGAATACAGCTCAATGCTTAGGAGATTTCAGTTCTTTGGATTTTCCTACAGTATCTTTTTCCTTCTTTTATATCAAGAGGAAGGAGTCCACTCTACCTGCTTTTGTTCTCTGCCAGTGGAAGTTTTGCTTTCTCTTACCACTTGGTGACAAACAAATTTTTATTTACAGTAGTGGAAATTTTGATACATAGTAACATATACAATTTGAATATTTTTTATGTGATTTTGTTTACACCTTATGTGTGAAATTTCTATTATGTAGAATAAAAGAAGCCTGAAAATCATGAAAAGACAATCTTCAGTAGAAATTCACTGGAAACCAACATCAACATCATTATCTCAACCACCAACATCATCCTCCACCTGTGATATCATTTATAGATGATCTGTTAACTTACATTTTTATCTTGAAAGAACTGACATCTTGACAGATACTAGTTTAATGAATGAGTTATTTGACACTTAACCTCAGAGGGATCACAGATTTGTCTAATAAGATTTCTGGCATGAAATTTAAATTTCCCTACTACCTTCATGTCATCTCTTTTCTGACTAAAAGGAAAATGCATGAAGAATTGGGGGTATTTAAGCAGAACAGTATGTAATGATGTGATATGTGAAGAAGGTCATTTTTTTCTGAAACAGTGGGTGCCTTTGTCCTAACCTCATGCCCAAGATGCAATTTTGACATACTCTAAAGTAAGCTTCATTTTTATCATTTCTATCACTGCCATAAGTGTCTCATAAAATGATCATAAAAATTCCGATAATAAATGTGAAAGGTTTTTTGAGATTTGTAAAATGTAATAAAATATACTGCATAGTTAGATACATTTGAGCACCATATTGTTAAAACACACAACAGCAGAGGCCCTTCTATCAAAAGAACCAACCACAACATTTAGAAAAGGACCACGTTTTGATGTTTCTATGTAAATATCTTACAAATAATATGGATAAATAAAAGATATCCTAGGCAATCTAAATGTAACCAAAATAGTTACTTTTAAAAATTTATCTAGATTCAAACAGAAATAAGAACTCATTTGCATAGAAAAAAAATTTCTAAAAATCGGAAAAGAAATTGTGTGTGTGTATGTGTGTGTGTGTGTGTGTGTGTGTGTGTAATAAAATTGGTTATGTGTTGGAGAAAAACTAGCATCTTGGTATGGAATATAATGGATTTTATGAATGGTGGCATCTGGTTGTGAAAACTGAGACTTATTTTCTTTTTGAAGAAGCCCTAGATAAATGCAGTATGATGAATGCAGACCTCAGTTGCATTTATGATTAAAATTGCCATTTAGCATCAGTAAAAAGAGGTCATGAGGATCTTTTTGGCAAAATACTAAATGAAAAAATATCTATATATTTTGTAATTCTACTTTGCAGATCAATTTTATGTTCTGATAATACATAAAACCATTTCCACCTGCTTTTTCAAGAGAAGAACTGAAACATCATCTTGGTTGTGTTATACGTATCTAATTCGAAAAATAACAATTATGTATTATGAAATCCACAGGGCAACCTGTCAGAAAAGATCACTGGCTGAATATACAGGAACTCTTATGTGTTTCTCATTGTGGCTGCTGTCTTCATTGGATTTATAACCTCCTAGAAATCTTGACCTTGAACTTCCAAGTCTTTCATCTAGTAATCTGATCCAATGTCTTTTAAGCAGAATACAATGAGAAATACATTCCAGGATTTAAAAAAGAGTCATAAGGATGAAAATAACAAGGTTGAAATAAATTACACTGTCACTGTGGTCTCTAAGGAAAAGCTGTGTATGTATTGTGTGTGTGTGTTTGTGCGCATGTGTGTTTTCAAGATGCGTTCAGCAGAAAGAGTAAAGCAGAGAATAAATGAGGATCTACTATTTAAAAGTCCCGTGTTGAGACTTGTTGAAGACAGAATTTGGTGAGTAGCATGAGGCCATAGCAAGAAAAGCTTTGGGTTACAGGCTGAGGAATTAGAGTATCATCTTTTAAGTCATCTGGATCATAGGGTATTGCACAGGACCCGTGTGGCCTTGTTGATCTGAATCCCTCATTACACTGCCAGCTGTCTCATGAGAAGATTCCACGGAGATTATGAATGTCGTGCTTAGAGGGAATAGAGGCCTCAAGTAGAGGCCTTGGAAAGAAAATATTGAAAGACTATAAGTAGGAAGCACTATTTGTTACCCCTTGGGGAAGAAATAGGCTGATTGAACTCCAGGGACCTCCTGGCTCCCACAATGCATAGTGATACCTGACATTTATTTCAACACTGAAGCCCTAAGAAAATAACATAATATTAAAAAATAAAATTAAAAAAAAATAAAATACTTAGAAATGAACACGCTGGCCATTACTTTCTTTCTTTCTCCATCTTTAAATTATTTCCTAAGATGCAAAATTTAAAAATCACTATTTATTCAAGTAGAAAAAAAAATACAACAAGCCTGAAATAAAGTCCAAATTATGACGGTAAAATTAAAAATACTGACAAAATGCCCATTTGAGAAGTTAGACCCTCAGCGTCAGCATTTATATTTACTATTTAAGATACTCTACAACTTAAATTTTATCCAGAAAGTTCCCAGTTTTATTTTCTAGAATTCTTTAAAATAAATGCTAGCATTCCTCAGGATCATAGGAATGTGAAACAGCATGGTCCAATAGATATAAAAAGTTAAGATATACTTATCATAAATTTTCACATATGAGACACTTTTCTCCTTAGCTTAGGTTAAAAGAATAATTTTCCTTCTCTCCAAATTTATACACTTTTAAAAAAACAATATATGTAATTTTATGTATTTATTTCAGGCAACATAACAATTTGAAGTTGTGGAGTGGTTAAATCTGGACAGTCACCAAGTGCTTTTTTAGACCTATTTAGCAGCTGTATGACTTTAGCTCACAAACATGCTCCCTCATGAAAAAAAAAAAAAAAAAAAAAAACACATAGGGAACCTGTAAATGAGAGCTGAAGATATTTATAACTCTACAATTTTATTCTATAATTTAAAGGTGTCTGCCTGTTATTAACATCCAACATTTCCACAGCATTTGATTTGGGCTGCAAGATCACAAGGCAGGCATTTAGTTGTTTTACATTTCTAAACTGTACTCTTTTCATAAAGACAGCTCTTAAATATCTGCTTAGGTCAGAGCAGTGCTAGTGCTCTGTTTAGTCACTCATAATTCATCACACTGATCTGGATGTGCATTTAAGCCTTTTATGCTTAAGCCTATGTGTAGGACGTGGTATTTGACTTCTAAATCCAAGTTCAAACTGTGCTTCCAACATTAGCCTCAGATACAAGATAATATTTCCCTAGAACTGACAAAATGGGAACAAAAAAGTGCTAAAGTCTACGTGATCCTTTGTGTGTGTATGTGTCTGTGCATGTGCACACACTAGCACACACTCACACTTTGCCATGTAATGACTCAGTTGTTTTTATGACTAGTACTCTGCATGCAGACTGCAGTTGAGGGGGAGCCTCTGGAGCTTGAGGATGGATCAGAGCCTGCATTTATCTCATTAATGATGTCCCTGAATAACAACAAGTGTTTCCTAATTAGAGTCTCCTTTATTCTGCTGCTGGTTGTTTCCAACACAGGGAAATTATCTGAAAGAACTGCCATTGGATGTCAGGAGGTCACATGTTTTTGTTTTTTGTCAGAATGAGCTATTTTAATCTGTACGGAGCACTGAGATTTCCAGCATAGTGGTTGAAAGAGAGTAAAGAGTGATGTTCAGGATTCCAAAGAAACAGGGAAAGATGTGGTTTTTAACTACTTGGAATTCTGGGAAGTCAAGAAGGAGAACATAAAAATGATAACTACACTGGAGTCCCATCAGGAAAAACTTGCAGGTTTACTCCACAGGAATCAATAACTTAAAATAAGTGGTGCATTTTATTAATCTGATTTCTTTAATATTCTCTTTGAATCGAATCCTGTGTTTTTATCTATTGCATTTCTCAATACTTAATCTTCCTGTGTGAATCTGATTGTCTCAATAAAACAAACAACAAACTAGGAGAAGAATTTCACAGAAGAGTTTGAAATCAACAATGAGTTATCATCTAATAACCTCTTCCCTATACTAAACATAAGGACTTCACTATAAAGCAGGTGCAGATTTATTTGTTATTAACATTTTATGAAATCATTATTGTCTTCTGGGCCATTTATTCTGTCTACTGTATATCCAAGGCCTGGCTAGAAAAATTGGTAGAACTTATTTTCTCCTAAAATCACATGGTCTCCTCCTCTGTAAACCATACAGGATTTCTTCAAGGTACTCTCAAAGGCCTCTTGATGGCCATCATAATGACTGTGTGTCCATGCACATCTTCCAAAGGAGCAAAAGGAGAAGGCTGAGGAAAAGGGAAATTCCTGGGAATATAATGCAGTGTATATAACTGAGGCTCATCAAAGAAATATTAAATAAAGGATTTAAGTAAAAGAAAAGACTCTCGGGTGATGGGCTGACTATTAACCAGGGAGAAATATATTCACAATTAGGAAGTCTGTAATCACCTGCCTGTAGGGATTGACAGAAATTATTTAATTACTTGAGAACAAAAAGCATGTTGTAATATATTCCTTGGAGAGTAATAACATTATTCTTTTTGTTCTTTTAAACACTTGAGGAAAACTTGTATTACATAACTGTTAAAATTTTCAGGAAAAAATAATCCTTCCATGGAATTCCCATTTGTTTTCTGATTAACTGATTACTTACATAATATCACCTGGAACTCAGTTGATAGTTAGAAATCCCAACAGAAAACTTTGGCAAAAGAAAAAGTTTCCAATATTTGAATTTCTCTTTTTATAAAGGCTGATGAGGCTGGCTTGGTACTCATTGAGTAAATCAGTGCTAACTTGTACACTTCAGCAAAGTAAAGAGTCCTAAGAGGGCAGTAGGCAATCTGGCAGCAATCAAAGAGTGAAAAGCCAGAGTCCAACCCAACTGCAGCAGAATGGCACCATTTCGTGGGAAATCCAGAAAAGAAGGCAATGCCTTGAGCACTTCTCAAGGAGGAAAGAAGCAAAGTGCTTCTAGGAACACTTGGAGTACATATTTATGATCTTTTCACACAAGGTCCCACTAATTCTAATACCATAAAAGGAAGTTCAAGGACAAACTAGACTAATCTGAAGACTACCATATGCCTCCTAGTTAGTTAACAAAAAAATTAAAAGTGTCAAAACAGGACAGAAAAGAGAAACATAGGGTTGAATTCAGAGCAGAAACAGAATCTCTAATTTTCCAAAATAACATTAGTTGTTTCATGATGAAAGTTATCCTTTCAGAGCTGCTATTCAAATTGATCCCTTTAATACATGTGCAAAGTCACACATACACATAGCTGAGACAGGACTGGGTTTGACATTTCTCAGTTTCTTCTTTCCACCATATCTTGACCCATCACCACTAACTGTAACATAGAAAATTACTTAGACAATCCTCTCCCTCTCTCTCTTACAATGTATTGGGTTTAGTTTGTTAAAAGTTGCCCAACAATCCCCATTATCAATTTT
The DNA here is from genome assembly GCA_004024805.1 of Geosciurus inauris. Classification (NCBI taxonomy): domain Eukaryota; kingdom Metazoa; phylum Chordata; class Mammalia; order Rodentia; family Sciuridae; genus Geosciurus; species Geosciurus inauris. Next base: position 157,331 of record PVHX01000309.1, read on the forward strand.
AGAACATTTCCATCTTCCAAGAAGAGAAACTCTCTAAGCAGTAAGAGTCATTTCCCATCCAGAAAATCAACTCTGAACTTAGTTTAAATGCTGCTGAATTCTTGCTCTTTATCTTTCCTATTCCTAGATTCTGCTGTCTATTGTAGCACTTACTACAAAAGAGTTCAGACAATCTTATTAAAGTTATACACTTCCACCTCACTCTACTCCTCCAAGCCACACACCTTCATAGTATGCACTGACATTTTTTACTTTACATTTCAGATACTTGGGTATTGTGACAAGAGCATGTGCTCAGAAATTCGATTGCCTAGACTTAAATTCCAAACTCACCAGCTTGGTTAATTAAATTCTCTAACCCTCAGTTTCTAACTGAAGGATGTAAATGCAAAAAATACCTACATGGTATATCATTTGTGAGGCCTAAATAATGTCATCAGTGGAAACAGCAGTGTTTGCCTAGGGTTAATGAACCTATTCATTGTAATTACTAATTATTTCACCAAATTATCATCAGTAAAATATTGTTTCCTCTTCTACTATATGTTGCCTTTGTAAAAGTATTAAAGTAACACATTTTAGAAGAAAAATAGGCAAAGAACAAAGTGTCTACAGTATTATTCTATAAAACTGTAACATTCAGCCAAAACAACTTCTTCCTTATAGGTTAAATGACATAAAACTAAGATTATAACATCCTAATTTCTGGATTACTATTAAATGATATAGTCTCCCTTTGTTTCAGCACTAAATAGCCAGGAGTGTAATATTTCTAACAACTATCAAAATGACTTCAAAGCATGTAGGCACAAGAATACATTTTAATAAATATTTCTCAAATAGTCTCCAATTTATAAAAGTAGTATGATGACAAAATATTAGCATAAATAATCACAGATCACAGATAATTCATGTGACATGTAAATTAAGAAATAAATGTCACATATATGAGTCATAAAAACAAATTTCATTTTCATGATACAAACAAACCACAAATTATTGTAGAATAGAAATATATCTGACAAATAGACAAAACCATCTGCTTTCCAAAAAAGGGAAAGTTTTGACATGGTTTTGATCAGAGGTATCATCAATGAAAGATTAATAAACTGAAAGATTAATAACGTCTCAAAGTGAAGAATTTCCTTTTATCTCCTTTTGCCTTCTTATCCTTTAATGTAGGTGTTAATGAGTATTGAAATGGACAAAAAGCAAGAAAAGGCATAAGAGAAAGGGGCACATGGAGTCTTGGTCGTTAAATATTCCAACTTGGTCTGCATGACCTTGCCCATTTGAATAGATCAAAAAATATTTAATCTGTGTCAGAAATTTTCCATGGTTATTTCTGCACAGAAAGTAAATATTCATAAAGCAAGAGACATATTGCTTAGGCATTTTTTGAGATGACCTAGGAAAAGTCAGAACTCTTCTGCATCATGTTTTGCAGGAAAAGAAAACTGTTATCTTGAGAAACTTAACCACTTAGTAACAAACCCATTCCTTTTCTTTATTCTCTGTTTCCCACCTCCTTCAGTTTTTAGAAGCAGCAGGTCCTCATCAGGAACTAAGGAGAGTTCTTTTTTAAAATTCTCTCTAGTCTCCATTTTGATCAAATATCTCAAGTGGAATGCCTGCTTGGGTTCTGGAAATCTGCCACATCTGCTCATGGGAAGGCCCCACCCTACTGTCCGTGATGGCACCAGCAAATGAAGCAGAACACAATGATCATGATGGGTGTAACATGGTTTAATAGCAATCATTTTTTAACTGTTCATTAAACAGGAAATTACTGTTAACATAAAACTGAGCATTTCTGTTTCCTAGTATGGTCTTGTTGGGTTATGCATCTTACTTCTCTGAGGTTGGTATCTTGGTAGCCATGTATAGCCAAAGTCAAGGTCTCAGTGCTGCTTCTGATCTTCTTGACACTGGGGTCCAGTCTTCCTGGGAGCATCATGCCTGTGATCCTAAACTTGCCAGCTTGAGCTGTGAAAAAGCACCATAGGACCTGTTCTGCTGCTGTTCTGAGTGCATTGACTTCTTGTCTCCTAGACACACTATAGTATCATTTTAATTCTTGCTCACAATCTAGGTTGTCATCTTCACAAAGGTGCAAGACACCTTTATCTGACCTCCTAGTTACCCAAGGACAAATTCCACATCTTCCAAGGCTGTATTATTCTTTAATTGCATCCTAGGCAATAGGAATTACTAGTTTCCTTGATAATACTGTTGGTCTCCAAAACAGCCTACTTTGTGTCATAATTTCTCAGGGCTTCATCTTTTTTTCAATAGGTGCCGATGACTTTGATTTCACTTGCTGTTTAACTAATGACCAGTTTTTACCACTTTTGAATTAAAAGCACATAGTCTTGATGATGTCTCTTGCATTTATTTCAGTAGAATCACTTTGGGAGCACTTGCACAAGTTCTTATTTTGACTTTGCTGCTTCAGGTAGAGATGATTCTCCCTGTAAATGCCCACTTGAAATACTGAGAATAGGGATACTATGGTGCCAAACCAAAGTTCAATTTTGTTGCGTCTGGATTTGAGTGAGTTCTTCTAATCTGTGACCTTGGGCAAGTATATACCTCACTGAATCTCAGTCTCCCTGTCTGTGAAATGGAGATAAATGATACTAATTTAATACTAAGCATTTGTGAAGGTCCCATGAGGAAAAGAGTGTGTAGTGCCTAAATAGTGGCTAATTCCTGTAATGGGTGCTGAAGAAATGCTAGCCATGGATGGTAGCATCTTTTATCAACACATCCGCTCCCTGTTCTATGGACTTTGAATTCTTAACAGAAGTGAAGAGATAGCACTTCTTTATCTGTTAACTTTTTATGTTGTAAAAAATGCCTTCTGATTACTCCCTTTAGTTATCACATTGTTATCACATACTGCCAAGGAAATTAATGCTTATTAAAAGAAGAGCTTAATTCTATATTGTACATTATTTGGTTTCACTGCAGAAATAAATTAATACCTAAATGTAAACAAATGTATAACAAATTATGCTAATCATCATCATCAACCTGATATTGTCCCCCTTTAAACTACACTATATTAGCTGGAGTGAGGTACTTCTAGCAATACTTAAATTAAGACATCAGAAGATACACCTTCACATACTCAGATGGAATCTCATGAGCCTCAATAGAACCAGAAATACATATTACTACAATGTTCAATTATGTATAATGAAACTAAAATATTTATAAACAATCATAATGAAACTAAAGGCCAAACATAATTTTAAAAGCCATCCTTATAAAAAACTAATCATGTTTATAGTAATATCTTTCATCCACTCTCCCAAAAAAGAAAAACAAAAAACAAAAAAAAAATAGAGCATGCCTAGTGAGTTTTGCACTTCTTAGTTTTCACAAAGTTCTGGTTAATTTACATCACAGTACAAATTTCATGAGAGTAGTCAGAAAACTATCCTAAATTTGGGGACAATTAAAGGATTCAGGGGAAAAAAAATAACCCTTAAGCCTAAGCCAGCCTGAAAGGAAAAATTGCTAGACTTAAAATTTCTTTGCATCTGTCATAGTTACTATGGAGTTTTCCAAATATTCTTGTTCATCCACCTGCCTGGCCATTGTGAATGGTTAACTTATGTGGTTCCTTTCGTCCAATGAGTTGTCAGGAATTCAAAGTGTCTTCTAACGTCAATACATTTCATTGATAGTGCAAGAACCTGTAGACATTTCCCTGTGGAACTGTGACTTCTGTGATGGCTGGTTTTTAGTCCTGGGTCCCTGAGTGTCTCTGTGGATGAGACTTGCTCTGCTTATTACCAGTGGGCATTGAAAGTGGGAGAAAAACCTTCATTGTTTAAAACAGCAAGAGTTGGAGAGAGTAGGTATGTATCTTACATATATACACATATATGTTCAGTTATATACAGCACATTTCAATTTACCTCAAGGATAAACAGTTTAAGGACAGGGCCCAGACAGAGGGATACCTATTATAAAGGATAACAGGAAGCTGAACAAGGAGGGAAAGATGTCTCCTTCTTTCATAAGTTAAGAATTGAAGAGGACCATTTGTTGAAAAGGCTATCTTTTCTCCAATGAATGTTTTTGGCACCTTTGTCTAGTATGAGATAGTTGTATTTATGCGCATTACTCTCTGTGTCTTCTATTCTGTACCATTGGTCTACATGTCTATTTTGGTGCCAATACCATGCCATTTTTGTTACTATTGCTTTGTAGTAAAGTTTAAGGTCTGGTATTGTGATGCCTCCTGCTTCACTCTTCTTGCTCAGGATAGCTTTGGCTATTCTAGGTCTCTTATTTTTCCATATGAATTTCATGATTGCCTTTTCTACTTCTATAAGAAAGGACTCTGGGATTTTAATTGGGATTGCATTGAATCTATATAACACTTTGGGTACTATGGCCATTTTAATTATATTGATTCTGCCTATCCAGGAACATGGGAGGTCCTTCCATCTTCTAAGATCTTCTTTGATTTCTTTCTTTAGAGTCTTGTAATTTTCGTTGTAGAGGTCTTTCACCTCTCTTGTTAGATTGATTCCCAAGTATTTTATTTTTTTGGAGGCTATTGCAAATGGAGTGGTTTTTCTGAATTCTTTTTCAGAGGACTCATTACTGATGTACAGAAATGCATTTGATTTATGGATATTTATTTTATATCCTGCAACTTCGCTGAATTCATTTATCAGTTCTAGAAGTTTTCTGGTGGAACTTTTTGGATCCTCTAAGTATAGGATTATGTCGTCTACAAATAATGATAGTTTGAGTTCTTCTTTTCCTATTCATATCCCTTTGCATTTGCAGCAAAATGAAACTTAACCCCTATCTCTCACCATGCACAAAACTCAACTCAAAGTGGATCAAAGACTTAGGAATTAGACCAGAGACCCTGCGTCTAATTGAGGAGAAAGTAGGCCCAAATCTCCATCACGTTGGATTAGGACCCGAATTCCTTAACAAGACTCCTACAGCACAAGAAATAAAAGCAAGAATCAATAAATGGGACAGAATTAAACTAAAAAGCTACTTCTCAGGCAAAGAAACTATCAATGAGGTGAACAGAGAACCTACATTCTGGGAACAAATTTTTGCCACACGCACATCAGATAGAGCACTGATCTCCAGAATATATAAAGAACTCAAAAAACTTAACACCAAAAAAAACAAAAAACCCAATCAATAAATGGGCTAAGGAGCTGAATAGAAACTTCTCAGAAGAAGAAATACAATCAATAAATATATATATGAAGAAATGTTCATCATCTCTAGCTATTAGAGAAATGTAAATCAAAACTACGCTCAGATTTCATCTCACACCAGTCAGAATGGCAGCTATCCAAAATACCAGCAACAATAAGTGCTGGCGAGGGTGCGGTGAAAAAGGTACACTCAAACATTGCTGGTGGGACTGCAAATTGGTGCAACCAATCTGGAAAGCAGTTTGGAGATTTCTTAAAAAACATCGAATGGAACTACCATTCGATCCAGCTATCCCACTCCTTGGCCTATACCCTAAAGATTTAAAAACAGCATACTACAATACAGCAGTCACCTCAATGTTTATAGCAGCACAATTCACAATTGCAAAACTATGGAAGCAACCCAGATGCCCTTCAATGGATGAATGGATAAAGCAACTGTGGTACATATACACAATGGAATATTATTCAGCAATAAGAGAGAATAAAATTATGGCATTTGCAGGCAAATGGATGGAATTGGAGAACATTATGCTTAGTGAAGTAAGCCAATCCCAAAAAACCAAATGCCGAATGTTCTCTCTGATTAGTGGATGATGATACATAAGGGGGGTGGGAACAGGAAACATAGGAGAAATGGAGGAACTCTGGATGCGGCAAGGGGGAGGTGGGGGATGGGAAAGGGGAATAGGTATAGTAATGATGGTTGATTGAGAGGGTCATTACTACCCCTGGTGCATGTATGAAGACACAAGTGGTGTGACTTTATCTGGTTTGCAACCAGAGAAATGGAAAAACTGAGCTCTGGTTCTGTACTATGACTTGAAATGCATTTAAATAAAATAACTAAAAAAAAAAAAAAAAATTGAAGAGGACCAATGTGCCTCTTCTTCTAACTCACTCCTCACTCTTCACAATAGTTTATAACCAAGGAAATACAAAGATTTGTTTCTGGGACACATTTCTAATAAATTTGTCACAGACAATAAAATGGCACAAGAAATTCTACGGGCCAATATGAAAGACAGGATTAGCCCAAAAAGAAATGCCAGAAAGAAAATTGCTGGGACTGGACAGAGAACACTCTAAAACTGCACTCATGCAGGAAAAACATCCAGAATATATTTTATTCAACAGTCTGTTAGCTTTAAAAATTATGAGGCAAGCTAACAAACTGGTGAATAAAATACGTTATATCTTTCTACCTTGATAAATATACCTCCATAAGGACAGAATGTGTAAAGCTGTTTTCTATACGACTAAAATTTGGAAAGCTGAGTGCATCTATTTTGCACATTTCTCGGTTCTGTGGATACACTGGCTATGTTTAGATGAGTTATAAAGTAATGCATAATTCATGAACAATTACATATTTATTTTATAAAATTTACTTTTATTGATTTCATTTCTGTAAGTCACTCATTATGTTGTTATAATCAAGGTTCCACATAATTTGAGCTGTATTAATGGGTCGGCATACTTTGGCCTATGCTTGTTTCGGCACAATCTTAAAGCTATTATTTTAGATATATTTTAAATGGTTGAAAAAATTAAAAGAAGAGTAATATTTATTAAAAACAAAATCATACAATATTAAAATTTAAGTGTGCATAAATTGTTTCATTTGTACATGCTATGCCTATTCTCTTATATATTGTTCCTGGCTGTTTTCACACAAGCAGCAGAGCTGAATAGTAACAACAGAGAATTATGTGGCCAAAATCCTAAAAGTGATGTCATCAGGTACTTTCCAGAAAAGTTTACTGACCTTTGATCTAAAAGATCAGAGAGAAAATATATTCATGTGTAAATATAAACATGTTTACTTATTTTCAGTAAACCCCAAATAAAAGAAATTATCAAAAATATAATAATTGTCTTCAAAATTATTTGCTTACACACTAAATTTTTCTACTAAAATTGAATGGCAAAATTATTATCTTAATATGGATCAAATTCAAAAAATACTATTAGCCAAAAAATACTATTAGACAGGCGTGGTGGTGCACACCTGTAATTCCAGCACTTTGAGAGGCTGAAACAGGAGAATCATGAGTTCAAAGCCAGCCTCAGCAATAGGGAGGTGCTAAGTGACTCAATGAGACCTGTCTCTACATAAAACACAAAATAGGGCTGGGGATGTGGCTCAGTGGTCGAGTACACCTGAGTTCAATCCCTGGTACCAATTTAAAAAAATACTATTAATCTTATACATTTTTAAAATATAGGTCATATTAAATATTTCCACTAACAGGAAACAGTATTGGCTAAATGCACAATTCTAATATTTGTCATCCATCATGTTGCCAAGATTATCAAGATCATGTTTCCGTCACATAATGTATGGACATCTATAAAAGTAATATGACATATTTTACATTCCTGATAAGCCTCAGTAGCCATCTTCAACTGTTCAGTTACTATGAATTTTTAATTAATCATTTGAACCTCTATTATTGAATAGAATACAAATAAAAACAAGTAAATGATGGAACCAACCTAGGTGCCCTTCCACAGATGAAGAAAGAAAAAGTGGTATATATACACAGTGAAATATTACTCAGACATAAAACAATGAGATTATGGCATTTGCCAGTAAATGGATGGAACTGGAGACTATCATGCTAAGTGAAATAAGCTAATTCCATAAAAACAAAGGACAAATGTTCTCTCTAATAGGAGGATGAAATTTATTGGATTGGTCAAAAGGGAATGAAAGGAAGGGAGGGGGAAGGGAATAGGAAAAACAATAGAATAAATTGGACATAACCTTACTAAGTTCATATATGAATACACAGCCACTGTAACTCCATATCATGTACAACCTTGAGAATGGGAAATTATACTCCATGTATGTATAATGTGTTAAAAAACATTCTACTATCATGTATATCTAAAAATAACAAATTAAAAAAACAAGTAAATGGACTCAAAACTAGTTATCTTTTACAGAAATAACTGCTGCTTTATTGTTATCAAAGAAAGTACTTTGAAAAATTGAGTAATTTTTTCTTTCTTCTTATCTAAATACAGCCACACAGAGCCCTTCCTTTGCTCAGAGTCTGTGTCTGTGAAAAGTCAGCAGCAGCACATACCACACGCTTTCTTGTTGGTCCCACTCTATCATGTTTTATAAGGACAGAGGGCAACATGAAGCTGGAATGGTGTTGAGAATGTGAGCAGAGGTTTCCGATAAGTGAGAGAGGAAACCTCATGTTCTGTAGTCAAGCTTTCTTTGTGGCCATTGGCTTGTGGAGCATGTTACCCATTTACCTGAGTCAAAAGGTGTGACAGTTGTTTGAATTTGATTAGGGCCAGAGTAAATCCTATTCCAACTCTCCATGGGAGGTATGGAGTCATTGACACTAGAGCGCTAAAGAGTCCTAGTCGTCTTTACCACTCTATCCTGGGTGGCTACCGTTTGATTAGTACTATTCTTTTGAGTCTGCAATAAAAACATCTATATTTCCAAAGGTGGAATTTCCCATGGTGAACTGTCCTTCTCCCCTCAGAAGAAAAGATTATGTAACATCCTACTGACACCAGTGTCCCCAGTCATTTGGCATCTGAAATTCACAGGAAACTACTGTAAACAGTTGGCTCTCAATTGTAGACTCCCTTAGCAACAAAGGTAATTTATAGTGCTCACATTATGAAAAGCAAAATAACTAAATAAATAAGTAAATGTAGATGTTGCAGGCATAATTGTAAGATCAGATAACGATGATCAAAAGGAGGCATATTAAAACCGCTGAGCAACATTTTATCGACATGCGCTCCTAGGTGAGACTCCCAGTCCAACAGTGCAGTCCGGGAGAATCACGTGTAGGCTCCGCTGGTTTGAAAGTTGTATGGGCGTGGGGTAGGAAGGGGAGGGCAGGAAAGGGAAGCTTTGGGCAGGAAGGGGAGAGCTTGGGACAGGAAAGGGAGGTCTTTCCCAGGGTTGGTCAGGGTATCCTCTGATTGATAGGCAGTTACAAGTTGTCATAACTGCTTGTCTACCAGCATCTGATTGGTTGTTCTTTTGGGCATGCGGGCTGCCTGGTGTTTTGGTTCCCCTTACCCGCTTTAAACAGACCTAACAATAATTATGTCTCTCTTCTCCCCAAATTTATATGCTAAAGTCCTAATCCCCATTACCATATTTTGAGAGAAGTCTTTGCAAAGATAATTAAGTTAAAATGAGGTCACTAGAGTGGTACTTAATCCAATGTAACTGACGCCCATATAATAAGTAAATATTACGACACAAAACTGTACACAGGAAAGATTATATGAAGACATGGAGAAAAGATGACTATTTGTAAGCCATGGACAGAGTCCTGGAAGAGATCTTTCCATCATAGTCCTCAGAGGGAAGCAAATCTGCTGTCTCCTTTGTCTCAAACTTCTAACCTCCACAACAGTAAAACAATACATTTCTGTTGTTTAATGCACCCTGTCTGTGCTAGCTTGTTACTGCAGCCCTAGCAAACTAATAGCAGAATAGCTGTTACATAAAAATCATCAACATACACACTGGGCTCAGCAGACAGCATTAACTGTGATGTGAGCCACTGGGGAGAATGGAAAATTAGAGGACTCACCCTTCTCTTGATGTCTTCACCTTGTTTTTTCCTTTCTCCAATAAATCCTCTTTCTTATCCAAACCAAGAGTTCATTAGTTCAAATTTGTTCTGAATTCTAGTGCTCAAGTAGTGATAACCGAGGAATGATTCATTTGGCATGACAGCAATACTCTTTTAATTTTATAAGTATTCAGATATCTATTTCTACATTAAAAAACCCTCCGTAAGACTGGTAGTGTAAAACAATACTTGTTAGGCTGCCAGGTTTTATGGATCAGGAGTTAGGACTAAGCACAATGATAATAGTTAGCCTCTGCTCAAAGATATCTGAGGCTGTATTTGGGTAGTCTAAAAGACTGAGGAGGGGGCCAGGAAAATACACTGGAGGAGAGAATGAGCAAACTGGGAGAGTGAAAATTGTTTAATCACTTGACATAATTTCTCAGCTGTATTTATTGACTTTGAAAATGAAATGCAAACATTTATCTTTCAATCATAGTCATCAGAATTGAAAGTCATGGTGAAATTTTCTAAAATATTATCTAATCAATTTGGGGTGCTTTCTTCTTTCTACTTATTTAAAAAAATTTAGAGAAGTTTTAAGTTTATAACAAAACTAAGAAGGTACTGAGCCAGGCATGGTGGTGCGAGCCTGTAATCCCAGCACTTCAGGAGGCTGAGATAGGAGAATCGTGAGTTCAAAGCTAGCCTCAACAACAGTGAGGCACTAAGCAACTCAGTGAGACCCTGTCTCTACATAAAACACAAAATAGGGCCAGGGATGTGGCTCAGTGGTCGAGTGTCCCTGAGTTCAATCCCCAGTACCAAAAAAAAAAAAAGAAAGAAAGAAAGAAAAGAAGAAGGCACAGAAATTTCCATACACTTGATACACTTGCCACCCCACACATGCCCAGCCTCCCCCATTATCAGCACAGCTCTCTAGTGTGGTACATTTATTAAATTTGATGGATCTATATTGACACATCTCTGTTGCTCAAAGTCCATGCTTTACATTAGAGTCCACTCTGGTAGCTCTATGTTCTATGGGTTTTGACAAATTTATAAGAATGTGTATTAGTTAGGGTTTATAGGAGCACTCCCCATACCTTCAGCCCCTCCCTTCCCTCTTCTCCCATTCTATGCTGATAAATCCCATGCCCAGCAGAACATGCCTCATTGGTTGTAATCTCGGGGCCATGATTGGTCCAAGGATCCTATATAAGCTTTTGTACTTCCTGGAATAAATGGGTTCTGCGTTTTGCTCCGGCCGAGAAGTCTTACCTACTCCCGGAGTCTGGGTGGAGTGACTCCAGGGACTGTCACCCCAAAACCTCGTCCCATGAGACCCCACTTCGTCTTCCCTGAAGACCGCTTTTCATCTCTTGGGACCCCAATTCATCAAGCAGACCTATGAGGCACAACTTAAAATAATAAGGGTCATCTAAAAGAACAGAACCAACAGGATATACATTTTTATGTATGATAATTTATTAAATTCGACTTATACAACCAGAAGCTGAATAGTCCCACAATGGCCTTCTGCAGGATGGAGAGCTGGAGAAACCAGTAGGTGCTTAATTCAAGAAGCTGGGGCCTCAGAAAAAGAGGGACCAATGATGAAGCCCCAGTCTGGAGCTGAAGGCATGGAAATCCTCTGGAGAATTGCTGATCAGAGTCTGCTTTGGAAGAGCAAAGGAGCCGGAATCTGATGTCCTCAGATGATTGCAGCACCAATTCAAGTACCAGCTCAAACAGAATGGAGCTTGCATCTGCATCAGCTTCTTCTGTCTTCTATATTCTCTTCCATCCAGACCACTTACCTATTGGACTGTGCTGCCCATGCTTAGGATGGTTCTCCTCCTTTAGTGTGTTACTACACATGTCAATCATTCCTAGAAAAACCCTCAGTGACACACCCCTAAGATTCTTAATCTCAAGCATCTCTTAATCCAATCAAGTTGACAATTCAGATTGACCACTGCATCATGCAGTATCTCTATCCCAAGTAAATTTACCTTTCTATTATACTGCATCTTCTCATCCATGAATATGATATATCTTGCCATTTATTTATGTCTTCTATAATTTCACTCAGAAACTGTAGTTTTCAGTGTATATGTGCTGCATCTCTTTGGTAAAACTTTAAACATTTTCAATACTGTAATCCTATCAATAATGATACTATTTCTTTGAATTTCAATGTCTTACTATCTTTTGCTATAATAGAGAAAAACAATGAATTGATTTGTGAACATATATATTGTTTATTTTGAACACTGTTATATTCATTTTTTTAAATTCTAGTAGTTTCATTTGTGTTTTTTTTTTTGGTAAAGTCCCTTAGGTTTGTTGCACAGATGTTGAAGTTTTCTGTAAACAAATATAGCTCTATTATTTCCCTTCCGATATCAATAATTTTCTTTTCTTTTTTTCTTCTTCTTCTTTTTTTTTAGTTTGTTACCTTGACTGGAACCTGGAGCATATTGAATAAAAGTGATAGAGAATAAAGATCTTCATTATGTTCCTGACCACAGAGGAAGATAATTGAATACTATATATTTATATTTTATATGAATTTCATTTATCTGGTTAAGAAAACTTTCTAGTTCTAGTTTTTCCAGAGATTGTTTGATTGGAAGTGATTTGGATTTTGCCAAATGCCTTTTCTCTATCTATTGATAAAATCATAAGTTTTCCCTAATACCTCACAATGGGGATTAAATTCCAACATGAGTTTCCAAAGGGTCAAAGCATAGTAAAATACCTCATTAATATTATACATTACATTGAGTGACTTTTAATTGTTAATGCAGCCTTGAATTCCTACATAAATCCCAGGTCATTATGTTTTATCTTTTTCTATACATTATTGAATTCCATTTGATGAAATTTCATTAAGAATTTTGCATCTGGGCTGAGGTTACGGCGCAGTGGTAGCGTGCCTGCCTAGCATGCATGAGGCACTGGGTTCGATCCTCAGCACCACATAAAAATAAAATAAAGATATTCTGTTCGCCTACAACTAAAAAATAAATATTTTTTTAAAAAAAGAATTTTGCATCTATGCAAATTGCATGAGTGCATTGGTTAGTAGTTTCTTTTATTACAAGCAATTTGTCAAGTTTTTATGTCAGAATAATTCTGGCCTTGTGGGTTGATTAGGAAAGACTATATTTTATTTTATTTTTTTGTTCTATATTGTTGGAGGATTTTTAATTTCAAATGTATCTACTTTGTTTCTAGTGAACTTTGATAGTTGGGGTTGGGGAGAGTATAGACAAGTGTAGGAAGGTTTCAGGAAGAAATTTTAGGCAAAATAACATCATGCCCTAACACCAAGATTGCGTGATTTCGTATATTCAATCCATTATTTTTTATTTTTAAATAATACTTAAGTACACTGTGATGTTTTGCTTCATGGATACATTGGTTATAGATTAACCCAGGGTAATTAGCATATCCATCACCTTAAACTTTTTCTCATTTCCTTATGGTGAGTATGTCTACTTTTCTTTCTTCTATTTTGAGATATACAATACATTATTATTCACTATATTTACCCTTATGTGTCACAAGACAGTGTAAATATATCCTCTATCAAAAAATAACATTGTATCTGTTGATTGATTGATCTTGGCCCCTCCTCACTAACCCATTCTCCGCAGTGTCTGGTAGCCATTATTCTGCTCTAGACCTCTACGAGATCAATTTCTTTAAACTCCACTTCTGAGTGAGATCACACAGTGTTTGTCTTTCTGTGCCTGACTTATTTCACTTAACATAATCTCTTCTAGGTCAACTTGTGTAGCCACAGCCTTTTCCTGCAGAAAATGCCTGGATATAGTTTGTTCCTTTCAACTGAAAGGTGCTACTGGTATCCAGTGGGTAGAGGCCACAGGTGATGCAGGATAATGCAATGCATGCAATAACCATTGGAACGAACAATAAATCACCTAATGTCAATATTTCAGAATTGAGAAGTACTGCATTAGATTACCAGTCATCCAACATGACAGGAACATCAGGAACTTGTCAGAGACTATAGGAAAATGAAGTTGGATAGCTGAGTAAGATTTAAACAGAAGGGTCTTGTATGCTATGAAACATAATTGTGCAAGTTGGAGATAGAGCTGATATATTTCATAGTATTAGGTCAGAACACCAAATAATATTCAATCATTAACTTTTAGTTAACTTTTAACTTTTAGCTAGATTTGACTTTTAATAACTTTGTTATTCTCTATTTCAAGTTTTTAATTATCTTTGAGCAAATATTCTAGTCTGTTAGTAGCATACCTTTTTAATTTATTTTTAGTTCTTATTTGTTTATTTGTGTGTCCCTGGGAATCAAAACCAGGGTTCACTCATGCTGTGCTAGCCCTTTACCACTGAGATATATCCCTCAGCTTTTTTGTTCTTATTTTAAAACATGGTCTTCCTAAGTTGCTCAAGCTGACCTAGAAGTTGCAATTCTCTTGCCTGAGCCTCTCAAGTTGTATCTTTTAATATCTCATTAACATTTGCTTATATTGTCTTTAATAAGGAACAATCTCTACCTTCTATGTTACCAAAAACAGCACTTGTCCACTAGAATTCAAAGATATTCTCAAGTTTTCAATTATTTTTTTCTAACAGCTAAATTTTGTTAATGTAAGTGAAAATATGTTTCCATCTATAGTAATTACAGCAAGTTATGTTAAGTAAAATCGTAGCAGAGATGGGAGGGCATAGAGTTATGGAAACAGCTATAAATCTATGTGAAAATGACAGTTTTGTAAATGAATATTTTGATAATGAAAAATACCTTAAAAATTAAGCATAAAAATAATATGATTGTCATTTTAAGAAAATAGCCTTGAAGAGGTATTAAAATATTCATGGACAAAGAAGCAGAAAATGCAAGCTAAGAGATTGTACATAACACATGAAGGAAAACTGAAAATAGATACTTCTAGAAGGTGAAAAGAAAATGCTTCATAATGCAAAGAGTGGAAAAGAAATGAGTTTCTATGAGAAAAGAAACCACTGTCTGAAAATAGTTATTGCTAGAATTGTTTATTTAGAGACAACATGGCCATTTGTGAGGGACAGCTTAGGTTTTTTTAGTTAAGGATGGCTGTGTGTCGCCCTTCAAATATATGTTATTTGATGGATTACACATCTAATTATTTTATTCACCCAGTAAATAATACCCCCTGAGCATTTTCTATGTTAAGCCCCATGTTACACCCAGAGCGATGAGAAGAGTAGTAGAAAATCTGCTATTTTCTAGTCAAGAAGGCAACTCTGCAGGTAATTAGTCTGGTGTGGGATGAAGCTTATTAGTAGAAGGAGGTGTGAGATCACAATAGAGGGGCCAGGCAAAGTCTGCTGAGAAAGGAAAGTACAGGAGCCTAAGAGAAATCGGCAGAAGCTGAAACATGGAGCAACAGGGAGAGGGCATGAATTATGAATTGTTATTATGGACTGAGGGATAAAGTGGGCAAAAGTTCTGAGGCACAGAGGAGAATGGCGTTTTTTGTAAAATGAGAAGAATCAGAACAGTTGGGTGTGGTGATTTTCCAAAGGGAAAGATTGACAGGTGGATAGTTAAGCTGTGATCAGTTCAAGAAATTTCTTAAAAGTCTTCTCAAGAGTTTGGGTCAACTTAAAAGCAAAAGACACTGTTGCAAAACTTCGAGCCAGCAAATGGTAACTTTTTCCCATTTTACACAAGGACTGGTTTAAACACAATTAATTGAGCTGCTATAAACATTGAAGTGGCTGTGTCACTGTAGTATGCTGTTTTTAAGTCTTAAACTATGGAACCAACCTAGACGCCCTTCAATAGATCAATGGATAAAGAAACTGGTATATTTACACAATGGAATATTACTCAGCAATAAAAGAGAATAAACTTATGGCATTTGCAGGTAAATGGATGGAGTTGGAGAATATCATGCTAAGTGAAGTAAGCCAATCCCCAAAAATCAAATGCTGAATGTTCTCTCTGATAAATGGATGCTGATCCATAACGGGGGAAGGGACTCGGGAAGAATGGAGGAATTTTGGTCAAAGGGGAAGGAAGAGAGAGGGGGCATGGGGACAGTAAAGATGATGGAATAAGATGGACATCATAGCCCTAGCTTCATGTATGACTGCATATATGATGTGATTCTACATCACATACAACCAGAGAAATGAAAAGTTATGCTCCATCTGTGTACAATGAATCAAAATGCATTCTGCTATCATGTATACCTATGTAGAATAAATTAATTAATTAAAAAACAAAACAAAAAACACAAATGTCTTACCATAAAAAGGTAGGTTAGCAAGGTGATGGATATGTTAATTACTGTGATTGAACTGTATATTAAAAAATAAGAAATAAAAAGTAAACACAATTAATTTACTCCTCTATTGTTTGGATTGAAGAGAAGATTTCTCATAAAATCTAGCTTTCAAAGTTGTAAATGATGGAACACTCAGTGCATAGCATTTTTCAGTGCATCTAATTTTAACAAAAAATAGTAGTGCTATTTCTAGACCGTAGAAAACATTTATATAAAATTTTGATGAATTATAGAATGATGACTACAATTTGATAATATCAATAAGCATCTATATTCTTAAAAAGGATTAAGAATGGGACTATCACATGTAGCCAGTTCACATGGATTTAATAGTACTTTCATTAAAATTTACATTGTTTTTCCTTTATATATTAAAGTAATATTGTATTATATTGGTTTTTGGATTTGTTAAGATATGAGAAATATCCAATCTAGCAAATTAATTGTATTGCTAAGGCTCCAGAATATAGCTATTTTGTCATATTTTTTAAGTTTGTGACATGCAGTTGTTCAGATTTGTTTTAACTTGCTTCAAGAATATCGTAACTCATTCTTTAAACCTTCATTTAATAGAAACTGCAGAACTAATCGATGAGCTTCTAATCGAACAAACTAATCGCACCTCTGGGTTATTCAGTTCACCTTTGTCCTCCCTGTTTAATTTTCAGTAGATGCTGTGGTATTTTGAATCTTGTCTTGCAAGACAAACTTGCTCACTAAATAATTTCTCTAGACTAGAAAACAATAGAGAAGATAGAATAAGCCCTGAATTATAAATTTGCAACAGCCATATAGAAATGGCCTAGGGAATGAGTTGCTATTTCTCCAGAGTTTCACAGCTTTCAAATGTTTCTCCTGCTATCTCCACAAAAGCAAGAGACTGGCTCTTCAAGAAGGTGTGTTTTAGCAAATTTCAACTGGGAACTACTGCAAAGAAACTTGTTCACAGGACATTTGGAGAAAGAAAGACTCCAACTTTTCAGGTGAATCACATGCCCCAACTCCCATACTTCTAGTTCTAAAAGGAATAAATGAACCACATATTTCAGCCAGCATTATTGATTCTACATTTTTTATATCTTTATCCTATTTATTTATTTTTATGTGGTGCTAAGGATCGAACCTAGTGCCTCCTACCTACTAGGCAACCACTCTCCCACCGAGCTACAACCCCAGCCCTGTTTCTAAATTCTTGTATCTTAGCGTGTTAGTTTCCACTCCATCTCTATGATGCCTGTTTTTGTAATGCTCTTGTACTGTGTTGTCCTTTGTCAGCGTGTCTAGGGCCTTGGCTCACATCTCAATTAACACCAACAAACAATACTGCAGAGAATGTTAGCAAGGAGTTTATTTTTTATTTTTTTACTGTTTTGCTGCCAAAACAGTAATGTAACCTTTAAAAAGGACTGGGCAAAAGAAACAGGCATTGTGTTTTCCAATTGAAGGAACAAATTCAAACAGCAACTGGTAGTGAATTCAAAATCAGTGAGTTCTAAGAATCTCAAGTGAAACTTGGAATTTATGAGATACAATCACATTTAAAAGATTTGCCCAGGTACAATTAGTTCATTTTGCAGTGTTCCCTTTCAAGGTTTTGTAGACCTTGAGAACATATCTCTTGATAGAAATAGGAAATGATTGATTAAAAAAAAATGTGGGGAGCAAGACAAGGAAACAAAAGGAAAGGTGGGAGGGAGCAAAGGAGGTAGGCATCCAAACAAGAAGCTGAGGTTCATGAATACCTGGATAGGCACCCTGGGAAGCTGATGGTGAAGGTGGATTCAGCATGAACATATGCCAACTATGATCAGCCAGCACTGGGAACTCTTCTCACAGAATCTAAGGGATCAGATAGTCCAATTAGGGAGATACGTTAGAGAAAAAACATAAGGTACATTTGTGCATCTTCAAAGAAGCTGTGAACTCATTACATTAGGTTGAGTGTTGATGTTTTTAATGAAAACCAGACCCCAATAACCTCTGCAGAACCACCAGATCACCTGGCTCCTCTACCCACCCAAGTCCTATTATAAACTAAGTTCCCTTGTTATTAGAGATGATGGCATTAAAATCTGAATGCTCTTCAGGAACAACATATTAAGCCTAAAAGAAGTATAGGTAAACTTCCTGAGAGACCAAAGAAGACAAAGGACTCCAACACTGGATTACCAAAGGCCCTAAATTGGCAGGAGTTAACTAGTCATCTAATATCATAACAATAATTAGTTTTAATAGTCATAGTAACATTTCAAATTAGGAATATTTTGCTGATATGCAGAAGGTAGCCCAAAATAAGGGAAAAAAAGAAAACAGAAAATTTGAAGTGGATGTTCCATGAAAACAGGAGACCAGTGAAGTAAAGGAAGGGAGCTGAGGGAAAGGGAAGAGGGTGGAAAGGAAAAGGGAGAAATGGTGGAAAGAATCTGACCTAACTTTTCTATGTACACATATGAAATGTCACAATGAACTTCACCTTTATGTATATCCATAATGCACTAATTTAAAAAAAAAATCTATAAATAGATAGATCAGTAGAGGAAAGGGAACAGGAGGAGGAGGAGGGAAGAGAAAGGGGAAGTACTAGGGACTGAATTGGAGCAAATTCATATTCCATACTTGTGTAATTATGTCAAAATAAACCTTGATATGTATAACTAAAATGATCTATTAAAAATAAAAGAAGTGGGCTGGGATTGTAGCTCAGTGGTACAGCGCTTGCCTCGCATGTGTGAGGCCCTGCGTTCGATCCTCAGCACCACATACAAAGCAATAAAATAAAGACATATATCCATCTACAGCTAAAAAAAAAAATATTTAAAAAAAAAATAAAAGAAGTTTTAAAACAAAGTATCACTAGATCTAATTGAATCCAAGATGACAAAAGATTACTGATTTCATGGACTCGGTATTCAATTTTCCCAAAGGACAAAGAAAACAAACAAATAAACAAATAAAAAAGGATGATTAAAGAAAATATTCATAAAGTTCATTAGATTACAGAGAGTTTCTTTGTTTATTTTTATGTTTTGGATGAGAGGAAAGTTAGAGATCTCTTTTCTGATTCTGTATCAGCCAGGTCTCTAAATTTTATTAAAGGAAATATAAGACTTACTGTCTTTACACTTCCCTATTCAGAAAGACTTTTCTATCCCCAGAAAACTATTGTTTTCTTGGGGGCTTAGGTAAAGATAAAATTATTAAACATTTTTAAAAAGTCAATCTCACAATGTATTAGTGATAAAGACAAATAGTCTGGAGAATCCAATTTAGATGTTTTCTGTTCAGTATTGACAAATGTGCCTGAAACAAGGACTAGAGGTATCACCTACACAAAGAAAGATGTATTGGTCAGCTAATTCACAAATATGTTCTTAAAATTATGCTTCTTTTTATACTCCTAGACAATAGGACAGAACTGAACAGGATTGGATTGTTCCTGTAGATGGATGCAAATTTTCAAGCAGATTGATACTTATCACCAAATAATAGTTCTTTATGCAGATGAAGATATCTATTGCCCTATCTCTAAAACAATAACAGAAAACACATTAAGATTTCAAGAAAACTAGCACATGAAGAAAAACATTGATACAATTGACATCTTGAATGACATCTTGAATGCTACAAAGCAGAGGATGTTCATCTGTCCAGTGGGACACATCCAGAGGAGATGGCTGACCTGGGTACATTAGCAGACAAATAAATCTGACATGTCTCTACAAATGGGAAAGGAATGTCAAGCTTTATCTCATAGTTATTTGAGAATAATTGATTTGTTTTCTTAAAGACTGCCTCGCTAGCCCTCCAAGTCAAAAGAGTTTCCCAGGCCTTCAACCTTTTGACTGCAGAAGTCGTTTTTATCTGCATATCCTGGGAAAACACCAACTGCTTGTTATGGAACACTGTCAATAAGAGTGCTGTGCCAGTAACAGCAGCCATGGAGCTTCTTGATGATCTAAAAATGGTGTATGTGAAAACTAGGAAACTGATTTTACTCAGGTAGAAAACCACCATGTTGTTAAAGTCAAGTTCGATACCATCAAGATAAAAGCCCAGAACCTTAGAACTTCACTTCTTTGCAACTGCATATGAATCCTTTCCAATATTTATATAATATTCCCCTTTACACACTGTGGGGCAGAGAAGTAAAAATGAGAAGAAATCTTTTTGCAAGTTTGGACTTTTACAACTCTCATCTCTTCCTCTAGTGTAATATGTTGTGTTAGTACACTAATTCCCTCAAAGGCAAGCAAGATAATTTCTATTGAGAGTTTTGTCACCTTTTTTATTTTTATTTTGAAATAATGTATGCACTAACAGTTTAAAATATTTGTACTTTTCCTGATACCTTAATTTATAAAACTTCTATGATACAATCCACCCGAATTACTATTTAATTCTAAAAGAAGCATAGTCTTCAAAATCTGAGTTGTTCTCAGAAATCTACACAGACAACTTCAGCATCTATTATTAATACTTTGAAATCATTTTCTAAATTATAAAGTAGCAAGAAATGAAGGAATCTTCTTCCTTTAAACAAACAAACAAAAAAGAGATACTAATATGTCCTATATCTCATAGTTTGCTTTCTTCTAAAGTCTTCAATATAAAACCTGTATTCCCAATGGTAGAATAATAGGTGTTTGCAAAATAATAAAACTACAAACTTCATTGTGTTAATGCATATAGTTATTCTGTGCGTGGAGTAAAATAGTATATTTAGAAAGATATAGAGATAAAGACAGAGGAGAAAAAGAATGTTCTAACAGAGTAGTTTTTAAGGACTTTGTTTTAATGATGGAAATAGTCTATGCTTAGCTTTTAGTTAACATTATTGAACTCTGTAACATACTAAAAACCCTGAATTGTACAGTATACAGTACATTATTGAACTCTGTAACATACTAAAAACCCTGAATTGTACATATGAGTATTATAGCATGTGAATATCTCAGTGAAGGTGCCCTAACTGTCATATAAGCTTATTTTAAGAAATGTTATGAAAGTGAAATTTACATAAAATGCTGTTAAAGATATATAGTTTCATAACTCATAACTAATGTTTAGAAAAGCACAAGAGAGCATTTCTTCTACCTCAAAATATTGTCCTTTCTTCAGTCCCTTGTATCTCTTCTTGACTCTCAGCTTCAGGAAGCATTGATGAGATTTCTGTCACTGAAGAGTTGATGATATTGTAGAGTGTCACATGAAAGGACCATACACGGTGCATGCTTCTTTCTGGCTCAGCATCACATTTTTGAGATTTTATGCATCAGTTGTGTGTTTTCCTATATTGATGATTGGCACTCTTTTCATCTCTTAATGAAGTTTTGAGGAAATTTATAGATTTCCAGGATTTGCCTATTATGATTATTTTCCTTAAACAGTTACAGAGTTAAAACTATAAATACAGTTATAGTAACTATAATCAGTTACTATAGATGTGGCTATGTATTTTTATTACTCTTGGGTAAGTAATGAAAGTAGAAATCATGGGTCATATGATAATTTTACCTAACTTTTTAAGAATCTGACACGCTATTTTGTAAGGTAGTTATATAATTCTAAATCTCATCAGCAGTATATAAGCAGTTTTGTTACTTCACATGTTTTCCAACTTTTGAAATCATCAATTTTTGTATTAGCAATTCAGGTAACTATGTTGTGATTTTTTGTGGCTATAATTAAATTTTTTCTGATAACTAATGACAGATGTAAATTTAATCTGTCTTACAATAATATACAAAATTATCAATGGGTATTTCTGTATTTTCTTTTTGAGGTATATTTTCACATATTTTCTCATGCTTTCATTGGTTGTGTCTTATTGTTAGGTTAATAGTTGTTGTCCAGCTATGAGATACCTGAACATCAGGCACCCTTCACGTAGCAGTCGCTTCAGAGCTTGCCCTACGTACCAAGACCCACCCCCTGGGAGTCACACCATTCCTGTGGATACCCATAGCCAATGACTAAGTAAATCAATGATGTAAGGGCCTGGCCATGTCACTCTGATGTGGAAGACTTCAATGGCAGTATCAATTGCAGAGCACCAATCCAGGTTACCTGAAGTTTGGCCATCTCTGGATTGCAATTCGATTTCTCTTTCTTTGGAACTCTTGCTTTCTCTACTTCCTTTCAAAGAATTCATCCCTGATTATCATTTCATGACCCAAACCTCATCTCAGCATCTACTTCTAGAGTTCAAATATTCTTTCTTTCATTTTCATTGTGTTCCCTTAAAAAGTAAAATTTTCATTTACAGCTGTATATGGGACAGGCCATAGGACCAAGTGTGCCTCCTCACAACTGACTTAGCTGAAATCATTATCCAGCAAGAACCTTGGGTAACTGATGTGCCAGACAAGAACTTAAAATATGTCTCTCACCCATAAATTAGAGGACACTGTGAACTAAGCTTTAATGAGAATTCTACTTTACAAAATATAAGTGTATAAACACAGCAGTAGTCCTTTGGTAAAACTTAGAAAATTCTGATTTTTTTTTCTTCTGAATTCTTCACAGAGTTTTATTGCTAGCATGTATTTCCTCATATGGGAAATGAGTAAATTTAGGCTTTATTTTAGGAATCAAGGAAGGAAAGAAGAAAGAGTTGCTACTCCTTCCTTTATTTTTGACAAAGCTCAAGTTTAAACCCAATATCTATGCTCAGATTCCATTTTTGTTTGTGTATTGAGAACTCAGCTTGGAAATAAAATTTTATTTTATAAACTTGCTTCTCCTACCTAACCTCCATTCTGACTATTGTTTATTGAATCCTTCTCTTTTATCTGCAAACTCAGTTCCTGGGCCCATTCCCACTCAGGCTCCCCTGCCCTACCTTGCCCTGTGGCCTGCTATAATTTGGTGGTCACTTCAAGCACATGAAATAGCTGTGAGTACTTATACTACTAAAACTCAAAGGCTCATATTGCTATTTACAGTCACACTGAGGTGCAGAGAGACACTTCTGAAACAACTCAATGGATAAAGATTACACATGGTGTGTGTAGAAATGCTGTATATTGGGGCTGGGATTGTAGCTCAGCGGTAGAGCGCTTGCCTTGCATGCGTGAGGCCCTGGGTTAGATCCTCAGCACCACGTACAAAGCAATAAAATAAAGACATTGTGTCCATCTACAACTAAAAAAAATATTAAAAAAAAAAAAAAGAAATGCTGTATATTAATTAAGCAAATGCTCTCCTACCTGGAGCATTATTTAATCTTACCAAAATCACTTTAATTGATTCTCTAGTTCCAAACACATTCTCTGCTTCATAATTAATGTCTCAGCTCTCAGTCCCAGCTAAATCCAGACCATAAAACTATGAAGAACAAGGAAAGTGAAGGTCAGAGAATATTCCAGAGCACAAGAGCTCAAAAAATGAATATAATTATCAGAAATTCAAACATTGAAAACATAAAATATAGATTAATCAAACTCCCCAGTGCTCCCAAGCTATCTAATCACAGCTATACACACAAACACACATGTGTACACACACATATAAAAACACACATTCTCTGTGTGTCATTAAAATCAAGGAAACATTTTATAATTCACTAGAGAAAAAATAGGGGATTCAGAGGTGTCAAGGAGAATAATCAACAGAACAAAAATGTATCTTGCATCTAAGACACACCTTTTGTAACTTCTGAATGAATATTAAAAATAGAGATACCTACTTGCTGGGTAATGATCTTTTCCAAGGGCATAAAGAGTTCTCTCTGCACCACGGTCACTCCTGAAGTCTGCTCTTTTGCAGTAAATTACCACCTGAAATTCTCCTTTCCTTTATTTTCCCTCTGCTATACCTCGGAGGTGAGTCCAGGTACTGCTGACAGGGCAGGAATAATTCAGTCAGTAAAATGCCTCACAACAAGCACACTTGCCCGCTGACCTTCATCCCCTCCTCTGGATGGGAAGCATCTGGCACTTTTGTATGTCAATATGGGCAAAGCTTTGTGCACAGCCCTAGGACGTCTCTCCTTCATGTCAAGAACCCCCTTAGCAAAAATTAATGAAGGAGGAAATGGGGCATGAGGCTCAACTGTACTCTCTCAGACAGGATTTAAGGCTGAGTCATATTAAGCCTCCAGTGTCTTAAAGGGCCATTTCCTGTGTTTGTTTGTATTTTCTCTGTGTGTGTGTGTGTGTGTGTGTGTGTGTGTGTGTGTGGACACATTATAGTTTGAACTCAAGGCCCCATGCATGCTAAGCACATATTCTACCACAGAGCTTCACCCTGGCCCTCTTGTCACCTTCTGCCATGTAATTTTAGTAGAACTCATTTCCCCCAAAGAATACAGCCTGATTAGCTGTTAGAATAAGGTTTCTTCTTGTATGTGCCACAATGTTACTATACTGTATATTCAGAAGAAAGAAAAAGTCTTTTTAAAAATATCAATGGCAAATAAATCAATCATTTCAATTCCTTTGCTTTTAAGCTGCTATTATGAGCACTAACAACAACATGCTTTGTATAGGTAAATTTCTAACACTCAGTGTTTTAACTTTAAATGAATTCCTTCAGTATTAGAGCCATTTGGATTCACAAGTATCAAAATCTGGGCTCTCAAATGCCCTTCTGCCAGACCTCAGGTCCCTGAATTGAAGCCTGAGTATATTTTGTCCCGTTAAGCCGAAGACAAAATGCTTCTGTGAAATAAGTGGATTCGAGAGAATGCTGAAGCCTAGAAGCCAGCAGAAGAAACTGTGAGGTGGGAAAAACAAACACTTTTCAATTGAATTTTATTTTTTAATAAGAACTTGCAAATGATTTCACTGGTTCTACTTCAACCAGAGCATTATTTAATCTCACCAAACTCATTTGAATTGATTTTTAATTGATATATTCACTGTTAGTTTCTTGGGAATTTCTGAAAGTCTTACAAGCAAAGCATTGGCTGTTCTTTGTCCCAGACTATCTTCTCAAAGTTGTTGGTAACAGTGAACATCCTTGGAACACAGATAGGAGTCCCTTCTGTAGCAAAGGACAAGGATTCTGACTGTAATGTAGTAATGTCTCCCTCTAGAGGTGAGGGCAGTCATGCTTATGCTGTTTATAAAAATTTGATATGCTCAACCTCAGGGATCCTCTCATGTAATGTAGTTTGGTACAGGTGTCCTCAAGTCCTTGTCTTATTAGTCTGTAGGATCTGAGGCTTCAGGAATTTGCACAAACATGCCATTATTCTCACTACTACCATGGTTACCAATAATAAGCTTTCTTCCCTGATCTGAAGCATGTCTTTTATTAGCACCTGCGAAAATGTAATATAGTATCTGTGTACTTGAAAGCAAGAAAAAACAGAAATCCTTCAAAGTTCCTGACATGTTTGATGATGAACTTGGGATTGTGACAGAGACATCTTTCTGAAAACGAAAGTAAGAGGGCCTTGTGGAACAATTGATAAGATTTGAATTAAGTCCATGGGAATTGACAGCAAATGTATGGACAAAATTGTGTAGTCTTGGACAAAATAAAAAGTGGTTTCGTATTACCAATTAAAGTAGGAGGAATTGCAGAAGTCTGCAGAGTGAAGACAAGAGAGCATCCTAAACTATGCCCTGTTTATGTTTGACTCTCTTCTGGATAAGGAACTGCCTTATCATTCTTCCTTGCTACCTAACGAGCCCAAATGTTTAGGAACCTGCTAGCCAACTTAGATTTCCTGGACCTCTATGAACAGAATTCAAGTACATAACGTGTCCACCAATCAAGAAAAAACACTATGTCCTCAGCAGTTGTAACAACTAAACCTGAGATGTGTCCTAGTTGGAAAGACTTGTTTCCTCTTGTGGTTTGGATCTGAAATGTCTTCCAAAGGTTGATGAGTTGAAGGCTTGGCCCCCAGTGCAGGAGTGTCCAGAGGTGAGGCCTTTGGGAAGGTGATTGGATCATGAGTGCTCTGTCCTCCTTGAGGATTATCCCATTGATGATTCAATGGCTTAATAAGAAGTGGAAACCGAAGGAGATGGGGTTAGTGAAGGGAGTAGGCCACTGGGGCTTGCCCTGGAAGGGTATATCTTGTCCCTTGCCCTTTTATCTCTTTTTTTCTTTCTTTCCTCTCTCTCCCTCTTTCCTCCCCTCCCTCTATTTCTCTCTCTATTCCTCACAGCCACCTTGGACTGAAATCTCTGAAACAGAGCCATAATAAATCTTTCTTCCTCCACGTTGTTGTTCTTCTGTATTTTGTCCCAGAAACAAAAGCTGACTAAACCATCATCCTTTCACATAATAGTTACAAAAATGTGCTTTTCCAATGGGCATAATATGGGGGGAAATGTATGACAACTAGGGGCAGAAACCAAGTAAATTATTGGAATTTTGCTGGTGCCCTTGTGAGATTAGGAGGCTGAGCATATAAACCATATCAAGGAAGAGTGGTAACAGCTGGGGTGTCTGCAGCTTCTGTACCTACCCTTGTGATTTTAGATCCTCCAGGAGAGACCAACATATTGTCTTAGTGCAGCAAGTCCTGGGAACTTGATGTTTATCCGGAGAGTCCCCTAAGACAGAAAATCTCCTATGAGAAACCATTGAGACAATCAGAGGTTCTTACTACAATTGAATGAGTTTTCAGTCATGATGCAGGTCACCCACTGAGTCTATATTATTTCCACTGGAGCCTTTGATAGTGGGAGGCAGCCTCCAGGTAGAGGTCAGCCCGGGAATTGGACATCATCATCATCTTCTCTATCTTAGAGTTGATAGCTTGTCACTGGATTCTTGTTGAAACCCAATGCCTGAATTTTGTGTGAATCAACTTGATCTTAATTTCTAACAAGGTTAGAAGGACTCAACAAGCTGTACTTATCAAATAGAAATGTTTTAATCAATCATGTGGGTGGTCTGCCTTAGCCCCTATATCTCCACTTTGCTTGTAAGTGGCAAAAACAACTCTTTTTAAAATTTTATTTATTTATTTTCATACTGGGGGATTGAATTCAGGGGCATTCAACTACTGAGCCACATCCTCAGCCCTATTTTTTTTTTTTTTTTTGTATTTTATTTAGAGACAGAGTCTCACTGTGTTGCTGAGCACCTCACCATTGCTAAAGCCAGCTTTGAACTCGTGATCCTCCTAATTCAGTCTCCTCAGCCACTGGGATTACAGGCATGCACCGGCTCAAAAACAACTTTAGTAGAAAGTTTATCCCTCATCTCACTGCTGTTTGGAAAGGTTCTTGGCCCATGACTAAGCTCAAAATTAATGGAAACCACTGGACTTCTATACCTATTCAACCTCAACACCAGCTATGAAGAACTTCAAATGACATGGTCACTCTGTTAAGTGGAGAGAATATAGCTATGTTCATAGGCCTGGCCAGTGCTTACCTTTATCAAACTTCTTGCAATTTTACTGAAGCTCGGACTGTTGATGATAGCATAGTGTTTGGTCTGCCACTTGGAAAACAACTGGCTGGCAGACTACTACTTCCCTCTAAAAGGCCATGAATTTCAGAAACAAATGGCAGCTACTAATCAAATCATCTGGATTTGCTATGCAAATGTCCAAGTTAAGTGTTCCTTATTTGAAGTCTTGCTGCTGTCTGAACCTGCATCACCCAGTATACTATCATTTCTGCATCTTCTGTCATAGACTTTGTTCTGATGCACAGATTCAGAGATGACCTCTCCAGGCCACACTTACAAATTCTGGCTAGAGCTGACCTGTTAGCCTTTCTGATATGTGCACAAATAGTCCTCACTGTGGTTTTAATCTGCAGTTCCCTGCATGTTTCATGATGTCAAACATAATTTTATGTGTTTTTTGCCATTTGTACATCCTCTTAAGTAAAACGTCCAGTCATGAGTTTTTCACATTTTTTAAATAATGATTTTCCCTCTTATGCTTTGAGATCCTTATATGTCCTAGATACAAAAACTTTGATATGTGGCTCATAAATATTTTCTCCATTGCAACATGTATTTTGTAACATGTATTTCAGTTTCTTCATGGGATTATATTTTTGTTTGTTTGGAAGCGAGATTCTTAATTTTGATGAGGTTTAATTTATCATGTTTTTCCTCTTTGGGTTCATGCTATTAAGCTCTCAACACTTAATAGCTGAAAAATTGAGGTAGAAGCCACAGAGGCAACAGTTGGGAAAATCAAAATTATTAATTGACTTACAAGAGAAATAATAATGACTGATATTCATATAATAATTTAGAGCTTGAAAATCATTTTCATGATTTGGCTTCTTAAGTTTTCCTGAGTGTTAACATGTCTGTTGTTAAGGAAATCAACATGTTAGGAAAGTTAATTTCGGATAAATTAAATGATCTGTTTTGTCACATCAGATCACAACCTGAGCCCCAAATTGAATTGCAGGTCTGCCACAGGCCGAGTCTAGACTGAGAGGAAAGGGATGAGATGTGTTCCAGAGAGAAACCTTGTCTGTCCTACTTCAGCCTCCTGTGCTATTTCCTGCCTAGTGAAGGTGGTCAAGAGCTGTCACCAGTGGATGTCTTTCTACAATTGAGGCGAGCAAATATATGTTAGCTCGTGATTCCAACTATCACTAAAAATGTGGTAAGCAATGATCAGAATACGGGTAATTGAGGATTGTGGGCATATAACATTAAAATGTTTCAGACTAATCACAAAGGCTCACATCTCTATGCTTATGTTCTTATCTAGAAAAAGGAAGTGTAACCTCAGGTATTTGAAAATCACTGTTTTGATGAGGAATATGGTGAATTTGTGCTTTCCATGTGGTGATCTTAATTATCAAAGGATTCAAAAAGGAAAAGAAATGTACATTTCTTTTAGAGCAGAACCATATACAGAATTTGTAAATATTTAGTTTTTCATAAACACTCATTTAACTTATACAGACTTGTGAATTGCATGAAAATATTATACTCTCTAAAATTCATATAATAGCCTGAAGAAAGTTTTTACCAACTGAAGAATTTCAAAATATCCTAAAGTCTTATTTGTTTGATACAGCCATAATTCTTTTTTCAAAAAGGATTTCAATAGTTTCAACCTATCTTAAGAATTTTTCCCAGTAGTGGTGATTTAACATACACACAAATCTTGGGAAAGAGCAAAACATTTCAAAATCAGTTATCATTTCATGTGATATTACCAAGCAATGACGTCTTTAATTTTTAGTGTTTGCCCTTCAAAGTAAAATGTGAACATTTTCAAAGTTATAACAATTCAAATGTTAGCACCAGGCAGTGCTTTCCCATCTTAAAGTAATCCTTTAGATGAGGGTGTCTCTCAACTATTAAGAAAACATCTGTTGGAGGCTCAGCAATTAAGACAAATAGTTTCCTCTCTAATTGTTAGTATGTGAAATGAACATTGGGTTATTAAGA
This sequence comes from Geosciurus inauris, assembly GCA_004024805.1. Classification (NCBI taxonomy): domain Eukaryota; kingdom Metazoa; phylum Chordata; class Mammalia; order Rodentia; family Sciuridae; genus Geosciurus; species Geosciurus inauris. Next base: position 186,782 of record PVHX01000309.1, read on the forward strand.
GAGGCCCAGGCCATGACTAACACAAGGCTGAGGGAGAGGAAAGGAGAAGCTGAGCATGGGCAAGAGCAGCTCCTGCTAGACGCTGCCTCACCAGACATACTTTGTCATTGAAACTGAGATAGGGGTCAAGACAAAGCAGTCCCAAGCACTGGCACAGGATTACTACTTTAAACAATAAAGGAAACGATCCTGAGTCTACAGCACTTTCCTCTGACCGAGTGGATGGGTAGATGAGTAAACCCTTAGTAACCCCAGGGTGATGAAGATGCTGGTGGTGACATGAACCCATCTGCATTTCACATCCTGTTTTAGGTGATCCTTTCTCAGGCTTAACAATCCAAAAAATGTACTTTACATAATCTCCAGTCTGGATCACCATGTGATTAAATTTTATCAATGAGGTCATTCAACAATCTCAAATGATTTAAATTGTATTTTTTCCTAATAATTTAACATACCGTGGTTTTAAAAGATAATAACTATGAGATTGCCTCATTTAATTATTTCTTTAAGAACTGCTCTATTATAACATTGAAAACCAGGATTGTACTCTGCAATCCAAAGAGCTAGACTTTCAGCATAGCCATACCAATTGTTGAAAGTGTTTGGAAGTTGTAATGCAGATCTAAGTTGGCAGTTTAAAATCTTCTGACCTCTTTGTGACTTTCCTTAAGTGAGCTCCTTCAATGAGACCAATGACAAGAGAAATGGTCCATGCTGGATTGATATTAAGGCTCACCTCTTTTCAATTCTTTTTTCAGTAGTCTCAGAGGAGGAAAAGGATCAGACATGCTCCCTTAATTTTGTTTCCTGGCAATTAACTCCCAGAATAACACCAAATAATTACAACCATAACATTGCAGAGAAAGTTAGAGTATCAGTAAATGTTGCTAAGCTGTGAACTTTGACAAACAGGCCCCTATAAATGGTGTGAGGCCGACTTTTATGCACCTGGTAACATGTTCTGCATTGATGCTCAGAAAATTTGGGAAAGAAGATAGCTCATTATGCGGAAGGAAAAACCTAAATGCTTGAAGTCTGACATTGTGTCTTGGGAGTAGAGGACAGGAAAAATAACACACAGAAAGGCATCATTACAAGGGCAATCAACCCAAACTCAGACTGAATTCAATGCTTTTACCTGTGTTACCTGTTTCTCTATTCGTTTTACTGACTTTCTGAGAGAAAAAAAAATAACAATAATCTTCCTGTGTTGTCCTCCCTAAAAGTGCACAACAGAACGGCACTGAGCTGTGGTGTAGGACTGGGTATAACGTGGAATGCTTGTCTTGCCAAACTGAGGCCCAGCATCTCTGGGTCCCCAGTGTCCCTTACCTGCTCTCAAACATTGTCAGTTAGGGTAGCCAACCCCACCACACCTATGCAGCTAGTCTGTCTTCCTTCTTGGTGAACATCTGAGCTTGTTAAGCATTTTCACTTTAATTTTGTCCATTCCTTTCAATTATTGAAGATTTATTCCTTCTATCACCCCAATTTTCACACGTCAGTAAAACTGACCTCACTCCAAATAATTCTGAGTCCTGAACCTGAAGGCTGCCAGGACTCTGTTGTCAATGGCTTTCTTAGTTTAGCTCATTCTCACATCACATTCCCTTCTGTATGGTCATGGATAAAGCAATTAATTGACTAAACTCCAGTTAAGCTTTTAAAGAATTCAAGGCTTACTTCCTCCAGGAATTTTAATTTAATTATCTCCTCTGTTTTCACAGCAGTTCTACCTTAACCTAAAGCAGTGAATAATACAGGAATCTCAGAGAGATAAAAGAGGAACTCTGGAAAGGAGCTATATTTCTTAGAGATCCGTGTGTCTTTGAAGAAATAGTAAAATTATTTACCTTAAAATCTTATTTATCAAAAATATTATTGTGTTTAATTGATCTCTAAAGGTGGAGTCTTTCTAAATTTTAAAGATTTAAAAGCTCAAGTTTTAATAGTTTCTTGACAGTTTGGGGACAAGTGTTTGGCAAAATATTTATTTATGTGAGCTCCAGGTTTCTCATAATTAGGCAAAGAAGAAAAAGATTGAGATACACATACACACGCACACACATTTCAAAAATAAATTAAATAAAAAATGAAAACCCTTCTTGATTGGGAGATTTATGTCTGAACTTCACTTGACAAATCTAATGCATGTACATAGATGTGTTTTCTTCATTGATTTCTGGTCATTGAATATAAAAGGATGGTTTATACCTCATTATTCAAGTCTCTGTCCTGTCATTCAAAAAAAGTTACATTAAAAATATCAAAAGCCTCAATTCAGTAACCCATGATGAATTAAAACCAATTGAATAATTCAATATTCAGTTAAGTAGAGAGGGAAAATGTGAAATTAGAATTTTCCCTAGCATAAGCAAAAAGAAATCCTCAGTAATATTACTTTGTTATAAATAAAGTTTCAAGGGAAATTTATCTATAAGCAGAAGTAAGGTGGTATAGAGTTCCTGAATCTATTAAGTAAGGAAGAATATATTGGACAGAAAAATTAACTCTTGTAGAAAGGTGAGGTAAAACCATTACCTGAATGTGGGTATCTCTGTTCTTTAGAATGCAGCCTACTTTGAAATTCCATAGTATGTTCAATTCAATCATTTTCTTTCCTCCTTGCTCTCTTCCTCCCTCCCTGCCTTTCTTCTTTTTCCCCTCTTTTCCCTTGATAATATTCAGTTATTGATGGTAAACACATTTCATTCATGTGCAATAAATATTTTGACTTTTGATGTAGACATTGTGCCCATGAGAAGTCCATCATCAGAACATGAGACTCAGAAAACTTGCATTCATTGTCACATACACAGGAAATGTGTAGGTTTAAAAGCAATGTCCTGAAAAATCCCAATTGACTTCGTGGTGTTAAGTGTCACAGTGCCCCTTCAAATATCATGGAGACTAAGCCTGCATTTAGCTACATCGCACAACACGTGTCTTCAAATGCTCACAATGCAATATTTATCCTAAGAAGAATCAACTGATAATAAAGACATTGGTTATGAAAAAGTGCCAGATGTACCAGCTTTATTGGATATTATATGAGTTAACTTGAGAGTGACTCCTTACATGCATTGCTGAATTCATGTAACAAAAAGTTCAGGATGAACTAAACAAACAGACCATTGAAATTCTTACATCAGAACAGTAACTTTCCCTGACATTCTCTTAATACCATAATTGGATTAAGTTCTGGGCTATCTCTAAGTGTGTAAGTTATTGTAACCTCATGGTATGGGTGTAGCATGCAGTAAGAAAGAATACTAGAAACACAATCCAATCTTGAGAATAGTTAAAAAGGAATTAAATAATTCAGTCTTTAGTAATATTTGCACAAAAAATTCATGTTTCATCCTGTGTATGTAGTATGTCTGCTCTCTCAAAACATATCTAGTCTATGATCTATTTATCTAATTCTCTGTGTGAATGAATCTATATTTGTGCTGATGTATTTCTAATACATGTACATATGCTTATAAATACATGCATATGTGCACAAAAAGACACACATGCTCAAGTGCTCAGCAGCTATTTTAAGCCAAAAATACTCATCTAGCCTGACCAGTGCACTTCATTCTTCTCCTTAGTCCCTAAACTGTGTCTTTATTAGGCAGGTTCATTTAAATGATCAGGCTTCTTTAGTTGTTTTCCTAATTCACTCACTAATAGCAATCCTTTCTTATTTGCACAGTGAGAGTGAGAAACATGAAGAACAAATTTATTTTCTATTCTTGTATTCATTAGATACTGTCCTTTAAATAAGTATTTGTTACTCTCTTGAACATAAGTATTGATTCCACTCCTTTATTGATCACGGTACAAACAAATCCCACCTAATTTTTTTCTACCACATCGAGCTGGTGTCCTTTTGGATTCCAGCATTTATAGGAGCTGGCTCCAGTCCACTTCTTCCAAGAGTGGGAAACAAGGGGAAAATCCAGTCTCCTAGACCCTTTTGCCTCTGTTATAGGAACCCAGATAGCACCTGTAGGAAGATCTGGCCTCCCTATGTTTTTCTACTGTTCATGGAGAAGGGTCAAAAAAAAAAATCAATTCTCTTGCTAAATCAAGAGTAAGCCTATTCATTTCATATAATGTCATGCTGGCACAGGCCCTTGCTCTTCACAGAGATGCATCAGGTGCTGCAAATAAGAACTGTCCCCATCCTTCAGTCCTTGAAGTGCTCATTTTCAAGTTGTACGGCATGTTCTGAACCCTCCCTGTGGGACCCATCCTTGTATGCTTACAGCCTTGCAAGCTCTGGACCACTGGCTGCCTGGAGTTCACCAGGAGTTCTTATCCTTCCCTATTTCTGGTTTATATGGTTCACCACAAGGAGACTTAGGATGTTCAAACAAATGTGGCTCATACTCTACGTCTTCCTTTGCCTCAGATAACTCCTGACCTCCGCACTCTACCTTCTGGTAACATCCTCATGTATCATAGCAGCCAGATTTTCCACATCCTTAGCCTCATCTTTGAGCATTTGCTACATTTGATTGTTCTAACCCCAAATGCTATCTCCCCTGAGGACTCAGCTTCCCTTGAAGCTTCTTGTTGCAGCTGTTTCTATCACTGGTAAGGTGTATGCTACCCTATTTAAGCCTCATTGATACTTCTTTTTTTTTTTTTTTGCTCTGATCTCAAACTCCTATTTGAACATTCTTAAGTCATCACACAATTCACACAATATTTCCTATTATTCATTTTAATGCCATATGTATTATAATTCAAATTACTCCCCTGTAATTAACGTAGGATGATAGCTACTTTTTATTGTAATTTTCTACCACACCATTATTATCTAAATTGTTGATGATTACATATACATGATAATGGTTGTTCTAATCTTTTGCCTCAGATTCTGAGTGATCTTGACCTTTATCTTTGCACTCACTTCCATGACCACATCAAAATAGATGTGTTTTTTAAAAATATTTTTAGTTGTAGATGGACATAATAACTTTATTTTGTTTATTTATTATCATTTTTATGTAGTGCTGAGGGGAAAATTTGTAGATGAACTTGTAGGCTATGATCCAAACAACTATTATATTAAGCCTCTGGCAAAAGTTCTAACTCTTTGTTGGGTTAATCTCTAGACAATAATTCCACAGTATGTTTGATCACAAGTACCTATAATATCAACTAAGTTCCTAGGGAATATGGCATCTGTCAATGAAGCATAAAAATGTCTTTAGTGTGTTTATTTTCTCCATCTATGAAATAAAGGTCAAAAACACATTAGAAAATATGTAATTTTGAAATTTAAATAAAATAATTTTAACTAAACATTTATTAAAAGTTGCAATTGTATGTATTTATTAAATAACCTCCATTTTCATAAATTCATATAGAAAATATTTTAATTATTCATATTGTCAGACCAAAATATGTAACAACTTGAAAAAAACATACTTTTATCTTCTATTTTCCTTTATTTTTGCTACATTAACTTAAAAACTTCACGTTTCATATTTGAACAACCTTAACTTCTTGGTACTAGAGTTAACAGCTGAGTGATCAGTGTAGTAATGTGCTCTTGATTCAAGATTTATCTGCTATATTTAATTTTCAGTGAATATAAACGTTTGACTATTGATCCAAACTTGAAGGTGAAAACCCACAAAATAAATGCCACCTGAGAAGCTGAGCATACTGAGAGTACAGAATTATAATCCAAGAACCATTAGCTGAGCAAATCATATAATTAAAATAGATGATACAATTTTTCCTGAGGTATTTAAAAGAATGACAATGTGGAATGGAATTCCATAGCACCTGGTAAGTGCAATTTCCTTCATACATTCTTTTCTTACTCCTTTCCTTTCTTTCTCCACTCTTCTCTGTGTATATGGGTGTGTATTCTGGCACTCCCCAATTTTTTTCCAAAATCTTCCTCTTAGTTTCTTAAAAATTCACCCAGGAAGATACTCTTCCCTCCCACTTCTCTTGTGCTAATACGTTTTTATGTTTAAGAAGTTAAGAAGTACTTAGTTGTCTCCAGGGTTTTCCTTATTTCCTTATCACCAGTGTTTGGGATTAAAAAGAAGAATGCAAGATTGATCCAGCAAATTACATATAGTCTGTTAAAAGGCTGATGAAAATAGGAAATTTTAGAAAATTCTTTTAAAATACGGAGATGGGAAGATTTTAACTAAAAACAATTAAATATGTCTCTTTAGATTATTGTAAAACATATTTCAAAGCATAATAGTCACTGGACATTGCCATTGACCTAACTAGTCATCATCATTTATACCATTTATTCTCATTTTAGAGATCAGTCTATATGTATATATTTGATAAACTTTTGCTTTGAAATTTTCTTTTTATCATAGTAAAATAAGTATATATTTTAAAATGTCTAATAATCTTTAGTCTGAAAATAAATTTTGCTCTCCTTCCATGCTTAATTACCAATTCTTTGAATTGATTTTAATTTTTAACTTCTTCTGATTGCTGCCATTATAATAGGATTCCTAGTGTATGGATAAAGAGCCTGTTTATTGGATATCTACTATAAAAGATAAGGATTTAATCACTTATAAATTCGCCTCATGAATACATAAACATATGCCCACACACTCACCTGCACACCTAGATACGTGTGCACAGAGTATTCTTCCAGTTCTCTATAATGGCTATTGAAAGTTTCCTTAATAAATATACAACATTTATATTATTTTTACTGTGTAAATATTCTTTAAATGTGAGACACGTGGTCATTTGGATTATCCTTCTTGTAACTTTTTCTTCTATTTGAAATTAACAGCTGCCTGTGTTCTTCATTTGCTCAGACTTCTATGTACTTACAAATATGTGATTCCTAATGAAATCATGAATGTCAGTACCCAGAACACCTCACCCTCTATCAATTCTGTCTAACCTCAGTGACGTTCTCTGCTGGCTCTGCTGTTCTCTTGCTCCAATGTTCCTTCTGCTCTGTCAGGTGGGCAGCATGGCTGTTGTCCTGGCATCTGGCCACTCCATCGTCCTAAGTGACATCTTTCTTAGAGTGTTAAACTTCTCTGTTTCTTATTTATTTTTCCACTTGCTCCATGTCATTTATTTCTTAATTTCTCACTTGCTTTGATGCATTATTTCCTCATTGCCATCCTCAAAAAGAACCTAAAGAGATTAACTTTTGTGGATAACGTGCATTTAAAATGCCTTTCCTTTACGCTCATATTGGCTTTTTATGTGGCCTAACTATAGAGCTTTAGTATGGAACTCAGGCTATTGAAAAGAAAGTGGCCATTCTGGTTTATCATAGATGTTGATTTCCCTATATTGAAACTTGCAAAACCTTTATTTCTTCATAAAATTATTGAGATTTATCTATAATATGATACATCTCAGTCCTTGTGCATATAGTGTTTATTTCGTCTTTGTGTATGTGTTGGATAAATATAAGCTCTCAAATAAGTCACAATGTTTTTCAAGTAATGACTATTTTTTTAATACAATCATTTGTACAATAGTTTCCAGTCCTCAACTAACACCTTCTATGAGGGAGCAATAGCTACTTTTGTCCGTTGAACAACTCCAATCTTTACAAGAATTTCTAATCAAAATCGTGTACGAATCCTGAAAATATTTCCATTGCCATGACAATTGAGCTTGAATAGAAAACAGTTCCAGTTCCAAAACACAAGTGTAGTCCATATATACTGCAAGTTAATTAAAACTGTAGGAGATGAATGTAAGAGATTAAAACAGCAGAAAACAAATTGTGTAGGATGTATTTTACCAAATGACTCTGTTGGACTAAAATAATTTTTAGAAGGCATTTAAAAAGGCTAAAGTAATAAATGGAGACAAAACTTGAGCTGGCTTCATGTTCATAGCTGTTTATCATGTTTACAAGAATATGAAATAGCCTGTTAAATATGCTCCTGAATTCCAAATACTAAATTTCTCCTGCATTTTTCTCTCTTTTTCAAAACAATTTTATGGAGGAATGATTTAAATGTCAGTAAGTTTATTCACTTTATGTGGGAGGTTTGATGAGTTTTAGTAACACACAGATAGTCATAGATCCATCACCAGAGTCAAGTTTTAGATGACATCCATCATCCTAAATAGTTATTTTGTTCATTTTTGCAGTCAATCCCTGCCTCTATTCAGAACAAGCATTGTGAAATTTGTTTACAACTAAAAGAAACATCTGATGGAAGCAGTTTGGGAACTGAATCTCTCTGTCCCCTCAAAATTTGTATTGAAGAATAATTTTCAATGAGATAATATTGGGAGGTGTGGCCTTTGGAGGTGATAAAGTAGATGTAGATGAGGTCGTGAGGGTGAGACCCCATAATGGTATTTATTTGTGTTCTTACAAGAAGAGCAAGACAGATCAGAGTGCTATATCTTACCTCCATCCCCATAGTGAGGACACAAGTATTAGAGTTCTTGCTGTCTGTAAGTCAGGAAGAGGACACTTGCTTGAACTGAATCTTCTGGTACTTTGGTCTTGGACTTCCTAGCTTTAGACTGAAAAGTAAATCTGTTGTTTGAGCCACTCAGTCAATAGTATTTTGTTATTGTAGCCAAAATCAACTGAGAGCAAAGCTGTTGAAATTACACTGCTCCGACAACAGTGCACTATGGATATCTCAAATCAGATGTGAACGAGCTGAGATGAAGCTTTGGTTTAGTTTCTGCTGCAGACATTAGTTCAGGTCTCTTTCCACACCATTGCAGCTTTTAAACCTGCAGGGGAGGCCCAGGCAGTCATCATACTCACTAAGGAAGCCCCCACCAAAATTACCATCACCCAACTTTACCTGTGTTTCTGCAGCAACTTCTCTGGGGCATAAAATGGCCAGTAATGTATATGGCTTTGGAAGGACACTGGAGTCTGCAACTTTACTATTTCATTTCAAATGCTAAACACTTTAGTTTATCAGAATTTCCTGGTCAAATTTTCTGTTTGTTTCAAACTTCAAGTAGTACATACATATAGTTTGTAAAAGCTCTACTCTCAAAGAATCTACTATTAAGCCTTTATTTGGTGGAATTATGGCTATCTATAATCATTCTCAATGTTTTTTAAAATGAAAACATTATTTTTTAAAATAAAAAACATTAAGAAATAAATAAATAAAATAAACAAAAACAACAGTAAATAAACTGCACCTAGTTCAATTTTCCCTTTATTAACAAACACATTATTAAATTATCATAAGATATGCATTATCATACATTTGTGCAAAATTATGATTATTGTCAATTTTTGAATGCTGCTTTAGAAAAAAATGTATATAATTTAACTATTGACATAAAAAGTAAGGACTTTTAATGCTATTCTTCTGTTTTAGAATTAGGAAGAATGTCTACATCTGCATCTAAAACTTTAGTTCTGCATTTCTATATTTCCAATTATAGATATTCTGTGTTGGCTTCATTTGAATAGAATTGTTTGCTGTTAAGTTTATTAAATTTGACAACTAATCATCACAAAATTTTGTTTCATGCAGTATGATAAATTCTGATCTACTAAAGAAAAAGCCATAAAACAATTTATTAAAAATATTTCTTTACACTACTTAACCATTCTACAGTTTTCAGTCATTTTCTATTCTATTATCTTCTAGACATTAAATGATACTATGATTTCTGAAATGTCAATATATTGATATCATAAAGAATTAGCAAAGATGATAAAGTTACAATGTTTTTATATTTCCACCCAATTTTGAAGTAGAAAAGGAACAACGTCTATAGAGGTTCTAAAATGTGCATATGATTGTTTTTCACCACAATATTTAATATACTCTGTGTGTAAAAGAGAATGATCTTGACAATGAAGTGTTCCACCTAAAAATTAAACATAAAGCCTAGTGCAGTGATACTTCTCTGTAATCCCAGCAGTTCTGGAGGCTGAGGAAGGAGGATTGAAAGCTCAAGGCCACTCTCAGGAACATAGCAACACCTTGAGCCACTTAGTGAGACCCTGTCTCAAAATAATAAAAATAATAACAGAAAGGGCTGGGTGTGTAATTCAGTGGTAAAGGACTCATTAGTTCAATTCCTAGTATCTCCTCCCCCCCAAAATTAGACATCAAGATTATTATTTTGATAAAAAACATACTTTTTCAAGGTTCTTAAAACCTAGATTTTCTTCATTTGATCATTTCTTTATTTTTTTCTACTTGCTACATAGAAAACAGATTCAGAAACTTTGAAATTAAATTATGCTTATGGTCTGTTTTTTGAAACAAAGTTAGAGTGCTTTTCTATGCCTCCATCTCTACTAGTGACCCTGTAATAACCATTACATCCAAATGAGCCTTATCATCATCTGTGATGTTTATCATAGAGTTCAGAATATCTCTTGCAAATTATAACTTTTTGAAAAGAAACCTAAATTGGGAAAATAATTTCCATATATTTGAAAATGGTCATCCAGCAAAAGCTTGAAAATTAGTGAGTTAGAAAATTGAGTTAGAATTTTTACTTATATAATATAGGAGAATGTTTCTCAATGAGGTCTTTGTGATTACAGTTTCCCATAAATACTTTATTCTATAAAAAGGAATTTTATTTCGTTACACAAAGCAATGTTTCATGTACACCAACTTATTTACTCTTATCCAAGTATCTGATCTCATCCTAAATATTTAATATTTAAGAGAACATATCAATTACAACTATAATGTCAGATATGAAAAATTTGACATGATTGAATTTTTGTGTCCCCTATAAATTCATACTCTGAAATGAGATTTCACACTCACACATGCTCACACACACACACACACACACACACACACACACACATTCTCCTAATGTAAAGGTCTTTGGAGATGGGGCTATGAGAAGCGATTTGGACATGAGTACACAGCCCTCCTTAATGCGATCATCAAGAGAGAAGCCCAGAGAGCTCCCTGCCCTTTCTGCCTGGAGAGGACACTTTCAACATCGTGCTGTGAACCAGGGAGCCCACCAGGCATCACAGTTTCCAATGCCTTCATCTAGGACTTCTCACCCTCTAGAACTGTGAAGAACAAATTTTGTTGTTTATAAGCCACATAGTTAAAGGCATTTTTGTTATAACAATGCAAAAGGGCAAAGACACCTTTATGTTGAAATGACAGTTATATTATTTAATAAACGGTGGATATTTAAACTCTGCTCACTCCTACAATTGGTGTGAAAGACCAAAGTTTATATAGATGCAGTAAAATCCTGTGATAACAGGAATGATAATGAATTCAATGAATTCAGATTAAAGTAATTGACAATTGGCTCCCAAATCCTGAGAACTGCAGGCAGACTGGCTGTGCAGTTATGCCTGAATTGTTTAATTAAGCTGACAATAATGCTATATTGCATCTTAAGCAATACAATTGTTTTAAACACTAATTAAGAGTGTATTATGGTGTTTAACATATATAAATATGCATATTATACATGTTTTATATATGTGTATGTGTGTGTATGCACACATACATATCTTTTTTTTTTTTTTTTTTGGTACTGGGGATTGAACTCAGAGGTACTTGACTACTGAGCCACATCCCCAGCCCTATTTTGTGCTTTATGTAGAGACAGGGTCTCACTGAGTTGCTTAGTGCCTTGCCCTTGCTGAGGCTGGCTTTGAACTCACGATTCTCCTGTCTCAGCCTCCCTAAGTGCTGGGATTACAGGTTTGAGCCACCGCGCCGGCCACATACATATCTTTGGTTGGTATTTTCATTGTACATAAATGTTTTTGTAAATAATTTATTTTCTAAATTCTTTCTCAGATATTTAAAATGAGTAGGAGTTAAGAAGACAACTGATTAATGAACATTCTGGGCAACAATTCAGGTTATATGAAAAGTTTCTTCAACTCCGGTGATTTTTTCCATGCCTGTTTTTCCTAGTTTTATGTACTTCAGCCACTTCACTTTTAGTGGATAAAGTAAAGTGCATCTTCTGCGATTTATTTCCCTAATATTATCCTATCCCCTTTGACCCAACAACACACAAGTATGCTTGGAAAGACCTAGAATTTACTTCCTGAAAGGCCAACAGGTTATAGAAGAATATAGTGGTAGTTTTTACTCCCCACTTTAATCTCAATGTCAGTGTTAGTCATTGAATTTGCTGAGGTTTGATTCTCACACATATAAAAATCAAAGAATACATCTACCGTGAGTCACTGGGTGACTGTAAACAAAAGCTTAGCATGCTTACTTACTGTGGGGCACTACTGATCCCACTAAGACAAGAGGTTTCACTTGAACTATTAATTTTTTTCTCTTAAAATAATCATACAGCAAAATATTTTAAAGCATGTGCTAGAGTTAAGGCACATTGATAAGTGTTAATCCTGTAAGTGAATATGACACATCGAATCTGCCTCATAGATCCTGGTTCTCCATGGCCAGTGTCCTTGAGGCTCACACTTAATACTAAGTCCAAAAGGAAATGCTAATAGAATGTGATATATTTGGAGTTACAGTTTATTGTCATAAAACACATTTCTATTGAATAAATTGGTTCCTCTGTGAGTTTTAAATAAAGGAATTTTGCTGGTGCAACGGCAGTGTTGGGTTGATCAATATGAATTTTGCTGCTAGAGTAGTGGACATAGAATTCCAACCTTGGCAGAGAGACAAGGCCCTTACCTTGGCTGCATGCAGGCCGGAACACCTGCAGCTGAGCAAAGTATCTGTCCACACAGGAGCACATCTTCCTTTCCTCTCTGGCAGCTGGTTCTTACTCCTGTGCTCACAGCATTGTTGCAGATGGCAGACGGATTTCCCCCCGAGCTCTGAAGCCACCATTTTGACAATATGTTTTAAAACCCCTGAAGCAGCATCTAGCCACGCTGAGAGATCTGAATGGCCTCTTCACATTAACTGTTGATGAACGAACCAAACGTTGCTTTATAAATACTCTAAATATAAACTTGCAGAAATTTTGAGTGGTATGTTTTGATCCTGTTTTTTAATAAGAACTGTCAGTACAGAATGTATATTTTTTCAGGAAATCATAAACTATTTTACAGCAAAAACTCCTATTCTTTCATTGTTGGAGCACCTCTGTCAAAAAATATTTCTAAATGTAACATTTAGAATATGATTAAAGTTATACTTAAAAAGCAAAAATAATGTGTTTCAGTAATTTGTTATCTTAAGGTTCAACTTTTAAAAAGTTATATAGATCCTTGGGTTACATAACAGTATCTCTGAGAGAAAGTCTGGCATATATTAAGGTCTATTGGTCATGAAAAACAGCTCAGTAGCAGTATATGGGCAAACCTCAAATTACTATGGGTCATTTCAAAGGTCAAAAACAAAAAGGAAAAATAATAGCAGAACATTCTAGAATATAGGCACATAGTGGGTTGATGTGAAACAAATCCTGATACCCAGGAAAGTAGCTGAAAATTCATATTGAGATGTGTATAAGAAGTAAGTAGTGTCTGGTTAGGACCTATTTAACAGTTATGCCTACTAAATAAATAAAGTTGTTTTCTAGCAAATTCTTGAGAACCAAGTTTCTAGGGCTCAGCTGCTAAGAGCTCTAAGTCTCTGCAAATGCCTGAATCTCTCTGCATGCTGTGGCTTTCCTCCTCTTTTGTTCATGTCGCCAAATAAGTGGTTGTGCAGTACTTGGGTGACAAGTTAATCAAGCTTCATGGCACATGGCAATTCTATGTTGATATGGATGCTACAAGTACTGGCATAGGGGCAGATGGAGACCCAAATGTTAAAGGGAAGATTAGTGAAATGACTAATTTCACTAATTAGTGAAAGCTAGGGAACTATCAGCAGAGGATAAGAAAGATAAGGAGGGAATCCTTGTAGCTAATACTCTCATAGTTGGTGAGAGAGCAAAACCTTAATAGTCAGGGGTCTAATCTCAAGTATATAAAATTTCAGAAAGTCTGTGCAAAAGATCAGCAGTGCTAATTTCCTGGGTGTCTAGTAGGGAAATATGTATTCCTCAGGAAGTTCAACATTTGGGAAATAGTCGCAAGAGTGAGGCAATCTAATGATGTGTCCCTTGCACATCAGAGATACATGAGTTTTAGTCATAATGATTCTATTACACACTTAACACTTTAATTTTTTTGGATTTTCTCTTCTTATATTCACACAAGACATAATTATTTAATAGCATTTTATTGACTGTGTAATAATTATATTCCCTTATAATTTTTCAGGAGAAAATATTAAGAATACTCTGTTCCCAGACCCCATTATTAAAAGTTTCACTCACACACGCACACACACAAAACCCTGAGGGTTCTTAAGTTTACATCATAAATTCTTGTAAAAAAAGAAAGAGAGAGAAAGCATATTTATTACAGCATAGCATCTTCCATTTATGTTCTCCACTGGACTTCCTGCAGGGGGATCTATTTCTGTTGTCTTGAGTAGGCACAACCTATGTTGGTTTTTACCATCTATTCCCAGGCATTCATTTTTTACCAGGGTCTGATATGTCCAGTAAGAAAAATCACCCAGGCCAATGTCACTGGGTAACATTCTTTCTGGAAGGCGTTACCCTCTGCTCACAGGTACTGTCAACTCTCACTGGCTCTTCCAATTCTGTGATGTGTTGGAGACCTGTAATTGTCAAAGTAATATTTTTCCCCTTCTGGAATCATCAATCTAAATCATAAGCCATATTCTTATAAGGAAGAATATATTATAATGTGGTACACGCCAGCTACATAGCTTTAGTGCTACAACACTCATTTGTTGAACTGCTAGAACTGGTGGATAGTATGTGACCAAAATCAAATATTATCCCTATTTGGTAAGAATCTGATTTGGTTAAGATTCATCACTGAAGCTAACAGGACCAGGATTTGCTTCAGGGAATTTTTCTTAAATACTAATTCAACTATTTTCGAGTAACTCTGTTGTTACTATGTTCACATGGGTTCAAAGATAGTGTTTCTTGTTTTACATCATGCTTCACAGGTCTTAGAAAAATTACTGGGTTTGTTTTTCCTTTCTATTTCATTTTTTTATCCAGACCTTTGCCATACTGTAATTTCTTTCATGTAAGGCAAACGTGTCTAATAGAGAAAGAATTGGCAAGCTAGTGATGCTATTCTATAATTAGATATGCATGCTTTCTTTAAAACTCAGCTCTAATTATGAGGTGAATCTTGTCCATCTGTCTTCCTCTTCTTTGAGAAACTTCTGTTCTAGAATTGATTTCAGGAAAACACAGTCCAATGGCAAACCCACATGACAATGATTTTATTGTGCATGGAGTGCAATTAGAAAAAAAAATAAAAAAAGGAGAAAAGGACAGTGGAAAGTGAACAAAGTAAATGCATTAATATATGAAGTTATACATTGTTAATCTAGCCACAATATCTCAAAAAAGAAGTGCTTTCTCATTTATTTAACATAACTTAGTGAAGCCATGTAGAAACACTGGGTCTTAGAATGATTCATCAGAAGGGAGAAAGAGTGAACAACTTTATATTCCAGTCCTTTCCATCACTTGTCTAGCTGTGTGCCAGTTTTTCCCTGCAGAGAGAGCACCCACCCTGGATGTGCTAGGATTTCTCTGTGGTATTCACAGGATGGAGAACCAAGAATGATATAGTTTCTCTAAAACCCAAAACATTTCCACAAGCAAGGCTGATTATGTTAAGAGATGAGGTCACAGAGTGTAGAGAGCCATCTGTGGGCTGTATGGGGCCACCACGCAAGAGTCCCACACAGCACTAGATATGAGCAGACCTGCTGTAGCCACTCAGCCCCTCTGAGATGGATGTGACCTGTCAAGATGCCAATCAACTTGCTGACTGCAAGACTGTGCCTTAAGAATGTTCGATGGAAGGTCTTTGACGTCCCTCCATATAAATAAGACACATGTGGGTTCCATTTTGCCATTTTGCCATTTTGTCAGTTGCTGAAAGTCAGAACCATCTGGGCCCATCTTACCCCTGCATTTTAAAACTCTTTTCTGTGTTCTGTGGTTTTTTTCGCTGTTTCATTTCTTTTTGTCAGTCTTTTACCAGTAAGGGAATCTCATCCGTACTGACCATGCGGGACGTGAATGACAACAAAGATGGGGTGGAACTTTGCCTTAACCATGGAATGGCCCAGGGTATCTCTTGACTTGCAGTCAAGGTTTTTCGTGTGAATTAATGTTTATTATTATTAAAACATATTAATTGTAAAAATTAATGGAATTCATGGTCATGTTTCCATACATGGATATTGTGCATGGATCATGTCCCTCTCCCTTCTACTCTCACCCTCTTTCCCCTTTCCTGGGACACTTGCTATTCCAATCTCTCTTCTATTATTTGTTGATTTGTTGGTTGTTTCCACATGAGAGAGGGAACGTGTGACACTCATCTTTCTGCGTCTGGCTTATTTTGTTTAACTCTATGTCTTTCAGTTCCATATATTTGCTGCAGATGAAATGATTGTCTTCTTCATTATAGCTGAGTAATACCCCATTATACATGTATGACTCATTCTGCTTATCCATTCATCGTTGATAGGCATCTAAGCTGATTGTGTAACTTAGTTATCGTGAATAGTGTTGCAATAAACCAGTGCTATCATTTTTGTACCTAACTTTGTTTCCTTTGGACGTATCCCAGGAGTGGGATAGCTGGATCATATAGTAGTTCTATTTTAGTCTACTGAGGAAACTTTGTACTCTTTTCCATAGTGGGTGTTCTAATTTACAATGCCACCAACACTGTATAAGGTTTACTTTTTCTTCATATCCTTGCCAGCATTTATTACTTTTTCAAAAATGTAAAAGTCATTCTAACTTGGATAAGGTAATATCTCTTTATTTGCAAGATTTGAGTTTTTTCAAAATCTCTCTGCTGAATTTCTCATTCATATCTTACATTGTCTTCCTAATTTTATTAAGCTCTGTGTCTGTATTCTCTAGGATCTCATTGACCTTTTCAAAAATCATTCTTTTGAATTTTTTCTATCCAGTATTTCATCCACTTCAATATCACTGGAATCTGTTACTAGAAAGTTATGCTCTTCAGGGGAAGGTGTTTTATTACATTGGGTTTTTCATACTTTTTGTGTTTCTATGTTGAGATTTGCACATCTTATGGAATGGTTATCCATACTACTTTATAGGATGGCTTTTGTAAACAGCTTTCTACTGAAAGAAAGTCTCGGGTATCTATGTGTTATGCAATGTTCAGTTGATTTCTAGTTGGGTACTATAGTATAGTCTCCCTGTAGCTTCTTCAATTGTGATTTGTGAGTCTGGACACAATGCATGATATATCAGAGCTGAAGAGATCCATTGTCTTTGCAGGTCATTTGATGGTGGGGACACTAACAGTTCAGGCAGAGGTGGTGTTGACAGTACAGTATGTGAGGTGCACCCATGTGTTGACTTCTACAATTCGGATCATGGCTCCTACCAAGTGAGGGAGGTGGTTTCCTCTGGCACTGTGGGTACTGGCTCTGTTATTTGGATTGTTCTCTGGCACTGTCTGCTCCAACAGTGGTGAGGGGTCTAAAGCAATTGTCCTTTGACCAGATATTGATGATGTTCCAGGGCCTTCAACGAGGGGCTGGGGCAGGAAACACATCCTCCCTTCTATAGCACCCACACCCAGTCTTGTCAGCAGTGCCTGATCAGATAAGTTGCAGGGGTGCCCAGTGCAGGGGGACCACACAGGTGTGGCAGCAGCAAAACTGTGCTATTCTTTCTTGGTGCAAGTGTAGGAAAGTCTGCCCAGGAGTAGGACCCCTTAGCTGTACATGCCTGGGATAGGGTGATGTCCAGGAACTTTTTTCTCCTCTATTATTCTCTTTGTTATAGTGCTCACCAGGGATGAATTGGGAGTGAGTTAGGACTGGAGCGGGATAAAATTTCTTTCAGCTGAAATCCTTGCAGGAGGAAAAGAGAGTAGAATGTGGTGGACACTGGGCAAGATTTCTCTCTGGATCTACTTAGTCTGTGCGTCCCAAGGGCAGGATGATGGCTGGGTCTTTTTTCTATCCCACCTCGTTCTTTCAGTTGTAGTGCCCACCTGGGATCCAGCAGAAGTCACAACTGGAGCCAGGTAAGATTTCCTTTAAAGGAGACCCTCTCGGGAAGAAGCAAGAACAGAATGCCCCTATCCAAGCTTCTCGCTGTCTCTCTCAGATGGAGTCATCTTGTCATTCTTGATACTGCTCCAGCATGCTTCTGTGGGTGGAGGAGCAATCATATCTGAGCTTTTCTCAACCTTGTCAATGACAGGCTCTCAGGCCTGGCACCTGCAATAACCACACATGACCAGCAATGCCCTCGGTCTCAGAGGGCAGGTTCCCCTGGTCCCACAGTTTTTGAGGATGGTACCCTCAACGCTCTGCATGGCAACATTCCCCACAGTGCAGCACTCTCAGCGGGCCTGTGTCAGAATAATTGCACTGAACCTTGTCTGATTCATGAGGCATCTACGCCCTGGGTCAGTGCAGTAAAATATATTTGGGATTCCAGAAATGGAGATACACGGGGTTTCTGACCCTTAAGGCAGTCAATTCAGACAATAAGTTCCTTCTCAAGATGGCTCCTGGATATAGTACCCCAGGGATTCACTAAAAGTTGAAGTGAATTCTTATTCCAAAGCTGGATTACTGTGTAGATTTCAGACCTCTTGTTTATTTAGACCGTAAGGCCACAAGGGCCATCAAACTTCTCAATAGCTAATATTACTAGTATCTGTGATGATAAGACTTTGCTGGGATGCTCTCTTTCACCTTTGCCCCCGTGGAGAGCAAACTCCCTCTCCTCTGGTTGTGAGGCCAGAGTAGTAGGTGCTGGGATATTTTGTTCCTCTTTCAATATTGTAGTCCCAAGTCTCAGAAGTTTGCAAGGTTTCTGGTTTTTTTTGCCATTGAATCCCTGCATTATCTCAAGATCACTCACCTCAATATGCAGCTCTACATCTTCTGCATTGATTTTTCTTTTAGGGGAGCAGATGAGTGCTAGATACCTCTATTCAATGATACACTTCACTCAATTCAAGTAGATGGGATTAAAGTGGTATATAAAGCCAAGAATATCTAGAAAGGTAAATAAATCTAGAGGGGTGTAAGTTCCTACTGAGCATCTTCTCATAAAATACAATTTCTTTAGGTCTTAACCATTTTCAATTCCTTTTATTAATTCAAATCTGTCTACACCAGGAAACATAGGAAAGGGACATAGATATACACATAAGTACTAAGCTCAAATTAGCACTCCCCAAAAAGAATGGTCTCTAACACAAGAGCAGGAATCACACTGGTTATTTGAATTTTAAACAAGACGTGTACTACATTATTTTTCTTCCAGAGTATTGTAGAGTCTTAGAGAATCAGCATTTAGGAAGTGTGTTCTGAGTCTTACAACTAGATGACCTTTGGTCTTACTGAATTTGACACTGATGATGAGCCCAACAACCTCTGCAGTCTAGAGGAAAGGCTGTGTGGGCTTGCAAAGAGAAGCTGGTAGGTATATGGTTAGAAGATAGGGGCATCAGGGCTTCACAACCTCAGGTGAAGTATACGCACTGTGGCTTCTTAGGCTTGGAATGAAAAAGCGCTTTCTTTGAGCATGATTCTTCAATGTTGTCACTTTTGCACCCTTCAGAATATGATTTTTTCTTATAATTATTAGAGTGAAGTAAATGTCAAGTTATTTAGAGCTACTATCTTTGTTTCCCCATTCTTTGATCCACAGAGACACTGCATAAAAATAATCCCTAAGCTGTGGCTATCACCACTCTTGCTGGAAGCAATTGCAAGACAACCCGTTATGTTCTGGGTATAGTTTAGGATAAATGCAATTCCATTTTTATCTTTGCTACAGGTGTATTCCCTGCAATAGAGGAATCCTCCTGAACCTACAGAGCCTACCTTTGTAAGAACACATCTCTGGGTGAGGATTCTTCTGGTGTTAGATGCCATCTAATCTAGTCGAAAGATTTCAAAACTTCCTTTTAGAATTTTGGAAAACCATTTGCTCTCCCCATTTATTCTGGTGACAGGTGAGATTATCTTTATCTTCTTCAGAAATTTTTTCTTTTTTAATATTTATTTAAAGAATTAAGAAAGATGGAGCAAAGATAAACGCCCACATTAATTTTCTCAATTTCCCAACCTTTGCAGAAATATGTTATGAATGTTTAAAGAAGTCACATCATCCTGTAGCATCTGTACAGCTAAAGACTATTTCTCACTGACTCCAACAGAAGTCATTATAGTAAGTTTAATTTCACATTCATTTTAAAAGCAGAGTACAGAGCTGGGAACTCTCTTAGGGGCAGTTCAAACTTCACCCTCCTCCCAGTAGACTTACCATGTCAGCTTAAGACTCATGGCCTCTGGCTGCCACAAAAGTCTATGAATATATAATATAAACTGAAACTTAAGTGTCCCCAATGAATTATTCTGTGAAACAATTCATTGCGCTTATCTAAAGATTCACTCTAAAGAAAAAGACCAAAACATTTCTGGGTTTTCTTTCATGTACTGATGCCAATTCAATATTCCAAATGTGGGGGGGGGAAATATATACAGTGATTGTTTCATTTTTGATAAAAGATTTTTAAGAGATATGAAACCCCCCTACCCTGATACCAATATTCTGGAGCATCTATAAAAATTCTGTTGAGAACATTCTACACATAACAAACCTTTCTGAGTCTTCAGACCTCAAAGACAAATTGCCCAACTTTGGTGGTGGCCCTCATATTTCCAAAACAAAAGCATGTTATAGGTAAAATACTTTTATCTTGGCAACTGACAGTTCTATCTGTTTTGTTTGTTTTGTTTTGTATCTTTCTAATTTATTGCCAAGCCCCCAGATGTGTGTCTCAATAAGATATCATTAATTGCTAGAAATGAACTTGCTGGGCTCAGGCATTGCTGGTGGCTGTCACTATACCTACTGCCTATAGGCACGATCTGATTTCATTATAGCACTAGTAAAAAATGTATACAAGTGAAGAAAGAGCAGCCAGATGAAAAATTAATTGATTTGCATTCAACCTGCTTTAATTAATCCTTTAACCTGCAGACATAGAATCGTCAGCAGTTTTAATGTATCTATTATGTGAACTTAAATTGATTCAGGTAAACAGAAGGATGTAACAAACACACAGATATAATTCACTTAAAGCCACTGAGATGCATTGTTTAGATAAACTGCTTCTCTGAAACTGTTTATTCTCCATAGCTGGAGAATATCGAATCAGGAAACAACTTCTAATTAACTATTGAGCATCATTTTGTTCTACATTGCTCTGTATAAACAATGACTAAATTATATGTATGTATTTTTATCTTTTCACCACTAAACTGAATCAGCATACATTACCATCTTCAATTTGAAGATGACTCAATAGAGGAGCAGGCAGAGCAAACAAGCTTGTGCACAAATCCTTCACTAATTAGAAGAATCATGGTTCTCATATTTTACCTGATACTTGTCATATTAATGAGAAATCATTTTCCTTTTCTAGCTCATTTATTACCTGTGTTCCTTAAGCCTTGACTAAAACATTTACCCAGAAGCTTTTTCTACTGCAACACGTTGTGATCCATGGCCTCCTCTTCCCTGTATCTCCAAGTCACGGCAGAGCTGATGTCCTTGCATTTCATGCAAGACCTGACATCCTCAATTTGTATCATCAAACAAAGATGTAATGTCCTTAGCTTCCTCCATTGATGTCAAGTTTACTCATGAAAGCAACTAGGGAAACTCTTGCAAGATGCAAAACCTATATTTATGGAGTTAGTCTCGAATTCTAGAAACAAAATCCACTAATGCTTGTCAGATCTTATTTTAATTGACATATAATAATTGTATATATATACATATATACACATATATATATAAAGAGAGAGAAAGAGAGAAAAGTGTGATATTTCAGCATATGTATTCAATGTATAATAATCAAATAAGGGTAGATAGAATTTCCATTACCCCCAATATTTATCATGTACTTGTGGCAAAAACATTCAAAATTCTCTCTTTTAGTTATTCTAAAAATTACAATAAATGATTGTAAACTACCCCCATCACACTGCTGGAGAGCACAAACGTATCCCTTCCATTGAACTAGAATGCTATATGCACTCATCCACCCCTCATCGTCCTCCCTGCTCCTTTCCCGGGCCATGAGAACTACCCTATCCATCTCTACATTTTCCAGTTTCCATATATAAATGAAAGCTCATAGTTCTTATCTTTCTTGCATGGTTTATATAAACATAAACTCTGACAGGTTCATTCCTCTTGCCACAAATCACAAGACCTCATTATTTTCATGGCAAAATAATATTCCATCACATATATATATGCATATATTTTCTTATCCATTTATCATTTTATGGCACTGAGGAAGATTTCCCATATTGACCATTTTGAATGGTGCTGCAGTAAACATGAAGTATAGAGATCTGTTTCATGTACTATTTTCTTTCACTTTGGATATATACCCAAATAGTGGGATTGCTGAACCATATATGGCAGTTGTATTTTTAGTTTTTGAAGATTTTCCATAATGCTGTCTATAATGACTATATTAATTTACATTCCCACCAATAGTGTATGAAAATTTCACTTTATCTACATCCTCATAAGCATTTGTTATTTTATGTTTTAGAAAATAGCCAATTTTCTAAAAGTGGGATGAGATGATATCTCATTGTACTTTTTATTTGCATTTCATATAACTTTTGAATATTTTTACATCTATTTTTGAAAAATGTTGAAATAAATTCCTTAGTTTGAACTAAGATTATTTTTAATCAACATTTATTTATATAAATATTATGTTTTATAATTAATTTTATTGAACAAATACTTTTATATATTTATGGAGTACAATGTTATATGATGATACATGTAGAAATATAGAAAATATATGTAAAAAATCTCTAAGACAAATACAGTTTTCAGGGCTTTTATGCAAAGAACTTGGAGAATTATGTAGTTGTATAATAAGTGAGGGTACTGGCTTTGTCATTTAATATTTTTAAAAATTTCAATAGAAAAAGCAAACTCAAGGATCAAATGGATCTCCAACAGAAATTAAATAAAATATTTATGAAATATAAGGCATATTCTGGAGAATTAACTCAAATAAATAAAATGTGAAAGACACTGTTTCAATTCATAAGACTGAAATAACATTGATATTAAACTGACAATAATATAATAAAATATGTTGCCAGGCATGGTGGCTCACACTTGTAATCCCAGCACTTTGGGGAGGAGAATTGTGAGTTCAAAGCCAGTGTCAGCAATTTAGCGAGGCCCTAATCAACTCAGTGAAACATTGTCTCTTCACAAAACACACACACACACACACACACACACACAAAATTCATGACAATATTCTACTTGAACATAGACAGAAAAACCCTAAATAAAATATTTTTTTTAAAAAACTGAACAATTTACAAAGTCAATATATCAAGAAAAAGATGTCAATTTCTGGAATTCAAGTTTGGTTGAAAAATCGATCAACATTATTAGAATGAATAAAAATCTTAGAACCATGTAAGCAGATGAATACATTTAACTATTCCTTTTTAATTAATTTATTTGGGGAGAGAGAAATCCTGGGAATCAAACTCAGGACCTCATATATACTTGGTAAACTTTCTACCACTAAACTAAACCTACAGTCTCTGAAAATTTTATTTATTTACACTTTTAATTTACTTTTTAATTGATGCAAAACTTAAAATTGTACATATTATAGGGTGCCATCTGATGCCTTAATACATGTAAACTCTGTGTGATATTCAAGTCAGCTTAAACATATCTATCTCCTCAAATGTTCATCATTGCTTTATAGGGAAAACATTCAAAATCCCTTTTCCTAGCTTTTTGATATATAACATTTTTGTTATTTATATTCATCTCACTGTGCACTAGCATTCAAAATTTAAAAAGCAAATTTTGTTAAATCTTTAAAATCCATTTCAAATTTTAAAAATAAATTCTTAGTTAGAAATAAAATGTATCAGTCAAAAAGTATCTTCAATACATTTAGTTAACCAACCTAAAAGCAGTTACACTGGAAAATTATCCTTCAGGAATGAAAAAACCATAAGGGCAACCACTTTGGAAAGCAGTAAAGAGATCCCTTAGAAAACTTGGAATGGAACCACCATTTAATCCAGCTATCCCACTCCTCTGTTTATACCCAAAGGACCTATAATCAGCATATTGCAGTGACACAGCCACACTGACGTTTATAGCAGCTCAATTCACAATAGCTAAACTCTGGAACCAACCCAGATGCCCTTCAACAAATGAATGGATAAAGAAAATGGAGTACATATACACAATGGAATATTACTCGGTCTTAAACAAAAATGAATTAAGACATTTTCAGGTAAATTTCTAGAACTAGAGAACATCATGCTAAGTGAAATAATCCAATCCCCCAAATCCGAAGGCCAAATTTTTTCTCTGATAAGTGGATGCTGATCCATAGTGGTGGTTGGGGTAGGGAAGAATGAATGAGCTTTGGATTGTGTGGAGGGGAGTGAGGGGAGGGGTGGGGCTGTGGGGATGGGAAGGATGGTAGAATAAGACAGACATTATTACTCTCTATACATGTATGACTAGACTACTGGTGTAACTCTGCACCATGTACAGCCACAGAAATAAGAGGTTGTGCTTCATTTGTGTACAATGTGTCAAAATGCATTCTACTGTCATATATAACTAATTAGAACAAATTTTTAAAAATAAAATAAAATAATCACTTTAAATATAAGGACAGATTAAAAGTAAATGAGTGGAAAAAGCTAAACCATGTTACTATGTTAGTCAGTTCTTCATACTGGGACCAAAATACCAAGAACAACTTAGAGGAAGAAACATTAATTTTGGCTCATGGTTTCATAAGTCTCAGTCCATGGTCAGCATAATCCATTGTTCTGAGCCTAAGGTGAGGCAGAACATCATGGCAGCAAGCTGTGGTTGGAAAACTACTCAGCTCCTGGTGACTAAGGGGTGGAGTGGTAGGTAGGGAGACAAAATATAATCTCCAAGGGCACACCACCAGGAAGGGCCTCCTTCCCTCTCCCTGTTCCTTTCTCCCTCCCTCCATCTTTCTCTGCCTCTCCCTCTCTCTCCCCTTTCTCTCTCTCTTTTCCATTCCTGAATGATTCCCGGATTCCCTGGGGTAAGCAGTTTTGCTCCACCACATGTTCTCCGCCATGACACTCTGCCTCACATCAGGCCCAGAAACAATGGAGCCAAATGACCATGAACTGAAATCTTTGAAACTATAAGCCAAAACCAACCTATTCTCTTTTAAAATGATTTCTCAAAAAACTAAAAATAAAATAAAATAATTTTACTCGGGTATTTGTCATAATGATGTAACATTGACTAAAACACATAATCATATCAACAGATCCAAAAAAAAGTTTGACAAAATTAAACACTTATTCATGATTAAAACTTAGTTATCTGAGAAGTGAGCACAACCCAATCAAATTGTAAGCAATATTTACAAAAGAACTTCAGCCAATAGCATGCTTCATAGAAACTAGAATCTATCCCACTAAAGTGAGGAATAAATAAGGTCTGCTACTCCTAGTGGACATCGTATTGAAAATCCTAGTTAACATACTATGAAAAAGAAATTAAAAGTGTGCTGGAAAAGATGAGATGAATCATCTTTGTTTGCAGATAATATGATTGTCCATGAGGAAAATTCAAAGTATTGAATAAAAACTCATGGAACTAAAAGATAAGTGACTACAAAAAGGTGAGAGGATATGTTTAGTATTCAAGAGTCAATCACTTTCCTATAGTGATGAACTTGTCAAATTTTAATTTTAAAATGAGATACCAGCCAGGCACTGTGGTGCACACCTGTAATTCCAGCAGCTCGGGAGGCTAAGGCAGGAGGATCACAAGTTCAAAGCAAGCCTCAGCAAAAGTGAGAAGCTGAGCAACTCAGTGAGACCCCATTTCCAAATAAAATACAAAATAGGGCTGGGAATGTATGGCTCAGTAGTTGAGGACCCCTGAGTTCAATCTTTGGTACCACAAAAACAAATAAACAAAAAAAAGAAATATCATTTGTTTTAAAAGAAATAGCTTTTTTAAAAAAATGAAATACTTAGGATAAATCAAATAAAATATATACCAAATCTACAGGAAGAAAACTACAAAACTGATGAAAGAAATGTAAGAACTAAATGAATGGGGAGGGAGAAATTCCACGTTCCTGGATAAGAAGATTTAATAGTGTCAAGTCATCAGTTCTTCTAACTTGATGTATAGATTCAATGTATTCCAAATCAGTCTGCCCTCAGCCCATTTCATAAATGTAATCCTGACATAACATTCTACTGCATGTGTTTTTGGACATTTAATTCACTCTTGCTCATATCTACAGATAATTCCTTGAGCATATGTATCACCATGGTCTGGACATGCATGTGAATTCTACCAACTATCTTTCTTCCCTCCTTTCCCAAGTCCTGAGGTTAATCTATGGACACTTCGATGGGTTACACTATGATTCTTTCTTCAGATTTATTCTTTGACTTTCAGATATTTTGCTTTGATTGAACACATCTCTGTAGGCTGGCTCTATTTACTAGAGCTAACATAATCTTTTCTTTTCTTTTTATTTAATAAGGGGTTATTAGATGTGCTTACATCTGAGCCTCCATTGCATGGAGGCCTACTGATGCATGCATTTCTGTTGTTCTCAGGCAGACTGTTTCCTGTCTGAAATGGTGCCAAATATAATCTGGAATCAGGTGGTTCTACATTGTAGGATCTAAGTGCATCAAGTGAAATGTTAGGCTTTTTATATCAGAGAAAACAAAAACCAAATTCTTTTTTTTTTTTTCTCAAAAGTTGCATTTTAATACATGTTATCAAACATAACAGAAAAAAAACAAATTTTCAGAAACTGTACACACTATTCACTGAAAATATTTGTTGAGGCAAATAGAAAAAAAAATTATTACAATCATAATTTTTCTAACTTTGCACAAAATTATAAGCAGATTACATTCTTCATATTAAACATCTTTATATGCACTGTGTATAGTAAAGATGGTTGATAAAAAATATATATAAAAACCAAATTCTAAAAAAGATTACTGCTTGGAATTATCTGGTAACCTATTATTTATTCATTCAGAGATTTCAAAATAATGTTCTGAAACTCAGAGCATCTCTGCACGGAAAGGAATGATCATTTTCATCCAAAAGTTAACTATTTTTAATGATAGGATTATGACCTCAATGAAGAAAGGAAATCATGAGTTATTTATTATGCTATCAGTTAATCTTTTTAATGACATAAAGTTATTTCCATGAAAGTTGTTTCTCATGCTACATATAAGGAAGAAGGAGAATTTCTTATTACTTTCATTTTTTAGGTAGATATTAACTTCTACCTTCCTGTCCATAGGCATAGACCCGGAAGTGACAATGATTTGTCCAGTCTTCTTTGCTGGTGGTAAGACATTCATCCATATCAGAACTAGAAGTCAAGTTTCTACATGACTCCATAATATTTTTAGCCAAAATGAATTTGTATAAATTACTAAATTTAGAAAATAACTTTAAAATTAAAAAGTAATCTAAAAAATGTTTATGCTTTTTGAAGGGAATTACAGTCAAGTAATGACATTTTAGTCAGTAATGGGCCACACATAATGGTGATACCATTAGATTATAATGGAGCTGAAAAATTTCTGTCATGTAGAGACTCCTCAGCCATCATGATGCCAATGTGCAATGGATTACTCATGTTTTTAAGATGATGTTGGTGGAAACACATTTATTGCACTACCAGTCATATGAATGTATAGCAAATAAAATTGTGAATACTAGGTGTAGTAGGCTATACTTATGAGGTTTGTGTAAGTATATCCTGGGTTGTTCACGTAATAATAAAATTATCTAGTGACATGTTTCTCAGACTAAATTCCTGTTAAGTGACACATGATGTATGTAGTACAGTGTTTCTGTCCAGCAGAAACAGACAAGTGTATAAGCGATCCTAATAATTGCAACATGTACCAGTAAACCTGAAATATTACTACCATTTGACCTATTAAATCAAATTCTAGAAATATTATGCACATAACTGTATATTCAGGGATGTTCATCACGATAATGTTTACAATAACAAATAGGAGAACTTAAATACCCAAATATAATAGAGACTTTGAAAATTTAAACAAACAATGAATGACTATCTAAAAAGAATATAACTATTGATAATTTATGACCTACTTGCATATTCCTAAATGTGATCTCATTGTTAAATATATATGATATGTGAAAGCACTGAAAGAATATTGTTTGCCAAAATGCTCTGAAGTTCTTACATGTCCTTTCTTTACCATGGTATCCCTGTAAATTTAAGCAACACAGGTTTTTTTGTTTGTTTGGTTGGTTTTTTTTTGGTACCAGGGATTGAACTCAGGGGTACTCAACCACTGAGCCACATCTCCAGCCCTGTTTCGTGTTTTATTTAGACACAGTCTCGCTAAGTTGCTTAGCTCCTTGCCATTGCTGAGGCTGGCTTTGAACTCATGATTCTCCTGTCTCAACCTCCCAAAGTGCTAAGCAACACAGGTTTAAAATCCTATGTACAATAGCAATTATAAATTTATGCTCAGTATTTCAATAGGACTCACTATACACCCCGTGAAGTCATAATTTTTCTGGATTTTGCATGGTATCTAACCTACAGCCTATATACCCTTACTTTCACACATTCACCCTTGGATATTTTTTTTTCTTTTTACTTCAATATTCAACAGCCAGGATACTGTGTGATTGAATTTACCCACTCTTGTTATCACACTATTGAAATAAAGGTGTTTGTTTAACAATGGAACATGTGAAATTTTCAGATGAAAACTAGTGTCACTTTGACAACAGTGTTTGACAGAAAGTTAAACACACACACTGACGGTTATTTGGGGATGTTAACTGTTCTGCAAATATATCCAGGATTTTAAGACAATCTATTAATATGTAACTGTACCTCTCTGAATCAATGACTCTTTTTAAAGGTGGATCTTTAAGATGAAAAGAAAAACTGAATAATGGGTCCAAGTGTATCTGTTGTAAACTCTGCAGTCAATCTCAACAATGCAGCAAGAGACAAGGACAATATTAAATATTAAGGATTATTCAAACCAGAAAGACCTAACATTTAAGTAATGAATTTAGGTAAATTGGAAAGTTTTTATTGTCATTTTTACTCTTTAATATATGAAAAACGGAGCAAGAGCAAGTGCAATAGTGTTCACAGAAAACAAGACTTCCAAGTTAAAAAAAGTTTTAAAAAATCAGCAGTCTTGCACTGGGAAAACCCTGCTTATAGTACAATATGCTTTTTTTTCCTGTATGAATTTTATTTTCACTTATTAAAATTTATTTTAATAGACTTTTCAAAATGGCCAAGAAATGGAAATACATTAGTGTTTACAAACTGATAAATGGATAAAGAAAATGATAATGATAATGTTTTAATTCCCGGTGTTTATTATATTTGTTTCTTTAAGCAAAGTGCATTGCATGGGGGAGGCTTTTGCTTCTGTTCCCTGCCTTAGATACATCCCTTATGATGGAACAAACTACTTCTCCCCACTATAATCAGTAGAAGAGTTTAAGAGAACTGGATCTTGGTCATGACACAAGACTGCCACACTGCACACACTTCTTGCTTGGCTGATGCTTTGTGGTTTGACCTAGGTTTTCTTTGCATAAATGACTAAATTCAGAGATCAGTATCCTTTTTTTTAATGAGTACCTGGGATTAAACTCAGAGATTAGTATCTTTTCAGTCATTTTTTCCAAGATGATGACTCAAGCAGTTTGCACATATCCTCAACTGTATCAGTCTTCAGTGGCAATGCTGGAGTCATGAAATTATGCTTCCTGCTATTTGTTCAACAGTAGGGGTTCCTACCTTTAAAGGCAATCAAGGACAATTGGTTCACTTCACTCCCCCGTGGTTCTCCTAGCCAAGATTCTTCCTGAGCCAATTTCACTATTTATCCCTCCTGTTGTCACATATAATTGCAAAAAACTCTGAGGGTAATTTAATTCACAAATAAATTTTAAAAATAAATGAAATGAGTAAGGGTTACTAAAATATTAGCAATCAACACCTCTATTTTATGCATTGATTCACAACATTCCAATAAGTCATTTTTAGAAGATTGGTTCTGAATGCATCATTCTCAAGGCCAATATTGTTGGGGTACAGATAAACTGAATAAGCTGAATCCACTATCTATCATTCCTTTCTTCTAATTGAAAACAACTCTAAATTTTGGGAATAAGCATTAAATACCAGAATAATGATTTTAGCTGAAATAATGGAAAATTATGGTAGTAAATTATCAAAGTCAGTATTTTGTTTCAAAAATCATTACTTTTTTTCATATTCATGTATTTTTAAACCTTAATTAATAACTCAATTATTAAATGAGCAAATCAATTAATTAAACATACAAATTTTAAAAAAAATTGCAAGTCACTAACAAATACATGAAAAACTGTTCAACATTCTTGGCAATCTAGGACATGCAAATCAAAATCACACTGAGATTTTATCTTACTCTGCTTAGGGCACAAGCACCAAGAATATAAATAATTAAAAATGCTGACAGGATGTGGGGAGAAAGGAACACTGTTGGTGACACAGCAAAGAAGTACAACCATTATACAAAAAGCATGAAAGTTCTTCAAAAGACTGGGAATAGAAACACCGTGTAACCCAGCAATTCCACTCCTTGGTATTTATCCAAAAGATCTGATTAGCATACTATAGTGATGTCTGCATTCTAATGCTTATAACAGCACAGATTTCAATCACTTCATTATGGAATCATCCTAGGTATCCATCAAGAGATGAATACATAAAGAAAATACACACACACACACACACACACACACACACAAATGGAATGTTACTTAGCCATAAAGAAGAATGAAATTTTGTGATTAGATGGTAGTGGATGGAACTGGACAACAAATAAGTGAAAGAAGCCAGATGCAGAAAATCAAGGATTGAATGTTTTATATGCAGAAGCTTCAGGGTAATAAAGAGTAAAAAGAAAGTGAATCATATGAAAATAGAAGGGAGAGGCGTACATGAAATGAATCAAGGAGGACAGGGGAGGGATAGTAAAGGGGAAAAATAGGACAATGAAAATGACCTAAGTCTTCTATAGACATGTAAGAATGCAACAAGGTGAATTCCAGTCTTGTGTATAATTATAATACATCAATTTGAAAAACAAATTAATTGAAGGAAGACCAGTAGAGTGGAGGAAGGGAATCCATAGGAGAGAGAAAGAGAAACAGGAAGTATTTGGAAATGAAGTGGAGCAAATTATATGTATTTGTGAAAATGTCACAATGGACCCCACTCTTTTGTATCAATATAATGCATTAATACAAATATTTAGGGGGTTTTCAAGATGGTGGAATAGAGAAGATCACTTTTCTGGCTGCTCTGTGGCATGAAATCAAGAAAGCATATAGACAGCTCCTCAGCAAGGTGGGTGAAAAAAAAGGGATGGTGGACTTTACTGGAATTCAATACTGGACATTCAAAGCAGATCAGGAATTAAGGAGGTTGGATATAATGAAATATGGAAGAAATCCCCGTGCCACAGCTGCTGCCATGGCCAGAGGCACCAGCCAGAGCAGACCCTCCATGAGCAAAGTGGAAGAATAAGGGAATTAAGGGACCCAACATTTTTAAGAGGCATGAGGCACATGTGGGTACTGAGTTCAGAGATCAAAGACACTGCCCAATTAATATCCTTGTTTTGGAAAGAAACTGCATCTTCCCAGGAGCCATGTAGAGGACAGAAGAAGGAACCATTTTGCAGCTGCAGTGTAGGTGGAGGCAGCTGGGGGAACCAATTCCTGGCAAACCCGACTTTGACTTGAAATATAGACCTGGAAAACCCACACTGCATGACATACAGTATGCCTAAGTAACCAGGAGAAAATCAAATGTAGAGAGAGATTTACACAGGGGACTATTGGTGGTGAAAACCCACCTGGTATCCCCTTCCCCTCCAATTTGGCTGCTTAAGGACTGGTTAGGAAAGAAGTGCCTGGATGGGAATTTGAAAGGGCAGGAGCAGAAGAGATTGAGTTTAAAGACTGAGACTAGGAAATATAGGATCTGAAGGTAACAGAGGAGACTAAGAACTGGCTGCTCCACCACACAAGTGGAACCCAGGATGATTCCTGAGGTGCACTCTTCCAGGATGTACCAGCAACTGCTAGGCCCTGGAGGTGCAATGATTTAAAGTCTCCATACCAACTGGCATACAGTGAAGAGCCTGGAGCCTGCCTAAGCCTAACCCTAGCCTCCAGGACTTCTGCCTAGGGGATTACTTCTCTCACTCTACCAACCCCAACTTGAGGGTGGAGCAAGCATCACATTTAAGATAACCCTACCTAACACTGCTGAGAAGGGAAGCTAAGACCCTTGAATTCCAACAGAAACAATTCTTTAGTTTTTCACAAAGATTTTTTTTATTTTTTTCTTCTCCATTTAACTGTAGCCTTAATGGTTCATGGACATTTATACATATTCATATTTGCTTTTCTTTTTCTCATTTCTACCATTTTTGAAGCTAGTTATTTTTCATGGATCAGTATTTTGGGGACTAGGATATTTGATTAATGTATATCAGTTTTTTGTATACTTTTTATTTTTAATTTTTAAAAATTTTACTATATAGAGAGTAAAAATTTAAAAAATAAAAAAGTATATTTTATATTATATTTTATTTAAAAATTAAAAATAATATATATATTCTCTCACTCATCTATTTGCCTTGATTCTTTCTCTTTTCTTCTGCTAACAGCCAATCTGTATTGTTTCCTCTTTCACACTTCCTTTGGTTTTTTTTACTTCTAACTTCTCTCCTCCTTCATAATTATCACATCCCACATCATTTCTATTGTCTCCTTGTCCACCAATCAAAATTGTAAACCCTCTTGCAAATTTGTTATTTTTACTGTAGGCAATAACTGATCATATAATTTCTGTTTATTATGACAATATTGTAGCTATCATAGAAGGAATTATTTGGTTTAATGCTGTATATTGTTTGCAGTGGTTGTTGTTGTTATTTGTCTCCCCCTAAATGGTAAGGCACTAGAAACCTTCAGGACTCTATAAGTCAATGGGACAGAAACTCTGCCACCTCAGATCCATACTGTTAAGATGGGTAGACAAACAAACAACATGAAAAACCAAGGAAACAAATCCTCCACACAAACAAAGATACTTCAGTAACAGAATACACTGATACCACAGTGGAAGAAATGTCAGACAAAGAGTTTAGAACATACATAGTTAAACCAATCTATGTGGTAAAGACGACATAAGGAATGAAATGAGAGAGACAATACAGAAAGTGAAAGATCACTTCAATAAAGAGATAGAGATCCTGAAAAAAAATCAAGCAGAAATCCTCAAAATGAAGCATTCAATAAACCAAACTAAACATTCAATGGAAAACATCACCAACAGATTACATCAGTTGTAAGACAGAGTTTTAAGCAATGAAGAAAAAATATATAACTTTGAAAATAAAGTTGACTATGGAGAAAAGATGTTAATAGACCATAAACAAAACTTCCAAGAAATATGGAATAACATGGAGATCAAATTTATCAGGTTATATAAAGGCTTAGAGATATAAACTAAAGGAATGCACAAACTTTTCAATGAAATAATATCAGATTGTAAGAATGATGCCATGTCCTTCTGAGATAGCCTGAGACCTCAGTGGTGGGATGGTGATAGGTACCTGTTGACTGGTGTGGACTGCCAGCAGGACATAGACATGAATTGCCTTTGTCTTCCTCATGGTGATAGGAAGAAGCAGTGTTTTATATTCCTGCCACAATTGACAGGAAGAAGCCATAAAAATAGGTGCTCACATATTCTTAAAGTATAGTGATTCCTTCCAAATCTTCTGATTCCTAAGAGGGACCTCTAGAGTAAAATAAGCTATTGAATGGAACCAGGGAGACCTGTGAAATCACTCCTGTGTGGCCTAGCCAAACTGCCACTGCAGGTGGGGGGCAAGCTGCCAAGCACAGAGAGGAGAAGGCCAGGTGTTCTCCCTGCAGCAGCTGCTGCAGTGATTCACAGCTTGCAAAAGCAAATTTCTCAGCTACACAGAAGCGAGTTCACCTGTGGCCAAGAAAGTGTTCTATTTCATTTGAAAGATTCTGTGAATGAGGCAATAGAGACACTCTCTTTTCCAACCCAAAAGTTTCAGGTAAACAAACAATATGAGGCCCCAGGAGAGATTGCACAGGACTAGCAACTCCCAGGACTATGACAACCTGGTGCCTTAGCTCAAGTGATTTCAGTCCTCTCTGTTGCCTAACATGTAAAATTAGAGGATTATACTAAACATTCTAGCTATCCCTGGGCAACATGTGAATAAATACATGAATTTTTTTAATATTTAATAAAATATATCCCTGAATCTAATAACTATGCAATAAATAAGGTTAATGATCTATTAGATATTTACATGTAATAAGGAAAGAGACAACCTCTCTCTGAATCTAGCATTACACATTGGAAGAACATTGATAAATTTGCTCACCAGAGAACTAAAATTACAAAGAAAAACAAGTGGAAAAACAAAGCAAAAATAAACCATAGTGCCAAGTCTCCATGGAAACTTGAGGAGAGTATGCATATATACCACAAACACCATGCAGAGAAAAAAAAATGTTATGAGCATATGTTTTGCTAGAATTTACAAGAATTCAAATGCCAGTTACTATGTGTTACACAGTACTACTATTTTTAAAAAACAATTGTTCTATCAGCATTTTTATTTGATAGCTTTATCCATTGATTTTGCTGAGAACCTATGGATTCTTGGGCATCATGGAGTTCTAGAATTTAAATGGTACCTAGTCCATTCCACCTACACTCGGCATCCCTATCACCAGGTCAGACCCTTCCAAGCCTGTTGTTTTTACAATTGTAGAGGACACGCACAAGGGTGTAAGTGATAGAAGTTTGAGAGCGTGACTTACTTGATCCACAAACAAACAAAAAAAGCACTCAAAATAAGATATAAAACGTTATCTGAAAATTCTAGTTTCACATTTGAGATTTTCATAAGCATGTAGTATAGACAGTCCCCAAGAACCAAGAAAAGATATTTATACCATATTCTTCTTCTTGAAGAGCAACCCCTCAGATGACCATTTCACATTCAGGAAGCTTCTATTTCCCAATGGGCACCACTCTGACCCTGCAGGTCCAGTAGGAACCAGTGAGAGCCAGTGATGTCATGATGTGCTGGAACAGACTGCATTTAAATGATTTTAAAATGAGAAGAAGGAATGGTGTAACACTGAAATAGATGAGAATTAGCAGAGTAAATGAAAGACCCATGCTAACCAATTTAGCTTCTTATCAGACAGGGAGAAGGAGATGAACACTACAGTAAAAGACATGTTGTAGGCAAGGACACTGAGCAACCAATTTGTTTTGACTCACAGGCCATGATCTCTGAACCATCAAAATGTGAGTTGTTTACCATGGTGCCCTAAATCAATTGTAAAGGACTATAGGCTTACTTGTAAAATGTGCATAAGAATTTCCGTTATTATACTTGCCAAAACAGTTTCTCATGTTCATTTAGATATATGATATTGAGCTCTAGGTCCTCTTATTCTTTCTTTTTTGTGTTTTAAGATCCATTTTTTATCCTTTCATTCACTGAAAGAATAATTATTAAACAGTAATCCTGTGCTGTCATAGTACTTAATACCAGGTAAATATTCTAAAATGAGAAAGAATCTCTGCCCCAGCTGGCTTTACCAGTGGCAGAGGCAAACATAACTATATCATTTACTACACGGTTAAGGCTACTCTGATAAAAGTATAACGCTGTACAGTGAGGGGACACGAAAGAATGAGTAGGCACCAGGCTGTGTATGGGATGAATGGAGGTCAGGGGACCATTGCAGGTGTTCATTCTGGAGGTGCCAAGTGAGAGATGAGTTGGATGGTAAGAGCTGTAGCAGAGGGAGGTAATATTAGATAATCTTCAAATACTAGATAATTATGAAAGGGCTCGCAGGAGAATTGCTGAAGTTATGAAACTATGCTCTACAGTACTAAAGTGCATGTATACACTTCCTTGAATTTTTCAAAATTGGTAGAGAATAAGCTTCTTTATTTGGAAAATTTTATAAATCAACCAAAGTGTTAATGACTTTCAACATGGAACAGATATAAATATGAATACGAATATGAATGTATTACAAATGTTTGTTGTGACTTCAATGAAGAAACTAGAGGATTAAAAAAAGAACTGAACACATTAACCTAGGAAAACAGTGCTTTTTCTGATACAGTGAGGCTACGAACCAAATGAGCCATACACAAACATTGTACTCTAGATGCTAAATTGGTTTCTCACAATGATATGGTTTGAGGGATTCTCAAGATACTTTACACATACATTGTGTTTAAAAATTAGTAAGTAAATTATAGATATATTATTTATATATAGTTATATATATCATTAATATTGTTTATAACAATATAATATTGTAATGTATATAATATTGTTATATATGTATGTAATATTGTGATATATTTTTTATATATAGTTTATAGATAAATGTATATTGTTTATATATATTTTGTTTCATGCATATATTGTTTTATATATATATATAAAAACATCCAACACTCAGATTCTTGTTTCCAAATACCTTTATCTAATAAGTGTATCAAAAGCCAATGAAAGAACTCTCAATGTACATGACTGAACCAGTTGGAGCCTAAAATAAATAATTACTGCATTAAATTATTACAAGTCAAATGATAAATGAGTGCACATGAGTCCATATCATTATAAATAAATGCTTGGTTAAATAAACAAAGGAATAGAAGTTAACCTTGCTTAACACATAAATTCCAAGTAATTCATGAAGATTCTCCCTTTTCCAGGAGGTACAGTTTAGTTCCCCTCCTCTTGAGCATAGACTGGAATTAACTTTTTCATAAAATGTAAGATATTGTGAAGAAAAATTAGAAACTACAAAGGCTCCTCCTTTGTGGTTGCAGATAGCAATTAAACAGTGATCAAAGTCAATGTCACTAATCATAGCTCATGTTGACCTGTACACTTCCTGGTTCCAGGCAATGAGAAGCTGTATCAATCAGGATTCTTCAGAGAAGCTCAGAAACAACAGTAGTTGCAGAGATAGACAAGTGGATAGACAGAATGACAGACAGATTTATTTTAAGGAATTAGCTCTTATGATTCTACAAAACACCTGACTGATAGTATTCAGAAGTTTCAGTCACTAAAAAGCAGGATAACTCAGAGAAACTGACAAAGTGAAGGAGACTGAAGAAACATCAAGGCCAGACCAAGTAAAGTGTGTTCTGAGTTGAATTCTGAAATAGAAATTGTATTTTTTTGAAAAATCATGAAGTTGTAATTACTATCATTTAGCTAATACCATTGCACAAATGTGAAGTTCTTAAGTTTTTAAAATGTAGCATGAGTATATTAAGCATTAAAATTAGAGAAAGCTAAGCAAAATGTATACAGGAGACTAGGTAGTAGCAATTTTATGGAAATTTAAAGTCATCCCAAAATGGTCATGAAAAATAAAGCAAAAGTTCAATTGGAAAATTTCAATATATTGTAGGCAGAATCAATGTTAATGTAATACATAAAAACTACTTGGTATTATTCAATAATAGGCAAAAAATGGCCAATTATTTAAAGAAAATCATTTAAATCCACTTGCGATGAGATAACATTCAGTGGTTACTAAATTTCCAGTGTATTTTGTTTGTTAGTTTGCAGTACTGGGAATTGAACCCAAGCCCTGTACCAGCTAGGCAAGCACTTTGCCACTGAGATCCACTTCAGTCCTAGGATTTTTCCGTAAATCACTCTTCACATACAGTGAAAAGTGAAGTTACACATATTGTTCAAGCGTGTATGGATTGGAACAATATTTCTAGAGGATTTGACAATCTCTGAAAACAAAAACATCAGCTATGTGACCAGGAACTAAGTCTTGGGAACTTAGAGTATGGGAAAGGATAGTTTTTTTTAGATTTATGCACATCTATGTAAAACAAAATGACTGAAATCTCAGTGTCCATGGAATAGGCATTCAGTCATTTGAGTCATTCTTCTCTCCTCTCTTGGATTGATCTAAATTCCCACAGGGCTCCGTGGTCATGCTGAAGAGAGCACTGAGGTCAGAGCAGTGTTCTCCCTGTCTGTGACTATCTCTAGAGGGTAGTTCATTGCTTGTGCTCCTCCCATTGCATTTAGTTAGCATCTTTACCTGATACCTTACAAGAGCTTCTGGTCCTATATTCCCAATCTCTGAATACACAAGCTCTGCCTCATACACCTCTGTGCTTCTTCAGAGATGCCCGTGATGAGTGGGTACACATTCCTCCGAATGATGTTAAAACTGAGAACTGGACGGGGTTTCATCCAACCAGCATCCAGCAAGTTTTGCTGTGCTTGTCAGGCCTCATATCCGCATAGGAGTTTCTCCATGAACATTACCAGCTTCCAGCTCTGTGGCAAGGGAGGGAAGAAAACAAAATGTTATCCCACTAGAGTTAGTAGCATTCCTTTTGGGATAGAAAAAAATGTATATACAGAAAGAATAAATATTTATACATCCGAATGCACACAGAAATTGCTTGTAGATATCTACTTTTAGATAAATTATGTTTATTTAATGTTCCAAAGTTTTAAAAATGCAAATACTTATTTTTAATACTTTTCCATAGGGAAATACAATTCTTAGTCTCTCCCTTCAAAAATATAGTTCTATTACTTTCAGAGAATTTTTCATACAGAAAAAGTTAAAGATTTATTCCAGAACTGTTGTAAGTTTTATAATTGTCTTAGAATTGATTGCTGCATGAAATTGGCTTATGTGTTCTGACAGCCTGTTAATATAATAGACGGAATTTTTAGTAGCAAAAGAGTTACAATTTTTCATTGGTTGTAATAAGTTTTTTCCTCCTCTTCATTGCTGTCTCTTTGTAGATAAAACAAAATTTCATAAGCTCTTGTTTTTCAGCATCAGTTTCTAGGAAATTTTTTCATCAGAATGCCTTGTTCAAGGCTAAATACAGCTCAGAGAAAAGCACGTCCAAAAAAATCTTAAAAAGATTTATTGTGTTGTACTTAATGGGAAACATTGTTACTGTAAAAATACATTGTAAGTTGTAACCTTGACTGTTTATTTACTAGGATACTTGAAAGTAAATGTAATAGCCCTATTTTCCAAAGCAGATGAACTGCTTTTCCTCTGGTATCTATGTAATATTTTCTAAACCATTTTCTCAGGAATAATGTATCTGTTTTAGCATTTGTAAAATATGTTTAATTTATTTATGTTGATCATTCAAATATAAGCTATATAGTTTGGAATATTTATTCTTTAATACTAGAAAGGCTTTTATTATTTGTTTATGAATTACACCATTTTTACATTGCCAGACTGACTGAGACTTGTTTCTTCCTCACTTTTGGTATTATTTGAACTAAGGAAGTTCTTATTTTGCAACATTGATAGATATATGAATGCACATACCAAAGGACTCTGAAGACAGCCTAGCTCTTACTCAGGGCACAGGCAGTGACTTATTTAATGCCACTTTGTATTGGTAAAAACAAATACAAAGAAACTGCAATGGAATCCAAATGGTAAATGAAGGCTTTCAATGTATGGCCACTTCCATTGCCATTAGAAGACAGTAAAGAAATGAGAGGGATTCTGACCTTGCAAATACCTTGCACCTGATAAATAAAACCTGACCTAGGGCAGGATTACACAAGATATTAAGTGTTTCAAGTTCCATTTCCTCCTGCACACCATGTGACTGGGTGACTTAACTGGCAAGATGTATCCCCAAGAAGGCCCTGCTTTCTGATCTAATGGCACTGGGCTACTCAGGGACTTTCCTTCAACAATTCCAGCAGTGCTAGTCACCAAGATAGGCACCAGATGTATAACAAAAATCCCATGTAGAGTGGATCATATGGTCTACTGTAAGAATAAATACTTTAATGTGGCCTACTTTGAAAGTAAATACTTTTTTAAATGAACAT
This sequence comes from Geosciurus inauris, assembly GCA_004024805.1. Lineage (NCBI taxonomy): Eukaryota > Metazoa > Chordata > Mammalia > Rodentia > Sciuridae > Geosciurus > Geosciurus inauris. The sequence goes on from PVHX01000309.1 coordinate 226,933, forward strand.
TTATTAATGAGTAACAATTAATACAATGACCATTGCTAATCCTATAATTAATGATAATAATTTAACAGTAATTATTTTATGTAATTAATTGAATCATCTGTAATGTTCAGGAACATTTCAGAGGACTTTATATTTAACTGATCCAGTGATCACATAAACCTTTAGGGTAAGTACCATCATTATATTTCCCTCATACAGAATCCAGATCACACGTAGTTCCAGTAGCATTGCCAATTTTCGACAGCTGGTGAACTGGGATTCAAACCCAGCATGTCACATTACCTTTCATTGAGAAAATAAATGTGTATGTATTATAGCTTGAGATTGGTTCTTTAAAATAAATGAATATGGTACAGTGGAAGGAGGCTGTAGGGATGGGGTGCTCTGCATACATACATGTAATAGTTAACCACAGAAGGCCTTTGAAACCTGTAGGCTGAGAAGAAAGAAGAACAGCTGGAAGGTGCTTAAGGTAGAGAAAATAGCAGATGAAAAGGTTCTGAGAGAGGGGAATATATCCCTGTAAGAAAAATAGAAATGAGGCAAATCTGGCTCTGAAATAGTGGACCGGAGAAAGGAGGATTACACAGAGTCCTAATTGGGCAGAGCAGGCAGGTCCCGGTCCTGTTTCCTTCACTCACCAAACCTCATCCAAAGTGTTCTGAGAACTCATTAGATATGCTATTTCGTTGGAAGCACATCACATACATGAATCATGAGCAAAATAAAATTCGAATGTGTTTGCAGTAGTTAGTTAGCACATAGCATTTGTAATATTGTCTCAAGCTCTCACATCTTTGAGAAACTTAAATATTTTCATGATAATTTACTGATTCTATATGTGTTCTACAGCAGGAAAATCTCACCATATCTCAGGTCCAAAAGAAGAGAACAGACTGCTTCAGAAGGCTTGGCTGAAAATATGAGACCCTTCTGATTAAGCTCCAAAGGCAGCTAAACCAGAATATCTTAGACCGGGTGGTTTAAGCAGCAAATGTGTTTTCTCACTGTTCTGTTGGCTGCAAGTCCAAGATCAGGGTGCCAGCCAAGTTGGTTTCTGGTGAGGCCTCTCTTCCTGGCTTATAGACAGTGTTCTCTCTGTGTCTTCATGTGACTTTCCTCCATGCCCAGTCTGTGCACACTCCTGCTACCTCCTTCTTCTCTTCTTTCTGCCTTTTTCTTTTCCATTCATACTGGATTCAGGCCCCACACATAAGACTTCATTAACTTAATTACCCATTCAAAGACTCTATCTTCAAATAAAAATCACATTGGGCATTTAGGTCTTCTGCATATAAACAATTAAATCTGCAATACCCTCCAAGAGGAAAATAAAATAAAAGTTTAAAAATAATAAATTGGGTGATGCCACCAGATTATCTGTGACCTGGGTGAGAAACAACATGACATTCAAGACAACATTAGAATCAGAAAGATCTGAATTAGGGCTCTGTGTTCTTTGGCTTAGTAGATTACATCTCTGTGCCTTGATTCCTAATTTATAAAAGAAGGAAAAGAACTTGTTTCAGTATGAAATAACACATTTCTTGCAAAGCATGTTCCAGAGTGCCTGGTACATAAGAGCATAAGAGGGTGAATTTACAATTACTGTTTCTTGGTAAAACCATATCACTGCAATACCAAAGTGCTGTATAGCATACGGGAATGGATGAATGTAGTTAAGGAGTAGCACCTACTCTGTGGGTTGATAGCTGGTGAGGGCTCCTTTCTGTCTTGCAGACCATTGCTTTCTTTCTGAATGCTGTGTGCACATGGGGATAAAGAGACAGAGACAGAGACAGAGAGGTACATCTGGTGTCCATTTCCTCATAAGGAAATCAGTGCTATTGTATTAGGGCCCATAAGGGGACCTCATTTAACTTTTTCTCCTTTAAAGGTCCTTTCTCCAAACATGGATGGGATAAGGATTAAGATGTCAAAATGTGAACCTTGGAGACATACAAATAAGTCCATAACAAGCAATACCTGCAGAATGTAGGTATCTTCTCATCAAAATGTGTCACCAGCCCTTCCATGGCTGAAAAGGCCCCCTGAAGTAACTTGCTGCCAAGTACCTGTTGGATCTCCTAGAGGAATGGCTGCATCAGGGACTCAATGTGGGTCTCTGTGGCTGGAGTTTGGTCATTTGCAGCAGCAACAGTCAGGTGTGCCTTGCCATCTGTGTTGGCCCTGACCTACTAGTCATATTGCTCAGGAATTCAATATTCCAGCATAGAGTGGTCACAGCACAGCAGGATGGCCTCAGCATGCCCATGCATTCTGTCTCTAGGGTTGTTTATCATCTAGCCCATAAATATTCTCTGATGACTCAAAGATCTCATCACCTTATTCCTTGTCCTCAGAAGGAACTGATAGAGTGCTCATAGAATACTAGTCAGTTACCATGTGAGGAAGTTTGTCGAAAAGCCTGAGTCTGACCTTGGATTCTACTTCCTGTATCCCCACGAGTTCACCCTGTTGATTCGCACCAGCCATTGAGAAGCCATCCAACTCAACACCATGACAAGGCTAACACCATACCTTTGAACCTCGAGAGAACTGACAAATTGGTTTTAAGAACTTCATGATGTTCTTTTCTAAGTGTTTAGAACAGATACACAGTCCACTCGTAAGAATGTAGCAGTATATGAGAAAGAACACTTTAGAACTGTTATAAAACCTAGAAGAACAACAGACATCCTGTTCAACATGAGTACAACATGGAAAACGGACAGGAACCATACTGGAGAGAGTATTTCAGGCAGTAATTTGGGTTAGTTTTTCTGGATGAATTAAAACCACAGCAAACAGTACTCAGGGCAAACTGCCTCTGATGCATGATTTTTAGAATTAGTGTGATTGTTTTGGTGTGGATTACGTGTGCTTAGGTGGGTGCAGCTGAGGGAAGTTTGTCATGTTCCTGATAGCCTTCGTCCACAGGGGCTCATATCCAACCAAACACACCCCAAACAGTGAAATAAGACTTATAGTAACCAGATCCAAGCACATGTAGTTCAGCATAGTTACCTAGTAGCAAAAAGTTAAAATATAGACAGAAATACATATGTGCATAACACAGTAGAAAAAGCATAGTGGGAATTTAAATGAATACACGTATATGAGAACATTTATGTGTATGTGGCAATAAACTCATAGAAATAGGCTGGATGGATATACACCAGATTTTTGCTACTGGTTTCTCCAGAGTGAAGACAGAAGAAAAGATTCTTTAATGCTCTATGAACTTTAGAATTATAAATAATTAAATTATGATGCAAAAATTAGTTATAAATGATTTCAAATGGTTATCATTTATAAAGGTTTGATACATGGATTTTCAGCAAATATTTATTAGAGAATATCAAAATACATGTTTTTGTCATATGTATATTATACATTTATGTCACTATAGTTTTATTATTTTGTAATTGCTTGGCGTCCCACCATTTAGAGTTATTAGTTCCAACTGAATCCAGCAAAATCGCATTGAGCACTGTTACAGTAAAGGAAATGTTAGGCTACAACTCAGTATTCCCAAAAAGCAGAGCTTAGTTTTGAGCTCACTTTGACAAGTTAAACAAATACAGGTTAAAATCTTGTTTCTAATATTTACTTTTCATTTAATTCTGGAAAACTATTTAACTGTTCTTTATTTTAAGATATTTCTTTTCTAAACAAACAACAATAGCTAATGTATACTTTGTAAAGTATTATTGGAAATATGTTTCTCCACATAAAAATCTTTTGCTGAGGCCCTGGTGTTTTGCATATGCTTAATAGAGACCACCAGAAGTCCAGAAATACCTCAATATCATCCATGCACACTCTTCTCTAAAATTCATCCATCACATTTCCTTCCTCTTGTTCTTTTCTTTCATTTTTAAAAACATGATGATAATAAATTTCACGATGATAAGAAAATTATTTCACAAAACAAAATGTCTATTATTTTATCCTTATAATGGAATTTGACAAAGTTTTGATTGTATTCTAGCACCATATAAAATATTCATGAGAAGACAACTCATTGTTTCTATATACAAACTCCTTTTGCTAGTGCCACTTATAATTTGATAATGAAATGAATTTTGAAAGTACTTAGATAAAAGAAGAGAGTTTTGAAATAACTTGTATTTATTCAATTGTAAGTAAACATTAAATAAAGCATCTAAATGAATTTTAATGAAAATATATATAATTATAAGTGATTAGAATTAAAATCAAACCCCCAAATCACAATACTCAAAACTAAATATCTAAGATACAAATATTGAAAGTACAATGACATAATACATGTAATATAAAAGACTGATGTTCTTAAGCATATTAGACATGTTTACAAATCATTACAGTAAAAGCATTTCTGAGAGCTTTCAGAGTCAAATTGCTAGATAACTTACCAAGGAAATATAGACTGGAAACTATGATAATTTCTTGAATTCTAGTAAATCAGAGAAAAATGCTGATATTTTATAGCAGAACATACAAAATCATTAATTAATTTTGTTTCTAATCCAAGGAAATAATTGCTATGAATGAAATAAGAAATCTTAAATCAGGTCAAATATAAGAATCAGAGAAGCTGATAATTATTTTATAAATTCAAATATAAAACAATTATATTTGGTCAAAGGCAGGTGAGTAGGTGTTTCCAAGATGTTCATATATAAGTCCACTTGTTTTGAGGCTCTGAAATGATGCTTGTACTCTTTAGCATGTGTCCATAATTTACTAGAAGACTTTTAGAAAATTTTCAATTTGGCATGATTTTTTTAATTGAATATTTAAATTTCTTTCTTTCTTTCTTTCTTTTTTTGGGGGGGATTGAACTCAGGGGTGCTTGACCACTGAACAACATCCCCAGCCCTGTTTTGTATTTTATTTAGAAATAGGGTCTTGCTGAGTTGCTTAGGGCCTCACTAAGTTGCTGAGGCTGGCTTTGAACTCACAATCCTCCTGCCTCAGCCTCCTGAGCCACTGTCTCAGTTAAGTTTCTGACATTACAAACTCAAGTCTTTCAAATGAATCAAATGTCAACAAACTATATTTCTAGAACAATATGGCAGTACTCTGGCTTATTGATTCTTTATAAATAATACTATGTCCTGAGATTTTACAATTTTATAAGAAGTAAAAGATTAATTTGTCTAGATGTAATAGATTTCTAATTAAAATAAAAATGTTAATTTCATATTTGTTAGGCATCAGATGAATGACTTTGTATGTAATACTTGATGATTAATAAAAGTAAGCAATTGGCAATAAGAGTTAATGCTTTAAGATAATGAATGCAGGAAGTGTTAGCCAACATTAAAAAGCAAGCCATCCGGCAGGCAAGCAGAAACTTTTAATGCCAATCTTTCTCGACATTGGAAATATAGTTTAAAAAGTTCTGTTTGCTCTTGCAATAAAAACTTTAAGTCAAAACCTCTATTTTGACTATTATAGGTATTTTGCATTGTGACATAGATTTTAAAAACAGTTTGTCATTTCCAACCGCCACTATGTAAAAATAGAAAAACTTTTAAAAATCTACCTATTAACTTACTTGGTTGAATGAGATTGCCCCAAGTCAACTCATTCATTCACAGAAAACTAACATCTTACCAACATTGAGACTTTCAATCCAAGAATGGGACACATCTTCCAATTTATTATGGTCCTCTTATGTATCTTAATTTTTTCTTTTTAGTTTTTAATACGTAGGTTTTGTTTGTACTCTTAACTTATTTGCTTATTTTATTAACCTGTTTGTAGTTTTTAAGCTATAGCAGTTGGTTTTGTTAATCATTTTCCAAATATTCGTTCTTGGTGTATAGAGAGTTGATTTTTTATACTGCTGTTGTATCAAAGATAGCATTTTCCAAGAATATCTGCACTAATATATATTCCATCCTACATGCTCTTCTGACAGTACAGCACTGATATTCTTTCTAGATGTGACATCTCTATTTTTTCCTTTTGAACCTTGGTGTATCTTTCATAGTGTTTTTAACAACATCGACAACAGAATTCTACAGAAGACACATTTATGAATTCCAGGGGTTATTTATAAAAGGCAACTTGACTTCCATAAAGCTATTTCTACCTCAGGATTTTTGCATTTGCCATGGTGTAAGTATTCAGCTTGACCTGAATATGACCATCTTAAATTGCAACTGCCATGAATACCTCTGAGTAACTGGGGCGAGCAGGAGGAAGTCCCTGCAGAGTTGCCCAGAATACCACAAATACACGGAAGCCTTAGATGGTACACGGAACTTCACAGAAAGACCCTGATTCTGTTAATGTCAGAAATGACATCTTTGACATCTTTGATGTTAGTTTGAGGTGAACCAAGTAAGTACATTCTGGCTTAGACGAAGTCAGTTTAGCTTTGACCATGCGTAAGCCTCCTCCTTCCAAATCAAATCATAGGGCTCCACTGGTCTTGCTGAAGCCCAGCACCAAGTTTTTATATGTAAACACCTAACCCTCAAAGTGTACACTGCAATCCTGGCTCTGTTTGCCTCTTTCTTCACACTCATGGCCCCTTGCTCCAGGTCTTCATACGCAAATATCTGGCCATCATATTGTAGGGACTCACAGATTAAATGTGAGTGTTCTGGGCAGAAACTCCCAAAAGGCAGCATCAACTCTAGAAATATCAGTGAATAAACCTCCAGCAGGTTTCAGATGTGCTTTAGTGTCTGATCAGGTTTCCCAGATGTTCTGGACCAGAGAAAAGACATCTACCATGCTTTCCATATAAATGCCTGACAGACACAAATGGGGAAATAACAAATGATCTTTGTCATTTCAAACAACTCTTTTCAGAATATTTTATTAGAGATACTAATATATTTGTACCCTGTGTCCTTTATAAAACCTTACTAAGTCTAGTAGTTTCTCATAGATTCCTAAGGATTTTTTACAGGGGTAATCATGTAATTAGCCTTTTTCCCAATGTATGTTCCTTGTATTAGTTGTTCTTACATGGATGCAAGGCGTACGATTTCAAGATAACGTTGAAAATAATAAGAATAAGAACAGACATCATTTCTTTATAATTTGGGAGAGAAAGTGTCCACCATGAAGTATGATGTTACCTGTTTCAGTATCTGCCGTTCTCCAAATCAAGAACATTTCCCTCTATATCTAGAATCTATATCGCAGCTTCTAATATGAACAGGTTGATGTACTTCATCAAATATATTCTCATCTGTTGAGGGATGCATGAAAATTTATCTTGTATTGTGTGAACTCTGTAAATATGAATTCTGTAAATATGTAAATTATATCGTTTGCTTTTAGAAAGTTAAACCAACCTCAAGTTCCTAATTAAATTTCTCATTGAATGGTAACATCTTGATGCATCATTTGAGGTAGTGAAATGATATCTTGTTAATAAATGTCTTTTCATTTATCTGTAGTTTCGGGCTAGGGATATAGCTCAGTTGGCAGAGTGCTTGCCTTGCATGTACAAGGCCCTGGGTTCAATCTCCGGCACCATAAAAACAAAACAACCAAATCATTTATCTGTAGTTTCTCTGTAATATTTATATTTGACATTCTTGTTAGGGTAGAATGGACCTCTTCAAATTAGTTGAAAGTATAATATCTTATTTTATTTTCTGAGTTTGTCAATTTCTTAAATGTTAAGAAAAATTTACCCATGAACCAATGTGGACTTGAGACGTTCCTTGTAGAAAGGTTTTACTTTTTAAATTCATTTGGGGTTATCGAATTTTTCAATTTCTTCTTGTATTAGTTCTGATAATTTTTATTTTTCAAGGAATTTGTACAGCTCATCTATGGTTTTGGAAGTATTGCTGTACAGTTACCGTGGGTTCCTATATGGCTATTTTGAAGCCATGGGATAGTTTCCTAAGACTTGACAGTGTTCTGTCTCTTGCGATGGCACAGCACACCATACTCACATGTGAGTAAAGCCAGAACTCTTTAACTTAAAATTCCAAAAGAGTTTGCACTTGAGGACACTGTAACCGCAACCTAGAGTCATGACAGGCAGCTTGTGGACAGCACATGTGGTGGAACTGGCTGGTTTCCAGGCTGTCAGCGTACTGGTTAATTTTAATCATTTTTGGGGGGCTCCAGGTCATAGGAACTGTCCTTAATTTTCCATCGCCTCGTCGTGGAGTTTGGGTGTCTGTTAAAGGAAGTGGCTTTGATGTATGTTTGGAGAGTGAAGCTTACAGGAGCAGTGGCTGCTGGGTGGGAGGTTGATAAGGGAAGTGGAAGGGATGAGGTTTTAGCAAAATTTTCATCAAGGGAAATCATGAACTTTTAATCATGACTGCAAACCTGGATGAAGACAACATGTGCAACGTATTATATTTAAGGATTAGTGATTATTTCCCAATTTGTGTTCCTGTTAATAGAATTTGATGTCTTATCTCTTACTTTTCCTGATCATTCAAGATATAATTTAAATAATTCACTTTTCCAAGAATAAGTATGATTTTCAAATTTTTGTTTCATCCATTTCCTTCATATTTAATGTGTTTCAGCAATCTCTCCATTTTTTATTGTCTATTTATTTCTATTTACTTAGTGCTTATTTATACTTTTTTTAGCTTATTAATGTGAAAGTGTAGGTCATTGATGTTACAGCTTTCTTCTTATTTAGTCATATACATCCATAAAGTTTTTGAAAGCACTTGCATGTCACATATAATGATAAACATTATTCTATTATAATTTACTGTCTTTCTGCAATTTTTATTATATATTTCATTTTACATGTTATATACCCATAATGCATTAATAATACTTTGTCTTTAACTTTTCCATAAAGCTTTATTTCTCTCCTCACATGTTCATGATTTCTTTTACAGGTATTCTTTTGTTATTTTAAAGTTTGTCTTTATCTGAAAAATCCATCGTTTTTCATTTCACAATGAATTTATATTTGTAATTTTTCTCCCAATTATTTAAACATTATTTTGCTTCCTTGTACATAATAATTATTATTGGATGTGGAATACTGTGAAGACTGCATTGTCAAAATTTGGGTTTTGCATTCTCCCTTAAAAAATTAGGAGTAAGATTATTCTTTATCAGGGAGTTGAGTTTACCTCACGATAAGCTGCTTCATGCCATTACTTGTCAGGGTTTGTCTGCTATAATCTTTATGTAGGGCTGGTTTATCCTGATCACTAAAATGTGGCTCCTTTGGTCTCTCTCTTCACCCAGAGGTTAGCAAGTTCTCTTCACCAGTGCATTGCTGGCCCTGGAAGGCCTCTAAACAATATGGAGATCTGTGAATGGCTCAGCTAAGTTTCCTGGTAATTGTTTACCAGTTTTTTAAGACTGGTTTAGTTTAAGAATAGGATTAGTGGTCCATGTGTCTGTTTTATGTCAGTACTACGCTAGTTTGAATACTCCAGCCTTGCAGTATATTTCAAAAGCAGACATGTGATACCTCAAGCTTTGATCATTTTGGTCAAGTTTGTTTTAAGTATTTAGAGTTAAAAAGCATGATTTCATGTGAATTTTAAAATATATTTTTTTCTGTTTATCTGAATATCGTAATTGGAATTTTTATAAGGCTTGCATTGGATAGGTAAATTGTCTCCAGTAGTATGGACTTGTTTTCAACATTAATTCTTCCTGTCTGTGAGCACAGAATATCTTTCCATTTATATATGTCTTCTTTAATTTCTTCCATTGGTATCTATTACTTTTCAGGGTATAGATATTTCATTTCCTTGCTATTTTTGTAGCTATTGTAAATGGGATTGCTTTCCTGAATTCTTTTTCAGAGAGTTCTTCATTAGTGTATAGGAAAGCTACTGATTTGGGTGGGTTGATTTTATATTGTTCAATATTTCTGAATTGTTTACTAGTTCTAACTTTTTTGGGTGCAATTTCTAAGAGTTTTATATATAAGATCATTTCATATGCAAACACAGGCAACTTAACTTATTTCTTTCTAATTTGATTTCTTTCTCTTGCCTAATAGCTCTGAATTGAACTTCAACATTATGTTGAATCAATGTGGTAAGTGTAAGGATTCTTGCCTTGCTTCTGACCCTGGAAGAAAAGCTTAAACTTTCACTATTGAATACGATGTTAGTCTTTCATTCATTCTACTCATAATCTGTTGATATTTTTATCATTGAATATTTTTATCATTAAATTCCAAAATTTGTTAAAGGATTTTTTCCTTCTTTTGAGATAACATGGCTTTTGTCCTTCGTTTCGTCAAAATGGTGTAACACATGTGTTGACTTGAATATGTTATATTGAGCAATGTAACAACACAGAGAAACAAGAAATAAATGTATTATGTATTTATTTATGTATTTATGTATTTATGTCCAATTAAGTTTTCACAAAGATACAAAAACAAACAATGGGAAATAACAGTCTTTTTAATAAATGCTGCTGGAAAAACTGGATATCCACATTCAAAAGGATGAAACCAGACCTATTTCAACCTTACATAACAATCAATTCAAAATTGATTAAAGACTTAAAAACAAAAAGACCTGAAACCATGGAATTATCTGAAGAAAATAAAGGAAACAAATCTCCTTCTCACATTAGTCTGGGTGCTGATTTTGAGTGTGACTCAAAAAGCACAGGGAACAAAAGAAAAATTGATAGCTGGGGTCAATAGTATAGTAAAGAGACAAGAGAATATTTTCAAGCCATGCCTGTGATGCTAGAGTAATATAGAAAATATATAAGAAAGTCAGACAAGACAAGAATTCTACAGCAAGAAAACGTAACCAGACTGGAAAATGGGCAAAGAAACTGAACAGGCATTTCTCAAAAGAAAACATACAAATTTCTGACACATATATGAAAAATGCTCCCCATCACTTGGTAATAAAAGAAGTGCAATTTGAAACCACATGAGCTATCACCTGTTAGAATGTCAACAACTTAAAAACATGCAAGGTAGCAAGCCAGGGATGTGGTGAGAGAGAACCCCTATGCACTCTTGGTGGAGGTGTAAATCAGTATAGCCATCATAGAAAACATTTTGGAGGTTCCTCAAAAAATTAATACTGAACTATCATTTATTCATAAATGCCACTGCTGCTTACATATCTAATGTAAATAAAATCAACATCTCAAATAGATATCAACAGTCTTATCTTCATTACAGCAATATTCACAATAGCTAGCATACACAACAACCTAAGTGTCCATCAGGTGTTGAATAGAAAAAGAAAATGTGGTAAATAAATGCAATTAAATATTACTCATCCATAGGAAAGAAGAAAATCCTGCCATTTGTGAGAATATGGAGAAACCTACAAGTCATTACAGCAAGTGAAACAGACCAGGCACAGAAAAACAAGTACCACATGATCTCACTTATATATGGTATCTAGAAAACAGTTGAACTCATAGAAGTAGAGTGCAAACTGGTGATTATCCAGAGCTGAAATGGGTGTAATGGATGGGTATTGGGATAATGTGGTCAGAGGATACAAACTTTCAGTTAGAAGGAGTAACTTTAACAGGTCTATTGTACAATATGTTTACCATAGATAATAACAATATATTTTATGCTTAGAAATTGCTAGAAGAGTAGATTTTAAGTGTTCTCACCACAAAGAAATGATATGTATGGTAAAGTAATGCATATGTTAATTAACTTAATGTAGTAATTTGGCTATCTCAGATAACATAAACATATTCCAAAACACCATTTTGTATGCCATGAATGTATGTGACTTTGGTCAGTTAATTAAAAAAAAAAAAAAAAAAACATACAACCAAGTTCAGTAGCTTCTCATAGCTTATTTTTCAGCAAAAATCCTGAGGACCCTATGAATATTTCTCAATTGTTTTCACTACATACAGAGTTCAGTCCTCTATGTTCCTGTGCCCAACATTTTTCAGCTATTTCAATCTCCCCATTGTTCGATATCTGGTAACAGTATATCTTCAATCTACTTAAAATCCTTCTCCTGGTGCTATATTCCAGAAAGCCTGGGATGCCAGATGGCTCGCTTTGCCTCCTCCATCTCTGGGCCATAGTCCTGGGCTTTCGTTTGATAACTGAAGACTATCATTTCATATATACCATTCAGTTTTTTAGTTGTTATATTATCAGTTATGTCTTCATTAGACTTTGAAGGGGATTGGAATCAAAACTGCTTAATGACATTGCCAGAAAATATTCTCAAAATGAATATATATGTATGTATGTATGTATATGTATATGTTTATATAATATGTATATATACAGGCACCCATATATAAAATGTATCTATATGCATGTATACACATATGTATAATAGAGAGTGAGAGAGAGAAAGTGATCCTAAAGTTAAAAATGGAGGTTGCAGAAATGATGTGTGTGGAAATGATTTTATTATGGCTAAACAAGATTTAATTTTCCAGATTCCCATATATATAATTAAATATCCTTTTAGAACATTCTTTAAACTAGATATATACGATATAAAAAATTCTCGAATATCCTTGAAGGATAAAAAAATAATTAAATCAAAAACTATTGAGAAACTTAAAGAGAATAATGCAAGAAAAAAATAGCAGTACCAGTACTATGAATAGCTAATAATGATTATTTTCAGTCTCTTGATAGAGAAAAGGCAAGAACTCTCTCTCTATGTATATATACGTATATATGCACTTATATATACGTATATATACACATATACACACACATACATAGATATAAGTATATACATATTTATGAAATGTAAAGGTTATATAATGTTTAGGAGGATAGGTGAGAAAAGAAATAGAACAGTGTCCCTGATTTTGTAGACACAAGTAAATATAAGAACATCATCATTAATGGAAAGGCAATGTTATCCATACAAGTGTCAAGTATTGGTTCCTTTTTCACATCTGCATATCTTAAGATTTAGTTTTTTCTACATACAGTAAGAAACATACATTCAAAGTATTAGAAAATCCAGATGTTTGTACAAATCTTCCCTTTGAATTCTCGGACATTAACATTGTATTTAGTAGTTTCGTTCATGTTAAAAATTCCCAAAGTGCATGAACAAAAAGATGATAGTAATTAAAATATTTAAACACACAAAGTTTTGTAAGTTGTATACACATTTTTAAAGATTTAAGAATGCATATTTAATAAGCATTTTATCTTGTATACCTTGAATTTAATGTTTCCTGCATGAAAAGTGGCCTCCATCCACGTTACATCAGTAAGATGAATGGCAAAGCCAAAATGTAGCTCTAGCAGCAGAAGACCCTCAGATTTCCTACTGGCTCCATGTCATAGCACTTAGCTAATATTTATGGGAAAAATAAACTTCAAATGCTAACAACATGGGAGTGGTATTCGTGAAAAATGTTTGTCATCATCACCTCAAAAAGGCCTAATTCATAAAGCACCCACGTTCAAAGCATGCACAGTGTACTTTCTTTTATATTCTGACAGTTCAATATCTAACATAGTACTTGTTAGACATAGCCATCTATAAGATGAACAAGCAAGATTCTGTAACAAAAAGAAAAACAGAGTCTAAGAGGAGAAACTTCAACAAGAAAGCCTGGAAGACAGCCACACCTGGTCAGCTCCCTAACATCACTGAGTCAAGTTTTTCAATGTTGAAAAAGAAGTAAAGGGAGCAGAAAAAATAGAGGTTTGCTAACAAATACAGAGGGACAAAAAAATCAATGAGCCATTGATAATGGGTGAGATACACCCCTCATTTTTTAAAGAGAAAAATGAAGTCAGGAAATTTAGGAAATTGGGAAATAATGACAGCCTGGTTAAAGGAGATGTTGATAGAGTGTAGATAAGAGGAGGCTAGTCAAGCGGACTGAATAAGTGTACAGTTGGGGAGGAGGGTCTAATGAGGTACTGTTGGGATGAAGCATCCTGTTGCAATGCAATATCATCCCTAACGACATGAAAAAAGTGAATAATGCATGAACGGAGATTGCATGGGAATTGAGCTCACAGAGCTGCAAGAAATGTTGTAAATAGAAACAACAATAAAGCAAATGGATTTAATAAAAGCAATTTAAAATATAAGTCAAAATAAAATGATCTTTGTGAAACTAATCAGGCAGCCGAGACTATAAATGCAAGGAGAAGAAAAGCAAATAAAACTCCAAATTGTTACTGGCAGATAATTTCTTAACCAGTTATGCATCTATCTCCTGCATCCTTAGAATCTTATGTAGAATAGGTTCTTGATAAACACTACAAATGATTCAACTGGTGTCAGAATAATGATGCTTCCGCAGTCTAGCGAACTAAAAAACGCAGGTACAACCTTCAGTTTAGGAATGTGGATCATACACTCGACTCCTTATTAAAGTTTGCAACTTATTAATCAAAGAAAATCGTAGAGCTGCATATTTGGTAGCATTCTTTAAGTAGCATGAGAAGAAAGAGAAATCACCTAAGAAGGACTTTAACATGCACATTCAAAAATAGGAAAAATGAGGAGAAATTGATAGCAAAAAGTGAGTGATGGCAGAGTTTCAAGAAAGAAGCCATAACCTGTGCCAAATGATAGGGAAAGGTCAAATAAGATAAGACAGAAAAGCTGCCATCGAATTAGGCAATTAGGATGTCATCTATGAAAATTGACATATAGGGGCTGTGTCATGGCCAGAGCAGAATCCGAGAGCTCTGATGGATGAGTGACTGGCTTTTAAGAAAATAGAGAGAGCAAATATAAATGACTTTTTCAAGAAGGTGAGCCCTGATGAGAAAAAGTGAAATAGGATGGTAACAGGAGAAAAAATACAGGATAAAAAACGATGTCTGAAAATTGGAGGTAGTTGCTGAAAATAGAGACAGAGAGGAAGAACCCAACTACTGCACTCCTACTAATTTTTCATGACTCAGATCAGAAGCCACCTACTTTGTAAAGCTTTCTGAATGTTCCTGTGACTCTACTCCTGGATAAATTGGGCTCCTCCCTTCGTGCTGTGCCCCCTCTGCTGTCCTGTGACACCCACACTGCACTCAGGTGTATGACGGTTTATGATGTATTGAGATATTTTTCCAATATTCCACTGCTTCACTAGGTTGAGTTTCTTAAGGGCAGGGATTGTGACTGCTTCCTCAGTTTATGCCACTGTAGATGTCATGTCATGGTGAATTAGTTGAGTTGTCATAATAAGTGCATAAACTAATAGAAATACTACAATTTTCTTGAACATACAAAACTCTTACCTAAAACTTCACCTCCAAACAAGGATAGGGATTCTGATAAAACCAATAATAACAAAGAAACTAAAGAAGCAATAGGGCAGAAAGTCAGAAACAAAGAAAACAGAGATGTGAATCCAAGTCTAAGAGGGTCATAGTGACAGAGTAAAGCAAACAACCAAAAATGTGAGTCTATAAAACAGTGGAATTCAAGGACTGGCTGTAGTAGCTAACTCACAAACTGAGTTCATAAATTTCTGAGCTTTCTCACTTCAATATTCTCTTAATTAGATAGAATTGTTTCCTAGCCCAATAATTGATCTCATTTATTTTTTAGTCTAAGAGTGAAAAGGAAATTTGCTTCAATATTTGATGTCAAAATTAAAAATTGAAAGATGAGTCAGGATATTTATTGAGAACTTCCAGTGGCTTAAAAGGACATAGAAGAAAAGTCAGGTATAGAATACAAATTGTGTAAGTTTTCACTGAAAAACACAAAGCTGTCAATACAAGGAACCAAAAAGAAATCTAGAGAGTAGTTAACATCAGGGTGTTTAACTGTGGAATTAAAATAAGCACTTGTAATTTTTTTCTACCCCACTCTGTGTTAAATAGCTGGCAATTCAGCATCAGGAAGCTTGACAAATTGTCACGCTATCATGGGGCCTGTATATGGCCCTAAAGTCATGTGCAGTTTAGCTCCAAGTTCTATAGAATTTTATCATTGCAGGGTACAGTAGACAGGATGTGAAAAGAAATAGGGTCAAAGCATAGATTAGTCATAACACCCAATATGCTAATTCTCAAAGCCGTCTACAGTACAGGGCAGCAGCCGTCCACTGTCCACTTAAAAAAGGTTTTCTCTATAGAAAAAAAAATTTATAGTTCTTGCTGCATTAGCAAAAGAACTGAGGTCACTATTTTATTAGTATACAGAAGTATAGATAACACTAAAAATAATCCAACAAAATTCTAAGTATATTAACAAAGAACAAAAACCTTGTAATTTTGACTTGTAGTTACCATTTGCCAGAATGTAGGTATCTTCTGCATTAAGGAATACACAGATGAAAACTTATTTAGCTAGCTAAGGAATAAAAAGTATGTAAGAAAATTTCATTTATTAAAGCTATCATATCTTCGCAGCTGAAACAATGGATGGTTAGTTTTATTTCCCTGTAGCATAATGTGATGATTAATTTTGGTTGTCAACTTCACAGCATTGAGAGCTGCCTACAAAATGGTCTAGCATACTGTTGGGTATATCTGTGGGGGCATTTTCAGAGTCAGTTGGTGTGAGGGTCAGCAGGGAGACTTTCGCTGAAGGTGGGCAGCACCATCCATAAGACTGGGGCCTGCTTGGAGCAAAAATAGTGAGAAGGTAGAAGCTTTCTCTTCTGCTTGGCCCTACTTGAGAGGTGTATTTTTCTATTGCCACCTGTGGATATTCGACTCCAGGTTGTTCAGCCTTTCATGGATTTCTCTCAGCAACTTTCCATGGGTTTTCCTAGTCTTTAGCCTTGGACTGAGACTGCAAAGTTGATCTCTCTCTCATTCTGACACTTGGGCTTCTTGGACTGAGCAGCTACAAAATCTCTGGCTTCTCAGCCTTCATATGGCCATTGTGGAACTATTCAGCCTCTGGAAATTATAATCCAATCTAATAAATACTGTCTTACCATCAGATAGGTAAGTAGGTAAGTAGATAGGTAGATAGATTGATAGATTCTATTGGTTCTGTGTCTCTGGGGAGCCCTAATATATATGACAAAATTAAAGCAGCTCTCACATTTGCATGGGCAATTCACTTTTAAGGATGGAATGGTATTTATTATGTTCACTTACATTTCTGAATATAGTTCTGAAATTATTGAAATTTACAGGATGAAACAACCTAATGGGATCTTGTGTGCTGTGGAATATTTTACCATGTGTTGAGATTCTATGAGAGTCTTACATTTCCTCAAGTTCACATCCCATAGCATCTGAATAGAATGGCTCTTCCAGCAAGACCTGAAAGGAGACTAGACCACAGGACCAACAGTATATATTCCTATGACTTTATAATTTAAAAATATAAAAAGAAAAATTACTGAGAATTTTTAAGTAACAGTAAAATAATACAGAAAAAGAAGAAAGAAAAAAATATCTACACAAAAACCAGGGCTTTGGCACAACTTAACACAAAATATCTAGACTTGAAATAACTGTAAATAAAAAAGAAAAGTTGTTTAATCTCAATCTTTGCTCTCTCTTGCTCACCCTCACCCACCTCACCAGTCTTTGTCCTGAGTAAAGACAAATGGAATAGAGACAAGGAAAGATAAAGTAGAGCCCGATGACTGATCTATAGTCAATGCCAGAAATACTAAATCTACCTCAAGTCTGGAAATACAAAACCCAAGTTCAGGTGAGACAATAGAAAATCATTTAAAAGTTTACATGATTTGAAGGGTCCAGCTTCAAAACACTGGGTTTTGAGGAGCAAAAAAATGGAAAGCAAAAACATGGATTTGTCAGGAAAGGACCACAACCTGCATCCATCTGAGGACTGTTTGTGACTCCAGAGGGTCAACAGGGTCAACATATGAAACCTAACTTGACACCAAAGACACAGATTTCCATCCTGGGGAAACACTGCCAACATCCTGCACACAAACACTGGCCAACAGCTTTGTCCTTACCTCCAGAGTCAATCTGAAAAGATTGGAAAGTGTTTATTTTTCCTTCATCCACTTTTTGTATAAATTCTTCACAGGGGGCTACTATGAGAAACGGTGATGGAGGAAGCTGTTATCACTAATGGCTCTGAAAGTTGTTAACTTTAATGGATTAGAACTGGATACGTGTTCAACGTGGTGATTTCAGGTAGCAGGGGAATTGAATAAAAGACTTTTTAGGCTCTGGCTGGAATTTCAGAGTTCAAATTGCATTAATACCATTTGACCAAACCTACTGAAAGAACAATCCAAGCACAAATCCTGTCATTGCCCTGGGCTCCCAGGATTCCATGGAAGGTTGACTCATCTCTTTAAATATGTTTAGGTTCGGGTAACTCTAATTGAATTTCAGATTGATTTTTTTCCAATTCTTTAAACATGGTATATTTCTTTTTTTTTTAAGAGGTTTTTTTCTTTTTTTTTAAATGATGTGCTATTATTTTTTTATATCTTTATTTATTTTATGTGGTGCTGAGGATCGAACCCAGTGCCTCACGTATGCGAGGCAAGTGCTCAACCGCTGAGCCATAACCCCAGCCCCCATGGTATATTTCATTATGTTTTCTTCTAAAAAATTAATTAAGTAATTGGCAAATAAAAATCATTGCTATAAGTACTTTCTCAGAACATGAAGACATTTTGAGTTTATTGACGTAATCAAAGAACTACAAACATAAAATAGAATAATTTTCTTTGGAGAATAAATGTTAAAATCACATAAATACATATCTCCTAGAGTTTAAGTCAAATGCTCAGGTCAAAGTCATGCCAGTGTGGAAAGTTGTTTAAAAGGCTAAAACTTTCAGAATACCAAACTAAACGTGAAGGAATTGAAAAGCCTCCTTCCCAGTCATCTCTACCATCATCTTCACCACCATCAACATCATTACTTTCACCACCATCCTCATCACCATCACCATCTCCATCATCACCACTATCAACACCATCACCATCATCATCATCACCACCATCAACATCATTACCTCCGCCACCGTCATTACCACCACCATCATAATCACCATCACTATCATCATCATCACACCATCATCATTTTCAGAAGTGGAAAGAGGAGAGAACATCACCAAAATCTGTAACACCAAGAGTTCTAGTAAGGAGAGGAAGTGATTCCAAGGCTTGTGGCAATAAACACAGTGGTTGCAGCAAGAGCAAGGGCATAGTTCCAAAGAGACACTGGATGAAACCATTATACAAACCAGTGGTTGGTCACTTTGTTATCCCTCAAAAGAATGCCTTTTAAAAGCCAGTGGGTACATTTCATGGAAATAATTGTTTTCTTCAGACAGGGAATGGCTCTCCTGTCAGCAAAGGATCAGGTGAATTTGAGGCTTTACAACTCAAAGCTGAAGGGTTCCCAACTTAATCAATGTCTACACATCTATCTAGTCCAAGCCAGAGAGCAACACGCCTTCTTATCAGGACCATTCTTTACATCAGTGTGATACCCCTTAAGGCAAGGGAGCCAGGGTAAGAAGTACCATAGAGTGTGCTGGCAAATTTAAATATACTAGGCTGGACTTGATGGGCTTGTTGTCTTGGCCAAATGTGAGGCCTGAAAACTGCCCTCTTTCACCTCTGCATCCCAGTCTTCTCAGGACTGGGAGAATTATCTTCTTTCTCAAAATGTCATCTGTGTCCTACTTCAGGATGAGCCGCAGTCCTTTCAGAGAAACTACTACCTGGTGTCATTCTCTGCCCAGGGAACTCTGTTCTCCTTTGCAAAGTTGATGCGACCCTATGAGAATCCTTTATTAAAGAATGAAAGCCAAGCACAGCTGGCAGAGCTACGGGACCCGAGAACGAGCAAAAGCCACAGAGATGGTCTCAAATATCCATAAAATAACCTCCAACTGTGTGAGCAGAGTACAGCTCCGGCCCCCTGGAGCTGGGTGAAAAAGTGAGTACACAGAAGAGTCTATCTGGATGTGAAACTATAAGAAGAAAGAGAAGGTGTTGAAGTTGTGAATTTCCTGTTTGTTCTTCAAAGTACTGAGACTGACTCTCTCATAAACTAACATTCTTTCTGTTCACAATTTGTTTCCACTTTTTTAATGCAATTGTTTTACATATGTGATGTCTTCTTGTGCTTTCCATAGATTGTTCCTCCAGGGCTTTGTGTTTAATGAATAAATACAGACAGCATGCTTTATCTGATAATCCAGAATGTTCCAATTTGCTTTATATAGTATTTATAATGGATTTTTACCAAAATCTCTGTTTATAAAATATCTTTCCCAAACTATGAATATAAGAATATCTACCATTTTCTGAGCACAGTGGTGCACTCCTATAATCCCAGTGGCTCCAAAGGCTGAGGCAGGAAGATCACAAGTTTAAAGTGAGCCTTAGCGACTAAGGGAGGCCCTAAGCAACTTAATGAGACCCTGTCTCAAAATAAAGAAAATTTAAAGGGCTGGGAGTGTGGCTCAGTGGTTAAGTGCCCCTGGGTTCAAGCTCTAGTACCAAAATAAAAACAATACAAAGCGACAACAAAATCCCAGCCATTTAAACTTACCAAGAAGTCAGAAATTTTTTGAAGATAATCAAATTCATATCTACTATAGAATGATCAAAAATCTATAAAATTATTAGAGGTTTGAATTTTTAAGTGTTTTTTACTTTCTGTATTTAATATTTTAAATAAGAAGACAACTGTATATCACTGTAGAATATATTTAGTTAAGAGTGCACCAAATTCTTCTAAAAATTAAATGATTAAACCTTATGTTACCTTTCATGATAACTTAACAAATGGTTAAAAGGTTAAACAACACAAATTTATTAGACCACAATTCTGTAGGTCAGAATCCAAAATGTGTCTCATTGGGCCAAAATCTAGGTGTTGGCATGGTTACGTCCCTTCATGGAGATTCGAGGTTTCTTTCTTTGCTAATTTTAGCTTCTAGAAAATTCTGACATGACATCTTTCTCCATCTTCCCATCCTGCATGATCTCTCTTTCATGCTAGGTTCTCTCTGTTTCTCTGGATCTCTGGTTTTATGGACTCACACAATTAGATTGGGTCTTCCAACATTATTCAGGATAATCTCTCCATCTCAAGGTCATTAACTTTAATTGTATCTACTAAGTCCCTTTTCTAATGTAAGATAAAATATTCCCAGGTTCTGCAGTAAGGGCATTGGCAACTCTGGGGAACTTATTCTGCCTAATGCACTGTAAAAGCCTAGAAAATATTGTTAATCATGAAGAAATAAATACCTGATGTTTTGTTACAAATGAACACTGAGGTTGAGTTTCTGTTAATGACATAAACCCACCATAATTTTAAGCAAAAATTTTATTTAACAAAGACTGTAGGTTAAATAATTATACACATGAACATAAAAGTAAACAACTATCACTTTCCAGTGATGAACTTCTACAAGCTACTCAGAGTACTTAAGTAGGGGCTCAATTTATAACTTCCTTTCAGGTTTTCTGACAAGCAGGTTAGCACTTCATCTTGAAGTTAGTCCCTCCACCCATGCAAGGGCATACTTAGACCGTGGCCCTGGAATTTTCTACACCTTTTCTTGGAAATTGGGCTTAGAGTAAAAGACATTCACTAGAAGCTGAGTTGTGGTCCTCCAAAATTCATACTTTGATATGCTAACCTCCAAAACCCAGAATGTGGCTGTATTTTAGAGATAGGGTCTTCAGAGAGATGGTGAAGTAACCCTTGTCACATGAGTGGTCCTAATCCAGTCTGACTGTTGTCAAGAGAGCAGGAGATTAGGACACAGAGAGACGCTGGGGCCATACTGTGCGAAGACATTGAGAAGATGGCCATCCACAGGCCATGCCGTAGGAAAGGGCTAGCCAACACCTTGACCTCCAGCCTCCAGAGCTGAGAAGAAAAATTCCTGCTATTCAGGCCACTCAGTCATGGCAACTCTAAACCAACAGAGTCAGCCGTGCTCCGTAAATTATAACTACGACAATGGAAATGTTTTTACAGAAGTGCTTGTCTCCTAATCAAGAGTTGAATTGATTCCTTCCGTTTTTGTTTCAAGTGTGCTAAGAATTCTCCTTAGAACTGGAAGAAGCAAAGAGCCACATGCGAAACAGTACTCTAACTTACTCTGGGGACAGGTTCACCCCAGCGGTACTTGCACAAGTGGCATTTCTTCCTTGAGGGATTTAGAGAGTGCAGAGATCCACGCATGCAGGTCACAAAGCACAGGCCTCACAGAAGCCCTCCTGAGGCTTCTGCTGTTTTCCTTTTTTATGTTGTTGCTTTGATACTTGAGGGAATATTTACTTTGAAATTCTACTTTGTATTTCCTGCATTTAAAAAGCTATTTGATTAGAAAAGTCTCTGCAAAAATATGATATTAAGCCCAATTTATATCAAGAAAAGACTGATGGGGGCTAGGGGTAAGCTCAGTAGTAGAGCATGTAATTCACATTGCTAGAGGCCCCGCGTCAATCCCCAGAACCAAAATAAAGATTCATGCATCATACAATCATATGTATCTTTATAAATGCCACTGGAAATTTCTGTGATACAGCAAGAGCTCAGGAAGATTGCAGTCCCTTAATCAGGAAATATCAAAACTCAGGTGCAATAAATGAAGAAACCAAAGCCATCTTCTCCATGGGTCCCCGACTTGCTCTGAAGCTTAGGCAAGTAACTCAACCATTCTATTCTCAGGCGCCTCTCCTGTATAAATGCTGTGTGGTAAATGATATCACGTTCCTTTACTGTTTTAGGTCTAGACTGCACTGCTCATTCGGGGAAGGGCTCTCTCCTCATCCTCTTGGCCACACTGAGGCCAGTGTGTTTGTGCCAGTTCATTCCTACTGAATTACCTCTTTGCTCAGAGAGGAAACTACATGGTGGGAACACCATGCCTAAGGAGATGCCTCGGACCCAGTGTGCTCTCCAGGACAAGGGCAATCAGGTGCTGAACTTCTGGCTTGCTCACCCGCGACTCCTGTGTGTACTCTCCTCACATGTTCATTTATTCACCTTGCACTTACCAGACACATTCAGTGCACCCTCATGGTCTAACAACTCCAATAATCCGTGCCCTGGTTGGAGATGAAACACGTGGTGTGATTCCTGACCATAAAGACTCACAGAATAGTCAAGCATAAAGGAAGAGAGGGATGGTCACTAGGCAACCTGTCAGAGTAACTGGTGGGCAGATTCGTGGTGTTTGACCACAAAACAGAAGATATCAGAGGCAGTAGGGACAGGTTTTAATCTCTAAATCCACTGTGCAAGAAGATGGATTTGTTTAGAACTACTTCTGGAGACAGACTGGATTTTTTTCCTAGCAGGGATCAGCATCTTCGGTATGAGAGAAAGAGGGTTGTGCAGGAGAGGAAGCAAATGAGAAAGATAATGTTGGTGATGCAGCTGTGGCCAGGACCTGACTCCTCTTGCAAATAACTTAACATTTTACATAGGAGGTTCAGGTGGTTTCTACATGAGTTAAGAAAGAAGGTAAATCCAAATAGTTGAATAAAGGCACATCTCTGGGAATGAAAGGAAAGACTAATTTCCCCTGGTAAATTAGAGCTTCATGTGAAGAGTAGCTTTTGATGGACCTGGACCTGAATGGGTGTTGACAAATAGAGTCAAGGAAAGATCCTGAGTCTACAAAAAGAAGTGCCTGTATGCGTGTGTGCACAGCGTGTGTGCATGTGTGTGTGCCTGTGGCAGGGCACTCACAGCAGTTGACAGACTGGATTCCTGAATATGATTCCAAGGGCAGGCAGAATGTTAGACTGGGCTGGAAACAGATGTGAAGAAAGAATCCAAGACATAATTAGGCAGCATATTTAAGGGAATGGGAAAGTGATACACTTAAGATAATATTTTATACCACAAAATATATAAAACATAGTCCAATAGATTAAAAAATGATAAGAACACACAATTTTATTATAAGAAGCAGGCTCACTATATATGTGTGTGTGTGTATTTTTTCATTTGTTGTAAAATGACCATTTAATCAGATTATGCAAGATAATGCGTTTGCCTTATATCACAGTTGCTATGAGGTTTTAAGAAAATGTTGTTGGTGACTAATCCTGTGTAGTTTAGCTTTGGTGCGTACCTGCGTTTGTGTCCTTTGTTTTTGCCTGGCTGCTCTCAGGATCTTGATCTATCCTTTTGAGCTTCAGGATCTAGGTGTCCCCCATCTCAGCTTCATCTCAGCTGTGCCTTTGTCATTCTCCTGCATTCCATGTCTTGTTATTTCAAAACTAGTTGTTCTTCCGCAAGCATATGCCTCCTGCCCCTCCACAAGGACTATGCTTCCCACTCAGCACAAAAGCACATTGATAATTGATATCCCTGACTCGGCTTTCATTCCCCTCAAATTTATCCTTCACATAATGCTAGAAAAAAAATCAAAAGCTATGTACACACAAATATTTATTCTTATGATTATCAAATGCACATATTTTTATCTGTGTAGTTAGAAAGGGAATTTCTCAAGGAATGGAATTGTGTTTTATTGATATGTGAGTGTCGTTAGCACAGAAGCATGCACATAAATGAAGAAAATGACAAAAATATGTTGAGTGAAACAGAAAAAGATGCAACTTATTTTAGAGGAATATTTAAATTCCCCTTCTTTGAGTTGAGAGAAAGGTTATGCTTGCAATAAAATCAATTTATTGCATTCATTCAGTAAATACTTATTAAATACTATCTTAGTCCATTTGGGCTGTTATAACAAGTACCTGAGATTGAGTAATTTATGAGCAGGCATTTATTACATTTTGGAGACTGGGAAGTCCAAGAGCAAGGAGCAAGCAGAGCTGATATCCGTAGGGGCTGCTGTCCGCTCAAACATGGCGTCTCCTTGCTGCATCTTCAGGTGGTAAAAGGGCAACGCAGCTCCCCTCCACCTCTTTCCTAAAGTGCTGGTGAAGGGCACTAATGCCATTGGAGGAAGAGTAACCCTTCTGACTTAATTGCTTCCCAAAAGATCCATTTGTTAATACTATCACACAGGATATTTTTTTTCTAATATATGAATTTTATGGAGAAACCAACATTCAGGCCATAGCAAGTACTGACTCCACTGCAGACCCTGGTTATACAACATTGAAGAATGTAGTTCATGTCTTTGAAGTTTAAATTCTTGATAGAGATTTCATACAAAAACAGCTGAGAGAGATTAAAAAGACGTGAATCACTGGAGTGTAAGAAATATAGTGGAGAATGGTTGAAATTTTAAATATAATAGGGTAGTTTTCTCAGAAATTTGATAAAAATGTACTAGACAAGGGAGTAGGCCAAACCAGGCAAACATGAGAAATTGTGTTATCAAGGGAAAGAATACAAAGTGCTCAGTCCTTGAGAATTGTGTGTTCAGGTGAGTTTGAGGAGAGTCGACGAGATCATTATGATTGACAATTTATTGAGTGATAGGAGATGCGTGACTGAGGTGGTTATGACCTAATACTCAATGCTATATAGGTGTTCGACCACACAGAGGTGATAATCTGAAGCTAGCTGTGAGGAACAAAGAGAATGCCCACCTGAATTCAGGCCCAGTAGGATGAGGGCTGGAGAAAACAAATTCCTGCTTGAGTGCAGGAAGCAACATTATTAAGTTAGTATTGCAATTTCATTGATAGAAATTTGAAGGTAAATTTTAGCATAGAGATTTTATTTATCTTTTTTTCTTTGGTACCCAGGATTAAACTCAGGGAAACTCAACCACTGAGCCACATCCCCAGCCCTATTTTGTGTTTTATGTAGAGACAGGATCTCACTGAGTTGCTTAGTAGCACCTCGCCGTTGCTGAGGCTGGCTTTGAACTCAGGATTCTCCAGTCTCAGCCTCCCAAAGTGCTGCGATTACAGGTGTGCGCCACTGCGCCCGGCTGAGATTTTATTTATGATAGACCATAAGTTTCAGAGAACTCATTGGAGATGTTTTAAGAACTAGAAAGAGTAGAAAAGGGGGCATACTGAAAGACACAGCAATGCGGTTGAACTCTTCGCAGAGAGGAACCAAAGAGAGGCCTGGGATCCTCGTGCTGATCAAAGAAACAGCAGAGCAGGTAACGGGCTTAATGAGGTTAGTTCAGGCTGGTCTCAAAGAAGACAGAGGTAGCTGGGCATTTTTTGTGAGTAGTCCCCATTTCTTCCCTGCCTAAAGAGTTAGGAGACATGAAAAGGAGGGTCTCATTCTTAATGCATTAATCTTACTGGATCCCTAGTATTTATTGTTGATGATAATGGTTTTAATATAGAAAATTAGATTATAGTTTAGGTATAAAAGGGAATGAAATATCCACCTGGTATTCAGAATGAAATCTTTCATACCATAATATTTTATTTCAAAATGTTTTATCATTTTATTCAGAAATATGAAATACTCCTTTAAAAGCTGCATTATCTTTGTTTCACATCTTTCATTATTTCACTGATATTTAGCCTTTCAAAAATGTATATTTCCAATTGTCTTCTAGAATTCCCGCCCTTGAATTGATTCTTTTCGTTTAAGTCATATTCTGAGGAGAGAATTGCCATCATTTTATCCATATGAAAGCGATGTGTGGAGGCCCTCCAAAAAGAAGATGCCAAGACCATAAGATGTGGAAAGGATTTGTTGGTACATTTTATGATTTAAATAATAGATGTCCCCTTAAAGCTCATGTGTGAGACAATTCAAGAACATTCAGAGATGAAAATGACTGAGTTATGATAGCCTTAACTCAATCAGTGAATTAATGCCCTGGTAGGGATTAACTGAGTGGTAACTGAAGGGAGATAGGGTGTGGATGCAGGAGATGCATCACTGGGGTGTCTCTGGGGGATATATTTTATATCTGGCAAGTAGAGTCTCTGTATCTGCCTCTCTCTCTCTCTCTCTCTCTCTCTCTCTCTCCTGATGTGATTTTTTGTTTTTGTTTTTTGTGTTTTTTTTGGCACCAGGGGTTGAACTAAGGGGCACTTGACCACTGAGCCACATCCCCAGCCCCTTTTGTGTTTTATGTAGAGACAGGGTCTCAGAGTTGCTTAGCGCCTCACTGTTGCTGAGGCTGGCTTAAAACTTGCGATTCTCCTATCTCAGCCTCCCAAAGTGCTGGGATTACAGGTGTGAGCCACCGTGCACGGCTCCTAATATGACTCTTGAGCCACTTTCCTCTACCACATTGTTTGGCCATGATATTCTGCCTTAGCTTGGGACCTGAGGAATGGAGTTGGCCATCTATGGACTGAGACCCCTGAATGTATAAGCCTCCAAATAAATTTTTCTTCCTTGAATTGTTCTTGTCATTACTTTTGCTCACAGTAGTGAAAAGGCTGACTAATACACGAGAAATGCCTGTGAGGCAGGAAGCCAGAGGAAGAGAACACGTTGTTAACTGGATGAACAGACCTGACTCCTGGGAAGGAGACAGAAAGATAGGAAGGCCTTCAACTGCAGTTCAGTTCTGAGACTGGTAAGGCTGAGAGTGGTCCTCACACTAAAGTCTCCACCAGAAGAGTCCTGTTTCTTAACAAAAGGAGCTAACTTAGTATCTGTGGTGCACACAGTCACCGGCTGGGAGCAACCAAGGACGTTGTCACCTTGTGCAGATGCACTGAAGGACTCAGCACAGCAGCTAGGGCTATTTGTCAATCATTTTCCCTGAAGTAGGAAATCTGAGAAACACATTCTCTCATCTGCCACAGTAATTACCATGCCCTTCCAAATAAGTTCAGTTAAATATAATAGTATAGTTAAGGACATGAGATAATTCTGCAAAGACAAGTGTTGAGATGAAATAGAATGGTGAGCTGTGGGAATCCAGAAAGCAACAAGAAGCCTTTGGGCAAAGATTGGTGTCATGGGTTGAATTGTGTTACTCAGGATACCTACATTGAAGCCTTAATCTCAGTACTGCAGAATGTGACTATATTTGGAGATAGGGCCTTTTAAAAGATAATTAAGTTAAAATGAGTCTCTGAGGGTTGGCCTTAATCCAGTCTGATTTTCATCCTCATAAGAGGAGATTAGAACATACAGAGCAACACCAGGGATGCAGCCACATAGAGAGCAGACCTGTGACAGTGACATTGGGGAGGCACTCATCTGCAAGCCAAGGAGAGCAGCCTCAGGAGAAACCAAACCTGACCACACCTTGGTCTCAGGCTTACAGCTTCCACAATTGTGAGAAAGTAAATTTCAGTTTTTTAAACTGCCTAATCTTTGGTACTTTGTTCTGACAGCACCAGAAATCTGACGAAATTATATTCTTTAGGATGGATGTTTCAGTAATTAGATATGCCCACCATCTGGTGACATACCCACAGTACAACATACCATTGTCACGGGAGTTGTTTTTGTTTGTGTTAGTTCTTTGGCTTCTTGCGGGGGAGGTCTCTCAGTAAGATATTTGAGTGAGGACTCAGATAGGTCATACCTAGCCATGCAAAAATCTAAGGTCATGAGTTTTCTAAGAAGAGGTAAATCTAGGAGCAGAGGTTCTGAGAGGCTGGAAGGCTAGATGAGCATCTGTTAAAGGTGTGCAGGAGGAATTCTTAGAGAACATGAGTTATTCATAGGGTACGCCATGAACAGTACCTTATCTGTGCTCCAGACGGCGCCATTTGCTTGGCTATTTTCATGATAGGTGCATCCTGGAATTGCAAACATTGCTACTCATTAGAGTTGTCAGATGACATTTAGAGACCTTTACTGGCTGTATTTTATAGCATTAAATTAAAATAAAATTTGGTGGGATTAAATAGACTTGTAATTTTTATCATCCTCTTATTTAAAAATAAAAAGTAGAAGAATGTGATTTGTGACATACCTGGAAGCTACAGAGCACACTGAAACGCATTCTAGAAAAGAACCAGGTTCTTTCCCACTGCACTTAGAAGTAATGATATCATTTTCTAAATTTACTAAAGCTTCTATAAACAAAAGACTGTATACATGAAGAAGTTCTTACACCGAATGTAATTAAAGCAAAAGAGATTTAGCTTTCTCCTTTTTATGAGACAAGTTCTATATGAGTCAGATTAAGGACAAAATTTATTCTTCAAATATCAAGCTAAGAATTATCAAAATTAACATGAAAGTCCTCTGTTAATTGCAAATAGATGTAGGTCAGAAATCAAAATATATACTAGAAATTTAGAAGTAAAGAATTGAAGATATTTATGTAAAACCATCATGCAATGTCCAATTTCCAAGAATAACCTAAAAGTATGTATATGGGTTAATATACAATAGCCACTGGGACTAGATATGTATAACAGAAAAACAATAACCTGATGGGCAATATCAGTCTATCACTTTTTTTTTTAATTTTTTTTTTTTTTTAGTTGTTGATGAACACAATGTCTTTATTTTATTGCTTTGTATGTGGTGCTGAGGATCGAACCCAGGGCCTCACGCATGCGAGGCAAGTGCTCTACCGCTGAGCTACAATCCCAGCCCCTCAGTCTATCACTTTTATTGGTCCATGCTACTTTGAGTTCAAATCCATGCAATAGTATAACTTATTATCACATAAGGCTTTTGTCTCAAGGAGAATTTAATAAAAACATTAATTGTTATATGGCTATTATTTGAGGAGAAAATGGCATATAATCTTACTGAAAATTGGAAATTAAAGACATTTGGAATAACCAATGATTCTGAAGATGGAAAGAACAGAACAAATGGTTTCCCAGGTTTGAAAACAGTGTAGTAAAGATGTTGACACCTGTAAATTGTTCTTTTTGATAAGAAGTTTCTTCTCCTGTTATCATTAATACAATTCAAGGAAAAATATTCTTTGGAAACATTAAAAGATATATATGCAATGGTACAGCATAATTATACTATTGGATTAGATTATTTATGTTTCCTTTCCTGGGAACAGCAGCTACTGTTGACATTCACCTTATCTAAGCCCAATTCCATGCTTGTGTGTCCATGAAACTTCCCTGAAAGAGGCACAATGCAGTGGTTAAGACCACATTTTCAGCTTAACTTGAGCTTGAATCTCAACTCCACCACTTACTGTCCATGTGGCTGTGAAACCTATCCCCTCTATGCCTCAGTTACTCTATTGTAAAACTTGACTCCAAGAAGTACTTTCTTTAGACATTTGTCATGAGGACTAAAGGACTAAGTAAAGCACTTAGAGCAGGACATGGCCCTGATAAGTGGGGGATTCCTATTGACTGTATATTGCTGAGTTGCAGAAACACCCAGGCAACAGAATGCAATGGCAGGTGTGCTTAGGGATGTGGTGTATACTCTAGCCCAGGCAGGAACACAGTCATTAGTATCCAAAGCTAACTTGCATCTTGATACAGGCCAAACTGTGCCACAAATCCTGCTGAGCCCATTTGGAAAGCAAAGTAAGTTTTTAAATTTGTAAATGGTGTGTGTTCTTAACCTTTATTTAAAAAAAAAAACAAAAAAACAAATGTTATATTATTTGAATATGCCCCATGATAGTTCCTGGAGTTTCCAAGTGTCAGATTGTTCACTAATTTTTCTTTGTAAATACTTAAGCAGAAAACCACAAACAGAAGATGGAAATGCCATCTAATACTCTGGTAGGAGAGCAGAAGTAGATATAAAATCAGATCAGGAAGATTGAGTTTGAATAATAAAAACAAAACCAGGACAAGTAGATTAAATGTTTTCATTGTTAAAAGGAAGAAATAAGATAATTCAGAGCCCACCTGTACCTTCACCCTCACACAGAGAGGCTTTCGGATTCACCTTAACAATTCTCCCAACAGAATACTAAAATAAAAGAAAATTTTCTTCCTCTGGATTATTATCATGAAATAAATATCAAAACTATAGTACAGAGCAACCAATTTGTCTCATATTTTGAAAATTCAAATTGGGAATAATTTGTAAATTGTAAATATTTGTTGTATTTAAATTTTAAGGTAGTTTTATTTAACATTTGTTTTATGGCAACATTTTATTTAATGGTTCCTATTAGTGAACATACTTATCAAGAGAAATCTTTTTGATTTTATTTGTAATGGTTAGTTTTATATTGGCTAAGGTATATTAATCAAACATTAAATTAAGTATTGTTATGAAGCTATTCCATAGATGTGGATAAAATCTAAAATCATTTGATTTTAACTAAAGGAAATTACTCTGGATAATTTTATTGGATCTCATTCAATTTGAATACATTAGCAGCAAAACCTAAGGTTTCTCAAAAAGAAGCTCAACTCTGGCACCAAAACATGGTTTACTCCAATCTTCAGCCTGCCATACACATATCGGATTTTCCAGTTCCCACAATCATATGAGCCAATTTATTGATTATTAATAAACATATATAATATAAATATGTGCAAACACACATACCCTATTAAGTCATTTCTCTCTAGATACTGATTGATTCGTGTTGAAATGTATCATCTTATTACAAATGAGTTCATAATAACTTGAAAAACTTTGAAACTTGAATTCAACCTGATATATAAAAAATCATTTATTGTTTATTTATCACTATTAAAAATAAATATGAGTCAGAAATTTGAAACCTTATTAAGTGTGTAACAACTGATAGTCAGATGGAATGGAACTTAAACAAATCAGATCCAGTAGAAAATATGACTGAGTGATTTACTTCAAGGACTTCAGACTATGGTAGAAGTTGCTGGGTTTTTATGGAGCCTCCACAAACCACGGAGAAGAAACGCAGGTAAGCCATCAGGTAGGCTGTGCTTTTTCTTCCCAACTTCCAGTCTGCAATTAGCCTTTCCACTTTTAGTAACCCATTTTGCCTCATCTTTTCAAATGCAGAATACCCATAATAACATTAGTATATAATATGTAGCATAATTATGTAATATACAATATGATTGTATAATAATATCATGTAATAATATTAATTAATACAATATATATAAGCTCTAGGTTATGACATACAGCCTATTTTAATGCACCTGTGTTGATTTCATTGAGATATTCACAGAATTGAAAACTTGGGACTAAATGGGTTAAGTAATTGATTTCTGTGTAATTTTAATGTAGGATCCCTCTGCTTAAGTTTGAAGAGCATTGCCTTGCTGAGTAGGTTGAAGTTAGCTTAGATGCAAGAAAATGAGGAAATGGATATTGCATAATCATCTTTTCATCTTTAGAAGAAAATGTCATAGAATTGGTAAAGTCTGAATTTTAGAATTCCTCCCCCCCAAAAAAAGAAAGGAAAAATCATATTTTATTTTACATAGGAAGTTTTTCTTTAAATCAGAACCTTCTTTGGAGTTGTTTTGTAGTATAAGTTGCCCTCAAGGAATGTATCAAAAGTAATTTCAGGAGCGCAAAATATCCTTGTAGTAAGAAATAATGAATGACACTAAATTATGCTTAATTAATACTTTCCTCTCCATGTTGCACTAATTGTGCAAGAACCTTGCAGAGCCAGTGTTCACCATAGCTTTTGCAGTCTTCTGCTGCTTGTTTAAGATTCTGTCAGGTTTTCCATTATAATAAAATCTCTGTTTGGGGATTTATAATTTCATTTCAAGTCTTCCCTGCAGAATGACACTTCTGGGAGAGAGCTTCTCCATTTTCAATTCAAAGGCAGATGACAAGTAGTTCCTCCACTAAAGCATGTAGACTTCATTTTCTCACTTAATCGAATATTATGTTTATTTTTCATAATTTGACACTTTAATATTAAGACTGTTTAAAAACATCGAACTCAAGAAAGCAGCAAGTCGAATTTGAAGTATACTTTATTCAAACATCATCAAAATAATGCACAGTACCTTAGCTTTTTGATACTCTCAAGCCTTAAGTTTCTAAATAATTTAATGTAACCTTACATTCTTAGAGAATGGAGAAATTTCCTGAGGCTAAGCCAGTTAAAGTTGCTTGGCATTTGTGCTATTTTTGGAGGTAATAAGCTATTCCCTACTTGTTCAGTGTCACAGACCCCGTGTTTACACCATATTATAAAACCTGATGACTGACAGCCTGGCTCCAGCTGGCAATGTGACCTTTCTTTCCCTTAGTGATTCCATACAAAGTAAGCACCTTCTTTTCACTCCAACTTCCTGCTCTTGCCCTCCTTATAGCCTTGGCCTTAGCTTTTGTAGAATTAATGAATTAAATGACATTATACTGATGAGACACTGTGAAGTGCAAATAAAAGATGTTTATATTACTACACAGCTGCCTGAATGATTGGGTTCATCTCCTGGTGCCTGAATTTTATTAATTTGGTTTATTGGCAGCAGGCTAACATGGGAAGAATGTTCGCCGTGACAACAGGCGTATCTGGATTTGAATTTGTGTCAGAACACTAACAATATGTGATGGCAAAATGATCTGACCTCTCTGCACTTCATCCCATCGTCTGTAAACTGGGAATTATAAAGCCCACTTCTGATTGCATTTTTATGAGTGTTATAAAGTGGTTGGCACCCACAGGCACTCAACAAATTGCAGCTGGATAATAATTGTAAGGATTAATATTTTAATAAAAAGTAATATTGATTAAGACTTTAATTTTAATAATTGCAATACATACTAAGGGTGTTAATGGTCTAAACTGCTTCATTCGACACACATTTTCCTGAAGGATGGAGAGCACACAACACCCAAGGACAACCTGGAGTGTGGCCAGGTGAAGGGCGACCTCCAGAGGGTTGGCTGGCAGGTACTCAGGGCTTGTGCTCGCTACACACTTCTGCTCACTGTGGATACTTTATGCTCATGCCTGCATTACTCAGATCCTAGTCAGAGGCAGAAAGGAATGAGAAAAGCATTTATAACAAAACTGGTTAAAAAGTAAATTCTAGTAAAATTCCTATGCAAAAAGTTATCCTGACTAATAGAGTTTGAAGTTTCTCTATGCAGCATAAAGCACTAGAAGAATCTCAGAACTAGCATCAAATATGCATAGATTCAAATTTCAGCTCTACCCTTCTTATTTTCCTTCTTTTATTTGAGTGAATACCGTGCAAGATACTAACCTGGAAAGCATAAAAGAAGACTTTAGAGCATATGGGTACGATGGACAATGAGACATGTTTCCTCACAAGTTAAAACCTTAATGCCTAGTCCTGGCTGCACACACTTTTTGGATAAAGTATCTTCACATGTTGTAACATCACTGTAGGAATTACTTTCACCCATATTATCACTGCTCAAAACATTTTCTGGAACAGCAGGACAAGCAATTTCAGGACAGGTCCAGAATCTATTACCAACAATCTAAGTGGGAAAAAAGATTGAAATAAAGTCTTAAATTTTGAAATTCTGATTGATTCTTTCCCAAAGCTTATAAACTTTAAGAATATATATAAATATATATATTTCTGTATATATATGTGTATATATATGAATGCATATATATACACACAAGATTATTTATTTATTTATTTACTTACTTATTTATTTATTTTAATGCTGTCAAAGCATAGAGGCTTTAAAGGCGACCTGCCTAGATGAAGGCAGGAGCTATTATCCTGATGGGCTCTAAGCAATCTTGGCTTTTCATCTCAGAACAGATGGACATTGGGGAAGGAATCTTCTCAGGATATTTTGTTCTCTGACTCAAATACATCAACCATTAAAAGAAAAATCCAATGTGCATTATATAGCACATATTTTCAATAAATTATAGTGAATTCAACAATAATTAACATGATATCCATAAACATTTCAGTCTAAAAGCAATATATCTATATTTTACTACTGACCTGTATTAAGGGCAATAGAAACTTGAAGCACA
The DNA here is from genome assembly GCA_004024805.1 of Geosciurus inauris. Lineage (NCBI taxonomy): Eukaryota > Metazoa > Chordata > Mammalia > Rodentia > Sciuridae > Geosciurus > Geosciurus inauris. Next base: position 261,483 of record PVHX01000309.1, read on the forward strand.
CCAAAAGGAAAAACCAAAAAGTCAGTAAAAATAGCTTTTACCTCTAGAATACATTAGTTTTAAGTAAAATATAAAGAGATAAGTCAATAATTATAAATTGAGTTTCTTCCAAATGAAAAGAATTATTGCTAAGGGATGATATTTTTTTAAAGACATGCTCTGTAAGTCTTTACCAGCCTACAGTATCTAATTTGGCAATTACCATTTACAAAAATACCATTTTAATGTTATCCCTTTATTTGGAAAAATATAAAATATAATATTAAAAGAATAAAAAATTATAGTTCAGAGGATACGTTAAAGGGATCTATTTTACAGGGTGGTAACTATAGCTAATGATGATGTGTTGTGTTCTTGAAAAATGCTAAGAGATTAGGTGTAAAATATTCTCACTACAAATAGATGACTATTATGTGGTGTAATACATATATTAGTTAACTAGGCTTAACCGTTCCACAATGCATATACACCTCAAAACATCATGTTGTGCACAATAAATGCATACAATTATGTCAATTTAAAAGTGAAGGAGAAAGGTGACATTAGTCACAGTCTACGCTGTTTAAACCATATAAGGACAATTTATATGCTTATGTAAGCATATGGTTAAAGAAAGGAGTTATTCTTAAAATGAAGTCTTCTAAATAATAATTTATCATAAATATTTAAAACGTAATGAAACCAAATTCAAAACAAGCAACATTGTAAAGAATAGCCTTCAAACACAAACACCTGGAGATTTCATTATCTGCTTTGTGCATACCCCAGCTAGATGTGCCTTTCATACAGAAGAGTTTATTAGGAGCAGATTTTTAAAAAGGCTATTATGCCAGCCGGGTAAACTTATTCAGCAAATTTGGGAAATATCCAGAGACTCTAAGAGTTCTGTGAGTTACCAAACAGAAAGCCAGGCATTCTATTAAATCATTCCTTCATCACATACAATGTTAATTTTGTCAGCTGCAGTGTTGTTCCTGAGACATGTATCGATATACTTCAATTAATATGGAATTGAGGGAAGCAGATTGCTCTTAATAAAAGTGTCGTGAGTTACTTTATTTCTAGATGGTAGCAGTGGTTGCTGTATATTTGTGAAAAGGAAGGACGGAAAGAAAAAGAAAATAGTTGCTTTATCTGAACACTAAATATTCAAACCATACCAACCCATTTGATTAGAGTTGATGATTTCCAAAAAGGAGAGTAAACAACAACAACAAAAATACCATTGATGGAAGCTAATTAACCATTCCTGGTTTTTAAAACTATGTAAAACTAAATGTGTGAAAATAATTTTAACATGTTAAGGAACACCCATTTCAAAGTGACTGTCCACATTTAGTTTAGAGTATAACATAAAGCAACCTGTGAAAAGCAGAACCATTAGAAATGCTTTATCCTTAACATGATTATGTAAATATAGCTCAGTACATGAAAGAAGCATAAAGAAAACAAATATGTACGTGTTACAAATGAGTAGGGAAAGTTATTTGCACATTTTACAAGCATACATAAAATAGGCAACAGAATCTACTAAAACACTGTTCAGATTCATAAAAAGCACAGGAAGTGAAAAATACTAAGTTAAGATGAATAAATGATAAAAGTAGAACAACAAGGATTAATGAATCTAGTCCTAGAGAATTACATTTTTATAAAATATCCAATATAATACTGATGTATTGATGCCCCGGTTTTTAGAAGTATCAAGTTATTGATGCATCTTAATCAAAGTGGGAAATTTAATGCTTACTTTTTTCTGGATATATATACTTAGAAAGAAATTATATAAAAATTTATGATATAGAGCAGAGGTTTTTAACATGGCAAATAGTGAAATAAGGGAATCCACGTATTTTCTAGTGGGGTAGAAACTCCTTGAACTTGTAGTAATATCTTTTAAGGATGTATTATGTGTCTTCTACAGAAGAGTATACACCATCTAATGTAGTATGAAAATCAAAAAGTGTTAATGTTATACAGTATCTAGTGGCATTATCAAAGTGTTTGACTTAAGATACACAGAAATGTCATAAATATATGTGCACATATATATGCACACACACACAAGTGTATGCAGATGTATTTGCATGTTACATTCACACACACACACACACACACACACACACACACACACACTCAACCCCTTACCATGAAGAGAAAATGAAGACATAGATGAGATGTTCAGGGTAATATAGAAATTTAATGGTGATACCCTACATACAGATAGACACATGCACTGGCCTTCACCCAAACTCAGTCTCTAACATGGAACAAGGGGAGCAAAGTAGGTGGAGGAGGGATGGAAAAGCAGAAGAAAAGCATTATGAAATTAAAACAATGTCATGTGCATGTATGAATATATCACACTGAATTCCACTTTTATGGATAATAAATTGGTTCAGCAACTCTGAGAAACAGAAGTTCATTTAAAAAACCAAGCATGGACCAATCATATGACCCAGTAATCTATTTTCTGGGTATACATCCAAAGGACATTAAATCAGTATCTTTAAATAACACTTCTACTTTTATGTCCATTGTAGCATTATTCACAGTAGCCAGGACATTTAGAAGCAATCTAAATATCCATCAACAAATGAATAGAGTTGTTTTAATGTAGTGTATACATATGACTAAATACATACAACTTAAGAAAGAAAAACATCTTGCCATTTCCAAGAACATGGATGAATGGAGGACATTGTGCTGGTTTTATTTAGCATATCGGTCACAGAAGAACACAAGTGGCATGTCAGTCACAGAAGAAAAAATGCATGACACCATTTGATATGATAAATCTAAAACAGTCAAACTCAGAGATGGAGTGCAACGGGGAATTCACGCACCTGGTGGGAGGGGTTAATGAGGACCTATTAGTCAAAGGGTATGAAATTACTGTTATGCAATGTAAGTCCTAGACATATGCTGTATATGTATGAAAAAAATTGCTTGGAAGTTAGATCTTATATTACGTGTTAGAACAAGAAATATTATTTACTTTGGATATATTACTCATAATAAGATAGTGGGAGGAAACTTCTAGATGTAATAATAGTTTTAGTGCACAGATCATTGTGATATAACAATTAACTACCTAGCTAATGATTCATAGATCATAAAACACAAAATGTAAGGAAACAGTAAGTGTGCAATGAATATGGAAAATCTTGATTCCACAGAGGTATAAAGATATACAAACTATATCAGCAAGGATTAGACTAGTATTAACTACTCTGTTATTTACTAAATCTAACTAGTGTATGAGATTCCTCTAATCTACCTGTATAGCCATGAAAATAAAGCCTTGACTATAAAATATCCTTACTAAAGGGCTTAAAAATAAAATACCAAGTCCAAATGAGAGCAATCAGATCTTTATTAAGGTGATTTTGTTGTTGTTGTTGTTGTTGACTACCATGTACAGAAGGCTAGGAAGATCCATCTTGAAAGTTGTTTTCATCAGCTTCTTCACTACTGTGACTAAAAGACTTCCAAAGAGCAATTTTAGAGGAGGAAAAAATATTTGGGAGCTCACAGTTTCAGGGGTCTCCGTCCATAGAGAGCTGGCTCCATTCCCCTGGCTCAAGATGAAGCTGACCATTAGAGGGAAGAGTGTGTCCCAGGGAAGTGGCCCACATGATGATCAAGGAGCGGAGAAAGAGACTCCATTCACCACATATAAACATAAAGGCATACCTCCAATGACCCACCTCTTCCAGCCACATCCAGTTAATCCCCATCCGGGAATTAATTCACTCATTGGGTTAAGCCTCTCATAATCTGGACTGGGGTTGTAAGATCCTTGGTAGAGCTCTTGCCTACCATGTGTGAGGCACTGGGTTCGATCCTTAGCACCACATAAAAATAAATAAATAAATAAATAAAAGCAGTTTGTCCATCTACAACTACAAAACAATAAAATTAAATAAATTAATAAAATAAAGATATTGTGTCCATCTAAAACTAAAAATAATGTTTAAAAAAAGATTCTCATAATTCAATCATTTCTCTTCTAAACTTTCTTTTATTGTCTCACAAATGAGCACTTGGGAGATACCTCACATCCAAATCATAACAGAAGTCAATGGAAATTTAAGGACCTCATTTAGTTAGACTAAGGAATAGTTATACAATTGCTAATTTCTTTACTTAAAAAATGCTATTAAATTTTAATGATCTCTACCAAAGGACACTACTTAGGCAGATAAAATAGTGAGAGATAAAATTGACCTTGATATAATTGCAGTCTTACACATGGTATGCACTCTTTCTACACAGTTATGTTTTCTCATATAAACTTTTCTAGTTATAGTATTCATACACATACATGGATGATGATGTAGCCTCTACTAAAATATAATATAAATTCTCTCTAGTTTAAAAAAATAATGATTTAAATAATATTTTATAATAGCTGCAGATTTAGAGAAACTTGTGAAATACTAGAGTACTATATACACCACACTCAATTTTTCTTATTACTAAAAGCATATATATTAGAACAGTATATTTGTCATAATATTACTGAATCAATATTAACACATTGTTATTTTTTCAGTGACTTTAATTTTTACTAGAGCCCATCTAGGACACCATCGCTGGAGGTTCGTTTTATTTATTTATTTATTTATTTATTTATTTATTTATTTATTTATTTATTTATTTCAGCAATTCCTTACTTCCTAGCACCACAAGATATACGAGACTTATCTTGTAAATGTTTTCCCTGTGTCCTACAATCAGACATTTCTCTAAGAAGTTCTGATTCCTCTTTATATTTTATTTTTATTTTATTTTAAGAATTGATAGGAGACCAAGATTGAACATGAGTTGTGCTCATTGCTCCTGGCAGGTTTTATTAATCTAGGTCCTTTCTGGTGAAAGATCCAATATATGCCTGTATATCTAGGCATACTAACAATTCTGGTTTGTTTTGAACATCATTTGGCATTTTTTTACATACACATATTTTCTACTTTCATCTGCAACCAAAAATAATAGTTCTTCCTTCAAATATTCATGCATTTATTTTTTTTCTTTTCTTATTGCTTTAGCTAGGGCTTTCAGTATAATTTATATATGAGAGGAGAAAGATGACACTCTCACTATTCCTGACTGTAAGGTGAAATCATTCAATCTCCTACCATTAAAGATAATTTTAGCTATAAAAATGTTTGTGTATGTTTTTATTAAGTGAAGGAAAGTAGCCTTTAAGCTTAGTTTCCTGAAAGTTTTCATCATGAATAAAGCACAAAAGCACATGGATAGAATTGCATAATTTTTTAATGCTGAATTAATCTTGCATAACAAATAAATTCTGCTTGATTATGATGAATAATTCTTTTGTGTATTGTTGGATTTGTCTTACTAATACCTTGGTGAGGATTTTTACATCAATGTTTATAAGAGATACTACTTTACAGATTTTCTTTCTAATAAAGTCTTTATCTAGCACTGATATTATAACAATGCTGGTCTCATCAAATAAGTTAGTGTTCTCTCTTCTATTTTCTAGATGAGATGGTCAGTTTTTGTATAATTTTTTCCCTGATTCCTAAACATGATAAAATCCTACCAATTCAAAGATGTTTAATTGAAGACATCAAAGACAAGCAGCTTGAAGTGAAACAGTGTTCAACCATTTTTCCATGCAACCCTGGACAAATTATTTTCTGTGACTCTTTCCCCTGCAAATGGGAAAAATGTTAAGCTCTGTCATGGGGAGTTGTAAGGATTGGAGTAATCGCCAAGGTAATAAATGCTAGAACTGTGTTAGGCTGGGGCAGAGACTATATGCAAAGGTATTATTACTTAAAAACTGATTGAAAATTTCTTTCCCAAGTTTGATTTCATTCACTTGCTCATCTTCATAATGATTTAATTGGAAGAATAAAAGATTTACAGTAAATAAGGAACACTACCACTCTTTTAATATTTTCATTAAACTCTGTAGCAAAAATCAGAGAACGAGATTTTTCTAAAAGAGTAAAATTATTCATTCTGATTATTTCTAATCTCCAAAGTACTCTTTTTGTGAATTTAAACTCCTTAATGATAATGTGTTTGAGATAAAAGAATATAAATATGCTACAAAATATCATGAAAAGGTACAAATTATGGTATCTCTTTTGGTCTTTTGCCCTATTCAAGAGATTACAACACAATCTGAGATTTCCCTCTCTTGCGTATATTGAAAGGTTGAGGAGAAGTAAGAAAAACAGGGTGTGACTATAAAGGACTCTTCATAGAGACTATAAATACTCCTCTAGCTTCTGAAAGCTCTTTTGGGGGTTTAGTCTCTTTGGTTTCACATGATTGCTTCCGTACCATTAGCAGTGAGTCTATTTGAATAAAAATAAAAAGTAGCACTTAAAAATGCTCTTTGGCACTTCAAAAGGCCATATATTAGAGAGCTAATTGGTATAGCTTTTACAACTTTCACATTGATTTTTCCCATTGATTTTTTCCCCTCCTTTGAGCTGTCTTTTCATTCTGCTCCTACTAAGAATTCCACATCTCAGTTCTTGGGGAGTAGATCATATGCATGAGAAGACAGCCGGCAAGTGACAAGTGACCCAAGAACTTTGATTCTCTTCTGCCAGGTCATTCTATTTTCAGAAAGGAGAACTACTATTCCAGTATTGGACAACTGCAGCCTGTGGGAAATGTCCTCCTGGGCAGACGTGGATGTCTCCATGAAGATGAGATACTGCATAATTTAGTCCAAGATCGAGGGATTTCTGTGTTGAAGAGAAACAATCTCCAACATAAAAAATAAATCCTGGACTGATATTTGCTTTATAAAATTAATTTCTTTCTACATATAGAATCATGAGTGAAATGATAAGAAATATAAAATATAAGAATAAATATAAGATAAAATATAAGAAATATATCTTAATATTCAGAAATTGGTATTATATTTCTATCATACTTATCATCACTAGAAAGCAAAAAATATTGGGTAACAAATTATGTGACTTCTGGTTTTATTGCAATTATTTCCAAAAAGTCATAAAGAATTTTATAGTATGGAATACTACTTTGAAGATGAACATTGAAGAAGTTACTGCCAACAGTTTGAAGAACATGTTTAAGATCTGCTTCTGGAACACATAATTGTTTCAGATGTGCAAGTTTGGAGTCTTCCACTCTGTGGTAAATTCAGGACCCGTGTCTGCTTTCCTTCAGCTCCCAAATCATCTCCTTGTCCATTATCTCTGTTCTATTAATTGATTTTATCGTCAACAAAACATTTAGGTATTAGATTAAACCAGACTTGAAACAAGAAAGAATTGTTAGATGCAGGGAAAATAGATCCACTGATGAGATAGTCACATGAAAAATCAACAATCCTCCATGAAAGATTGATTATGGGGAGAAAGCCACATGATTTTCTGAGACCCCAGTTTTACTTGTGAACTGTGCTGCTGCAGATGCTCCCCTTGCTGGGAATGGAAACGTTTGAAGACAACTTGGGGGTGAGGAATCATGAGTTCAGTTTGGGGCATAGTGATTCAGAGGAGCCCTAGAGATGGCTAAGTAAAGAAGTCAAGACATTGTGGGGTTCATGAGTGCCCAACCTAGGAAGGAGGCGGGAACTGGAGCTATCAGTCCTCAGTTCCCAGCATAGCTATCATTTAATGCTCTAAGTGTGGTCCAGGGCACATTAAAAGAGGACCCATATTTTTTCTCATAGTTGGAAACCAGAGAGAAAAAAGGGGGCGGGGGAGGATCTCATTAAACAGCAGGGAGAACAGGAGGGTAGAGGAAGTAGGTCAGGAGGGGATGTACTAGGGAATGAAATTGATCAAACTATATTATGTGCATTCATCATACACCAATAAAAAATAAAAACAGCGAAGTGTTTAAGCACAAAAGTGTGAGACTTTTTAATATAAAATTTGTTTGGAGAATAGGAAAAAGAGCTGGTAAAGGTGAGGGGAAAGATATACCATGAGAGTGAGAGATAGCCCAAGTCAAAGTAAGGGTTTCCATATGAAAGACTACAGAAACTAAAATACAATGCCACTGTCACTCTCCCTTTCCAATGCTGTCAATAATTCTCCCACTATGATAGAGATGCCAGGTCTTTAGTTTTATTCAGAATATTTTTTCACTCTGTGCCTGGCAATTTTCAAATTATGCGTTTCACACTACTATTCACATATGTACATACAAAAGAAAATTTTACTGATTATATTGAAATTTTCTTTTTGTTAAATAGTGAAGGTACATGGTTTCTGGAGCACTAATGTTCTATATTAAAAGGTCATAGTTTCCTTTTTCATCATTTCTAATGACCAAGTTCAATACCCAGAAGAAGCAAAATCAATTCTGTTGGCTTCTCTAAGTAATATAAACATACTGACATCTCTTTATTTATGAAATTTAGATTCTTTTATTATTGTTGAGTATTTTTCTACATTAAATATGACTCCAGACACTTTCCTGAATCCAATCTTTCCAATATTTTATACCACAATTTTTTGTTAGAGCTTGTAATTTTAAATATTTTTTGACAATGAAAATGGTGCCCCATGCCAAATGCAGTAATTTTCTATGATCATATTCCAACTATCTATAATTTTTTTCCTGTAGTGATAATTTTATCTGCTGTGTTTACTTTACATTCCTCTTCCAAAAAACTCACTATTATCATTAAACAATAAAAATACTTTTTATGTTACCTTTCTGAAACAACTTTTTTTAAGGAGTACAGATCAATTATTTTATTACTTTTTGTTTATGTGCTTTATCTCCCTTTCCTTAAAAGCACCAGCAAACTGGCAAACATTATGATTTCTTTTTTCAAAAATTTCTTACTCACAAGATAACACTTCCCTCATGGGACTCTTGTCCAATCTTTTCCCACAGCCTGCTGTGCACCTGCTCCAAACCAACCTTATTTGTTTATTTTCTACAAAGGTCTATAAACAGCCTACACTGTGGGAATTCCTATTGCCTCTCTCCCTCCTACAAACCTCTGTGTTCTATACTTTGTCTCCTCCCCATTCCTGCCTATGGTAACACAGACTATTAGAAAATTGTGGAAAGCTTCAAAATTTGGGGGAGATTATTTATGAACTAGAATCTAAACCTAAAATTTTGCCAATCATCTGTAAATATAGAACAAAGACATTTTTCCAACAAAGATGAATCAATGACCTTCCATGTACTACTGAAATACAAAAGAAGGGATTAAACTAAGACAAAGTGATCTGGTTACTTGCTGATGCCTTCTCTGCTTGTTCTTTTCTCTACTTCCCATTAGCCAAATAGTAGATTGAGATGACTTGAGAATTACAAGTCTCTTCTCTCTGCTATTTTCCTATTTTTTTTTCATTATTGTTGTGGTCTTCACTTTAATTGTTGAACCTCTTCTGGACTTTTGATCATTTATAACTCCTGGTAGTTCCTTTTCTGTTCTTTAATTGTACCTCTTTATTCTGCTTATCAGGATAAAATAGCTTTGCTTACCTAAGGTTACTAATCAAATATTTTCAAACATTTTGACTGTTCCTTAAAAATATTTCCCCATCCACAAACCTTGTATATTTTTGCATTTCTCCTTTATTACAGAAGTTTCTTCAAAAATCTGACAATTTTTAGCCATTTATGCATATGTAAGAACTAACTTCATAAAAATTAGTTTGAAATTCTATAAAGACCAGCCTGTAAACTGGTCACTCCCACCTTAAGTCAAAGAAGTTTCTTCACAAAGTCAATGGATGGCACTTCAAACTCTGTGGAGGACCTGGCTAGCCGGTAGTACCAGAAATTATGTGCACTTTGCCTAAATCTTTCTGCTTTACTTCTCTTTTTATATGTTGAAATTGACTTTTTTATTAGAGCTTTATGAGTTATACACAGTAGTTAGATTCATCTTATTTTTTCCCAATGGATACATTTTTATTCTATGATCGTAGAAGAACAGTTATTACTTCTCATGGCATAAAGTTCATTACGTGAAATATATAAAGCCACCAGGGGAGGGGGCATGGGAACAGTAAAGATGGTGAAATAAGATGGACATCATAGCCCTAGCTTCATGTATGACTGCATATATGATGTGATTCTACATCACATACAACCAGAGAAATGAAAAGTTATGCTCTATCTGTGTACAATGAATCAAAATGCATTCTGCTATCATGTATACCTAAGTAGAATTAATTAATTAATAATCCTAAATCTGCTTTAATTCTTGAGGCTCACCTATCCTCAACCATGCCTGGAGTTCCCAGTGCAGCATGTGGCTGCATCTTTCTGGGTTGCCCTTCTGCAGACACCTACGGCACATCTTCAGTTATACATTGATATCTGACCCCCCACCTATGAAACGCTGAACTGCTCCAGGCACAGCTGCCTTCAGTCTCACTTTCTTTTTCCTTGGTAGAGAAGAGGTAAATTCACATCATCAATGTGCCCTGTGTTGTTGGGTGGCTTTCCCTCTATGTTACTGTGAGTACACTGCAAGTCTCCAACACTGTGTGGTTTGCAAAAGGCAACCAACAAACATAAATTCAAAATTAACTGAACTCATGGTGGTTTTGATGAAATAGGATCATTTTCTTTGATGAAGTACAAATATTATAACTATGCCACCTCCTTATTTTTATTATTCAATAGTTTTCTGGGCTTTTGAAATTGTTACACTAAAGAATTCTTTTTTTCTTTAGTAATGTAACAACACATCTATCTTGTGAGAAATTCACTAGATCATTGCAAAGTCTTCCCCTATTTGACATCACACACTGTTAGTCAGCTTTCTGTTGTTGTGACCAAAACATCTGACATGAACAACTTGGAAGAGAAAAGACTTGTATTTGTTCACAGTTTCTGAGAATTCAGTCCATGGTCAGCTGGCTCCAAGGCAGAGACATGGCAGAAGGGCATGGCAGAAGGGCATGGCAGAAGGGCATGGCCGAGGAAAGCTGCTCAGCTCATGGCAGTCAAGAAGGGGAGAAAGAGAGAAACTGGAAAATATAATAGTGCCCAAGGACAGGCCCCCACGAGCTACTTCCTTCAGCCATGCCCACCGGCCTATAATCACCACCCAGTAGGCCTCTCATATTACCACTCCATCAAATGGATTAATCCACTAATGAGGTTATAGGCCTAATGATCCAGCCATTGCCTAAAATCCCCTCCTCTTGACCTTGCTGCACTGAGGACGATTTGGGGGGACATTTTAACACATGATTTTGGGGGACATTCAGGATCCAAACCATTACCATTACTTCATGAAACCTTTCTGAATGAATACATTTCTTCTATCTATTGTCTCATAGGTAAGAAAAAAAAGGCCTAAGACTTTACACACACACACACACACACACACACACAAGTAGCTAAAGGAGTCCATATTCCCATTGCTGCTCCTCTCTTTGCTTTCCAGAATAACATATTATGTTTAAAATTTTACCTGAAGGTTTTTTGGCATCTGGTACTATAGTTCTGCAATATTTCCTTACCAATTCTGTTCCTTTTCAACCTAGTAATGAATAAACATAACTTTGTATGACGTTTTCCTTCTCATTACAATTTCACATGATCCATTATCGCAATAGCTTTGTGGAAAAATGCATATTCTTTTTTATTTTTTTATGTGAAGACTAAAATTTTTATTTATTTAAAATGGAGTGCCCTAGTATAGCACAAGCTGAAAATCCACATTATATCTATTTTTGAGAAAAAATTCATTCTTGGGATTTGGTGAGGGTAGGGGGGTATTGTGCTATACATTAGCTACACAAGCCACCTACATGGTACAAATTTTAACAGTTTCTAATTCAAGACTTAACAATAAATACCTTTGGAAAAATGTTTTGGGTCTAGGGCAGCTATTATATTGAAATTAGAGATATATATTACTTATACTGGTCTATAAAATGAGCCCCCATTCCAACATAAACATGCTGAATTGCTCGGGTTCCCATTTAATTTTATAATTTAATTATTTTATTTAAATGCATTTAAAGTCATAGTACATATATAGAACTCAATTTTTCCATTTCTCTGGTTGCAAACCAGATAGAGTCACACCATTTGTGTCTTCATACATGCACCAAGGGTAGTGATGATGATCTCAATCAACCATCATTACTATACCCATTCCCCTTTCCTTCCTCCCACCTCCCCCATGCCGTATCCAGAGTTCCTCCATTTCTCCTATGTTCCCCATTCCCACCCCCTTTATGTATCA